>JAHHUM010002045.1:0-543601 GCA_036173005.1 Crenichthys baileyi
AAATCTTAATTTTGATTAGCACTTTTGGCTTAAGCAACTTAACCAGTGGTGTGTGTGTATTCAATTAATATTCAAACCTTACTTAAACTAAATTTTCCAAAGGTTTGCCAAATTTGCAAATACTGCATGTTTCATGACGACAAGGTTAAAACTCAAAAGTAAAAAACCGAAAATTTTTGCTGTAAAAATTTTTTACCCTTCCTCTAACCTGTTAAAAGCCCTACTCCTTTTTAAAAAAAGTAGCAAGTGAAATTGGCAAAAAATAAATAGTTTCCCTTTTAAAAATAGCCCCTTATACCTTTAAGTACCTTTGACTTAAATTTTTTAAACACCACTAAATTTTAAAAAAACACTATGTTTACTTTTTTCTTTTTCCAAAACAACTTCCTCAAAAAAGGGCCTTTACTGTAAAGTTTCCAATTTTTTTTTTTCACGAAAAAATTTATTCATCAGAACTCTTGAGGGTTTTTAATATTTTTGGTAAGAGTTAATCCCCATACATAAAAAGATTTTCTTACAATTACCATTTTTGGGTGCCCAGTTTACCCAATGAAAACAGTGAAAGACATTTTCACAGTACCAATTTAAAGAAAACTGGGGGGGTTTTTTTTAACTTTAAGCCTCAAGTTTGGTCCCAAGCTTGCAAAGCTAAAAAGGGCAATGATTTTTGGTTTAGGACCAAAAAGGCCCGAAAAAAAAAACTGGTTTTTTTGGTTTTTAGCATTTTCAAAAAACTTCGATAAGTAAAGAGGTAAAAATATCCCTTGTTTTTAAATTTCTTTTTTTAAAAATTTAAAAAAGCAAGATGAACCGTTATATTAGGGGGTCAACAGTAGGCTAAAATTTGGGTTTTTCAAAAAAAAAAATCCCCGCCCTTTTAAGTTTGCTTATTAAATAGAATTTTAATCCATCAAAAAACATTATCAAAACTTTTCACATCAGAAAGGGGTTTTTCCCTAAAAATTGATTTTCACGGGGTTAGGATTTGCATATCCAGGGAAAAAATTTGTAAAACTAATAATAGAGGGAAAGTTTTGTTGGCAGGGGGATGGAAAATAATTTTTTTTGTTCACTGTTTTCCCATTTTTTTTAAAAAAAAAAAGAACCAGGGGAAAAAATTGTAAAGAGGTAAATATTATTTACTTTTGGTCATAGAAAATGTCTCTTTTGTAATTTTCAGCCGGGCCCTTTTTTTTGCTTTAGTTTTTTTCCAAAAAATTAAATTTTTATTGTTGTTTGGAAAAAATGTTAAATTGTTGACTTACATTTATTTAAATGTATACACCTTCAATAGTAAATTACTACCTGAATAAAATAGGCATATGGCGCTGTTGACTATCTTTGCCATGAGAAATAGCATATTCTCTCTGGGAAGAATCGAGCAAAAGATGGATTTTTTTTTAAGGAAAATAAAAACCCTATAGTACATAAAAATTTTAAAACATCCTTTTTATAGGTCACAGAAAAAAAAACACACATAAGGACACCAGAAAACAACAACCTGCAAGGACAAGGTGATATTAGCCTGTAAATGAAATGTGTATAAAGGACTTTAGCCACAGGGCACATTTCTTCCGCTCTATTAGACTACTTTATGTCCAAATTCAGTTGGGGACATTACAGGTCACAATGTCACTGTTTTTGTTCACTTATGTTGCAATTGCTCTTGACACGATTCAGCTAAGGTACTTCAGGGAGTCATCAAAGCAATTTCAGCCTCCCCATAAAGGTAGGGGATTTGGTTTCTCTCGGTGCACCTTCTTAAGTACCCCGAGCCTTGTGGGCACATTATTTTATCCTCACTTCAGTGTCTTTGGTGCATGATGGAGAGGGGACTTAACACCCACATGGCTCCTTAACAGGCTCATTTTGTGCTCACTTTGAAGGATTTTGTCTTGTTTTTCATGACTGCTGAGACATTTATTTATTCTATAAAATCACCTTCACCTTGCAAAGTTTCATACATCATGTAATTATGAATTTATAAAAACCTAATTACTTAAGAAGCTATTCTAAACAAAATAATTCACTAGCTAGTGGTCACAATGTTTTTACAATAACAGTAGTTTACACTAGATTTACTTGGTCTGTAGAATACCTTTTTTGATATTGTTGACAAATTTACAATTCCATTTGCAAATCTACAATTTCTTTTGGTGTCAATTTGTAAGTCAATGGTTGTCTGACTCAGATGTCGTCCAGGATGTACACTGCCTCCTTCCTGTTGACTGCTGGGATAGGCTCCAGCTCCCTGGATTAAAATTAACTTTTACTGACATACATTGTTATTGTGGATACATTAAAGCTTTATAGAGAGATAAAGATAAGATTATAGTGAATCTAATCAAACTGAAATGAAGTTCAGCAGTCCTAGGGTTTTTCGGACATTTGCCAAATTTGATTCTTTGTCGAAAAACCATAGCTCATGGAGAAGTATTAAAGACTAAAAGGATGCCATATAAAGGTATTTGTCAGGAGAAGAAAATAAACAAACAAAAAAAGGATACATAGCATTATAGATATAGCTGCACAGTAGAAACACCTAGCAATAATTGGGGGAAACTAAGGTAGAACAGTGACATTCCAAAACTGGACGTTTCTCTATAACTGCTAAAAAGATAACACTGAAAGAGGTGAGTGAGGCTGCTAAAAGACTGACAGCAACCCTGAAGGAGCTGCAGGATTTTCTCACAAGCAGAGGCTGTGTTCTTCATGTATGGTATTCTTTGTATGTCTGGACTAAGAACTAGGCTTGAACACAGAATTATTTTCTTTCAAAGAAAACGTCCAGTCCTGGCTAAAATATTCTAAAATCCTGTATGTTATGGTCTGATGAAACCAAATTTACATTCTTGGTCCAAAGAGCTGTTTGAACATTGTGGTTGCAGCATCATATATTGGAATATGTTTTCTTTATATGGAACTGGGGTTTTTAATCAAGTCATTTAGTGACCAGTTTTCCATACCAGTTAGCCTGGATCTACAACCTTTGGGTCAGCTGGAAAGCTGAGGCTTTTTGGCATCCAGTAAGTCTGGCACACATAGAAATTAACAACAGAATGTATTCATGAGAGGGAAATTATTGATTTGAAATGGCCCAGCCAGAGTTCAGAACTAAATCTGTCAAAAAATACTGTGGGGTCACCGGAAGAACGCTGTGAACAAGAGATGTTCTCACAATCGGGAAGGTTTGGAGAGCTTTTGCAAAGAGGAGTGAACAAACATTACTAAGTCAAAATATAGGATGCTGATAGATATCTGCCAAAGTACACTGAATGCTGAAATTGAATCATAAGGTGGTTCATCTATATAAACTATCAGTTTAGGGGCTGCACACCAATGCCAGATTTTTCTTCTAATACATTTGTTTGTTTTATAGTTGAATTGTACAGGATACTAGCCGCAAAAAAAAAAAAAAAAAAAAGTTTTTAACTATTTACTTTAGTTTGATTTTGTTTTTTTATTCAAAAACCTGACATTTTAGAGAAGGTGAGACCTTTAAGAGCCACTGTACTTTCTCCACCGATTGGTGAGATTTCACATGTAGTATCTGGCAATAAAAAACATTACATTTGTTTAAAAATGTACTGCATTTCAAATTCAAATGTTAAGACTAGTTTATTTATTTTTTTGTCAATTTTAAAGTTATAGCAATTATAGGTATAGCAGAACTAGTTACAGACAATTTCCCAAATTATATAAGACCGGAATAGAGAAAAGGGGAAAAAAGGATAGATAGAAATGAATGGATAAAAGATAGATAGTTAGATGATAGATAGATAGATAGATAAAAGGGAAAAAATAAAAAAATAGATAGTAGATAGTAGATAGATAGATAGATAGATAGTATGATGATAAAGGTTGGTTAAAAAAGCAGGGGGTTTTTCAGGGTTTTGGGGTCCTATAGGGGGTTGAAAAAGTTTTTCCCTTTACTAGAGATCAAAACATGAACCCCCCTGCAGGAGAAAAATCGATAAATTAAAAAATGTAACGTTTTTTTTGAATATGAAAAAATAAGATGCCATAAATATAAAATCTTTAAGATTTAATGGGGTATGTATAAGTTCAGAATGTTTCAGGACTGTTAAATAATGACGTTTTATTTGATCGGCACAAACATGAAACCGTATCACTGTACTGGCACCAAAATTTGCTCGCTTATGGATTCCTACAGTAGTGTGGGTTGACGGACTTCACTGCATGGTTTTATCCCAATAATTAAGCTCACTGTCACACATGTAGATTTCAATTAGATAGACAAATTCAATTTTTTATTCTTCCTTGTGCCAACATTCGCCCCACCATAATCAACTCTTTCAAAAAGAAAAAAGGCAAAACCTTCCCCTTTTTTCTTTCCTTGATTCACATTTGAAAGACAAAGGGATGGAATGTAGCTTGAGGGCTCATGTTTCTGTGCACATAAGGTCTGTAAATCCTCTCTAGCCTAATAAAACTCACATATTTCTTCCACTACCCCCTGCTACATCATCTCATATTTGATTCAAGTCCTGAACATGATACAAAAGTGAAAAACAACTGAACGCTTTTAGATGACGATCTGTTTATTTCAATGTCAGGAGAACATAAGCCTAGTTTCAACCAACTGAATTAAAAAGAGTGTGATCAACAATAAAGAAAGAAGTACAGATACAAAAAAAGTGCTAATCAAAACCAGCACATTTCATCACCTTTGACTACATATTTAATGCAACAGTAGCAACAGTTATTTTACACGTATGGATGGCAGGATGGCAGAACTGAAGCCCCTTTATTTGGCCCGCATTCTCTACCACTACGCCTTGCACCCCCCAGGGTTTTGAGTCATTTAGTTAAGTTCCAGTTAGTCTTTTTTTGTGGTTGTGGTGTTTCTTGAAACTCTGGATGGTTTCTTTAGGTGTTCTCCAGCTTCCCATTACCCCACCTTTGCACTTGCATCCATGCTTTTATCTACAAGTTTAGAGACTCCTCAGCTTTCAGGGCTTTTTGTTCTATGGTGGTACTTTACAAAAGTATTTGACTTTTCTTCCTTTTATCAAGCTACCATCATAGTTCAGTGTATTTTCTCTGTTTATAACCAACACCAAGTAGGGCATAATTCTTAAGTAGAAGGATGATATTCATATTTTTAACAAGCAAATATCTGAAAAAGTGTGCCGTGCATTTGGGGTTCAGCCTGCTTTAGCTTGATCCAGTGCATTAACACTGCACATGACCTTAAACACAACATCTGCTTACTAAAACAGGTAGTGAAATCATCATGCTGTGGGGATGCTTTCCTTCAGCAGGGAAGCTGGGTAAAGATTGTGGTTGTAATGTGACAGAACGTAGAAAAACTCAACAGGCCTGAAGACCTTTCCAAGCACTGTAAATCAAGGTACCTGTCACGCAATAGTTCTTAAGCCTTCTTAAAGCATGATCTATTTCTTGTCTTGTTTTTATTTGTCTTTTCTCAGCTCCTTTATTGATTCTTTGAGTCACAAGTTCCCTTGACAGAAATATACATCAACCTTGCCTTTTATCGGTCTTTTATCGCAAACTGCTTTCAGTGGAAGACTGGAATCCATCCATCAAAAGATATACATTTATTTGTTAAATGTCAGGATATAATATGCAGGAAATCAATGATGCAAAACTTTTAAAGCTGTGTTTATCGCCAGATTTATCACAGAAAATCTCATCAGCCTTATTCTGTTGAGCAAACAAGACTTTAAGTCTATATCTTGCATCTCTTATCTTTATTGACCACAGTATAAGTACATCAGTGCAGTTCAGTTGTTGAAGAATACTACACATTTCCAAAAAACTATAAAGGAGGTTCTTTTTGAGAGGTTGACTTAATGTTTTCTGTTTTAATTCATAAGCAAAATCTTCCCTCTCAGCTTCAAGTCTAAATCAAGTTATTTTTTTAGTGACCATTGCCTAATAAACGAGAAACTTGCAGGCTAAATGTTTTCCTACCTGCCAGTATCATGAAAGATTGACTGAAACACAAGCGAATACACCTAAATCAAAGCAGATGTTTTCAATTGAAAGCACCTAATGCTGTATGCATTCAATTTAGATGAAGTTCTACTTTTGCTCATATTCTTCTGATTCCCAGCATGCTCTTTTAATAACAGGGAGGAGAGCTTTGTTAAAACACATGAGCAAGTCCTACTAGTTTAAGTAAAGATTTACTCACTAAGACAAGTCTGTTGATCTTGTTTTTCGCTTAAGCCTTGGTTCTCCTTTGGTAAAGGTTCTTTGGTGCTTTTCTGAGCCCAATTTCGATGAACAGATTGACTTTGTTGCCAAAAACATGGTTTGAGTTCAAAGTTTCAAAAATGATAACCAGAACTAATACAAAAAAGTCTAGCAACGATAGCAAAAATTATTAAACATGCATGAAAAACTCTATAATCGGTGTATTTTAAAAATATGCTGAATGTGTCATATGATATGATAGACAGAAAGAAATTTTGTATCTTGATACTATGTGACTGTTGTAGCTGCCAGATGTTAAAAATTTTGATTCATTACTTTTTTTTTTACATCTGTCAGCGATGCGAGTGTGGAAGCGCAAGATGTTAGATCAAGATGGTTAAATGAAAGACAGTTGGCATAGTAGGATAAAAGTAGTTAGATTGTAAAGAGATGTCCTTATGAGGATTTTTTACCCTGGATAGCAATCCAAGGCATTTAAAGTAAATTTCATTTTCAACAACTGTAAAATTATGAATTTTCTAGATACTGTGTTTAAAACCCTGCCCTATTATTTCTACAAGGTGAACATCCAGGTCACTCATGTCAGAACAGGTTGTAAAGACTGGCAATAGCCGGCGCGAGTGAATGTGAACAACATGGATCAATACATAGAAGGGAGTTCAAAGATTATTTTTATGCTTCAGTAAATGCTGGACGAGTCAGAAATTTCTTTCTGGATTCTGAAGCATTTTCAACTGGACCAATTGACTTTTTCCTGAGAAGTATACTCAGATAGACCAGATGACAAGAAAGATGTAACACAGAGAAAAGGTTTCAGTTGCAAGAGGTTCTACCTAGCTATTTTGAGCCAGAATGTGACTGTCGACCCACAGGGCATAATGGATGCTAATGAGCTAAGGTTTTATCATTTTTCAGGTTAAATGAGGATTTGGAACTAGATAGCGAAACAACTGATTCAACTTTTATATTTTCTTATACGGTGAACTAAATGTAACCTGAGTTTGATTGATTTTAAAGTACAGTCCAGCCAGTATGTTTAAGAGAAGCCGATTGTAATTGTGTGCAGATTGTGAGTCTCAGTCTAATATGGTAAAACCAATCCAACATTTATGCTTAAAAATCTAAAATGTTTTCATGCAGAGGATGAAATTACAGCTTATGTCCTTCTTGCACCTTTAATAAAAGAAGCACAAATATTCCATTCTTCCAGGTGTGATTTGTAAAGTGTGATGATTTTCTCTCTCTTGTGTATCTCTCTGTGTACCACAGCCCAATTAGGCTTGTGCAGAGCAGTGCAAGCCATGAGCAGTGTGTTGGCTCAGAATGCCCAAGATGTGTTATTATCTTGTATTAGTGCACCACCTGCTTTGCCGTAATGATTAGATAATTGGCTTAGTGCGTGTCTTGAAATAATAAAGAAACGAGACATTTCAGTCTGATCAAGGAAAGAAAGTAGAATAAAAGAGAGCGAGAGAACGGCCACCAGGATCTGCACGAAGCACACTTTCTGGATTACAAACAGTATCTCCTAACCCAAAAAAATGTGAATTAATTAAATACTAAAGAAATCAATGTTATAGCAGGAATAAAAAAGAAACTCTTTTTTCTTTATCATCATAAGTATGGCTCCTTTAAAACCTCCACCCGAAAGGGGCAACAACATAAAAATATTTATTTAAAGGGTTTCCCGGCGCTCCAATATGTGTTTTAGAAAACTTTCCTTTTCTGAGTTTGGAGGGGTGGGGATTATAAAAAAAATTTCCTAAAACAAACAAATTGTGAAGTCCTAAATATTTTTTTCCCCAAGGTGTGCCGGGGGGAAAAATTAAAAGCAATTTTGTATTACCAATGGGAAAGAAAATGGGTAATGTCACATGATCTGCCTATTTTTAGGGGGCTTTAGTTTTTCCCCTTTTTTTCCCCTTTAAGGGTTTTTCTTTTTACGGGTTTTTTCTTATTGTAATGTACATTTATATTTTGTTAGATTTCCGCCCTGTTGTTTATTTTCAATCGCTGTTATTTTAGTTCATTCATTGATGGAATTTAAAACCCCCCCCCACCTTGTTCTTTTTGGCTATTTTTCCCCAAAGGTTTTTTTTTTTTCATTGCTCACCCACTTTGGGTTCCCCCCCTGTTACTACCTGCTCCATGCCTTTCAACCCCGCTGGGCTTTCCAAGTCCTTTCATTAGCCTATGAGGGGGCCCAATTTTTTTGAAGGAAATAAAAACTTTCCTTAATTGACTGGTACCCTGGTAAATTTGGGTAAAAAAGGGAAATTTTTTACTAAAAAAACCAAGGGCGGTAACACTTTACTATTACCCGGGGAGGGTTTTTCCCCAACTTTTTTTATCAGCCAGAAAATGCCCTTTTTTGTTTTTTAAGAGTAAAACAAATTTTTGTTAAGTGCCCATTTAAAAAATTGTTTATTTCCCCAAAAAACACAAAAAAAATTTAAAAAGCTATCAATTCTGAGTATTTTTCAATTTTGGAAATTTTCCTTTTCAAGGCCCCGTAATATTAATGCAGGCCCCAAATTTGGGGTTAAAGTTGTCAGATGAAAAAGAAAAAGCTAAGCCTAATTGCCCCTTTGGGGGGTTTCATGCCCCGTTTTTTTTAAAATCATAAAGGGAGGTGTGGCACATGGCATATGCAACCCATTTTAGGAGGGTTCCCCCAGCCCTCAGCGAAACCATACCCCGGGGTTCCCAGTCTTTGGACCCCTTTTTGACCCCCTTTTTTGCCCCCCGGTCCCCCCTTTCCCCTTTTTCCAAAACCCTTTCCTTCTGTTTCCCCATTTTGAAAAACATTTAAAAATTTGACCACTAGTGGTGCTTTATTTTTTGCTTTTTTCTTCCTTCTCTCCCCAGTGCATCCAGACTGCCTTTAATGGGGGAAATCCCAAACCCCAAGGCCAGACCCCCACTGCCCGGGCCCAAACAGAGCCAAAAGAATGCTAAAAAAAGGGGGGTTTGGGGCAATGAAAATAAAAACACCCCGGTTTTTTGACCCAAAAATAATTTTTTTTGTATGGTGTAGGGGCCCTTTTGGGGAAATTTACAATTTTACAAGTCCCCCCGGCCCGTGGTCAGAGGGATTTTTAAAGCCATTTTTCTTTCAGGATTTTGGCCCCGGTTTACTACGTGATACTAAATGGGAGGAAAACGTTTCCCGACTTTCCGCCCCTCCCCCAAACAACCCAAAGGGCCCCCCCCCCAAAATATTTAGATCCTTGGGGGACCCGTTTTCGGGGCCCCCTTTGGGGGATGTTCAACTTTTAAATTTTTCAAAGTTTCCCCCCAAACCAATCTTTTCACCAGCTTGTTTGGGGTTAAATTGGGGCAATTGTCATCCCCATAACAAGGCACCGCCCTTTTAGGGTTTACAGGGTTTGGGAAACCCTTGGATTTTAACCCTGGGCCCTCAAGAATGGTTCGGTAGTCCTTGGCCCAAAAATTTTTGGCCCGGGCCCATTTTAAACACAAAATATTTGGGCCAAGGGGATGGCCCCCCCCTGTATGGCAGCCCCAAACCCAAACAAATGGGGGGTTCCAAACCCCCCCATGCCCTTCCCCCTCCGGGGGATGCCCCCAGGGCCCCGGGGGGTAGTTTCTTTGGGGGTTCCTTTTCCCCCCGGGAACTCTCCCGGGGGATGTTTGGAGAAAAAAAGTAATGGTTGGGCCCCTCAGAGAACAACATGTTTCAAAAATTGGGCCACAAACCCAAGATTTGCCCCCTTTCCCTGGGACCATTGGAAAACCCCCAGTTTTGGGCCCCCCCTATTGGCTAGTGCCAAAAATTTGGGTATGCCCCGCCCCCCCGGCCGTGTATATTTTTACCCTTTGTGGGCGCCAAGGCGGCAATTTTTGGTGGAAAACAGAGAAAGTTGAGGGCACATTTAATTCTGGCGTATTTGGTCAGGGCCTTGGTTTTATGTTTTTTTTGGGTACAATCCGGGTTAGCCCCTGAAAAATCCTTTTTAGACCGCTTTTTCTTGTCCGCCACAGTTAATCTTGTTGGGGTGTGGGTTTCCCCCTCCGTCATTTTTGGGTTTTGCTTCATTAACCCCGGATAAACCCTGGCTTTTTTGATAAAATCCCCAAAGACTTGTGTCTTGGTCCAGTTGCACCCCGCAAGGGGCCTGCACAACCAAAATTTTGTCCCTCTTTTTTGAACTCTGGTATGTCACCCATAATGTTGTTTGTGGATTTCACTATTTTTTAGCAAAACGGGGCCCTTTTTTACCCTGTAATTGGAAAACCCCCCAAATTGGCTCTTAATGGTTCAAAAGTGCAATCCCAAAGAAGACGGCCCACCGGCTGGGGCCAATTTTGCCATGAAAAATCCCACACTAAAATGACAAAGGGGTTTCAAGTTCCATTTCCAAACCCCTGTTTTTAGAATTAAATTTTGCTGTGGTGTGAAATAAAATTTTTAAAAAAAATTTTGGGGTATTCTGGAAAAATTAAAATTCCCCCAAATTTTTTTAAAATGATTTATGATTTGATTGGGATAGGGTTTTTTGCGGCCAAATTTTAGGTGCGGCAAATCAAAATGGGGTTTTTCCCTTGGGGTTTCCCTGGTCCTTGGGGAAGATAAACCTTTTGTTGTAAGGGAAACTGGTTTTTTTATCCAATGCAAATTCCCCGTTAATTAACCCCCGAACCCCGGGGTTTTGAAAATCCCCCGGGGCCTTTTTTATCTGGGAGGTACAAATAAATTATAGCAAAACAAATGAAAATACTTTGAAAAAAGGATTTTCCCCAAAATACTGTGGGGGCCCCCAAAAGGGGGGCAACGGTTTAAGGGGTTGCCAGCCGATTTTAAGGGGGAAAGGACCTTCCTTTTTGGGCCCTTTATTTTTTTTTTGGGGCTTTTTCCAGTTAGCACTGTGGGGAAACTTAGGTTTGCCCCCAATGATTAATGGGAAAAAAAATTGTTTTAATTTTAATTTTGACCCCCTCCCCGCCCCAAAAAACTGGGGGGGAAAGGGTTTTAAAAAAAGACAAATAAAAAGTGTGGGAAATTTTTACATGTTAAAAATTTCAGTTTTTAATTTAAAAACCAAAGGGGTTTTTGGGGGTTTTTTTCCCTTTTGTTTTTTTTGTTTTTATTAACCATTTTTGAATGGAAAATACAAAAATTAAAATTTTTTCTCCAAACTCTTTTTAAAAGTCAAAAACCCTTTTAAAAATGTCAATAAATTTAAAAAAACCGAATAAAAAAGTGCCTAGAATGGGTTATTGCACAAAATGCTTTAGAAGGGTTTTAAATTGGGTGAATTTTTCCCTTTAATAAATTTTTTCCCGTTTAAAATAAAAAACCCTTTTCCCCAGCCATAATCTAATCGAAATGTAATTTTTTAAAAACGGGAATTAAAGGGCCCCCAAATTTAAACCCTTTAAAAACTATCAAACTCCATGACAGTCTTACATTAAAATGGGGGTTAAATTTAAAACACTAAACAATTTTAAATTTTTTTTTTGTTGTTTAAAGGAAAACAAAGAAAATTTTCCTTTTAAATTTAAACCTGCATTTAAAGGGAAAAGGGACCGGACGCCACAGTGCAAAGTTTTAAAAAAAATTCCCCCGGGATCAAAAAAATTTAAAAAGTGGGCCATAAGAGGAGAAGGAAAACTCAGCAACAAAGCGGAAAGGGCCCGGAAAAAAAACAACCCTTTCACCCCAAAAAAAAAAACCCTTTCCCAAAAATAAAACAAATGGAAGAGGAGATTAAAACTAAGCAGAGCACAAATGGACAACTTACTATAAAAAAAAGCGGGAAGAAAACCCTTTAAATCCCGTTTATAAAGGGCCCCCCCCCCCAAAAAAATAGAAACAGGGCAAAAAACAGCCAAAAAATTAAAAAAGAAAAAGAATTTTACCAAAAACAAAGAGACCAAAAAACCCAAAAAGGGTTTGGGTAGGGGTTTTTAAAATGGGGTGCAATATGTTTTGTTTAACAAAGTGAGGCCACAATGTTAGTGACAAGATCCTGGCCCCCTTTTTCTTTGGGGAAAAGGTTCTTCCCTGGCTCTAAAAAAAAAAGCACCCCCCCAAATTTTTGGTCCGGTAAAAACCCAAATTTGGCCCCCAAAAATGGAAGATTTTTTTTATTTATTTTTTTACAAGGGGAAATAAAAATATTTTTAAAAGTACCCCTTTGATACACCCAATTTTCTTTTACCAAAAGATTTTAATGTGAGGGTAAATCCAAGTAATCCCTGGTTTTTCTTTTGATTTCTCTGGGCTGTCAAGTGTTCCTCTCCCCCCTTGTGTGGGGCTGTTTCCTGTAACCCCCAAGCCTCCCCCTTTTTTTCCTCCTTATGGCCCCTGGCCAAAAAACATGGTTTTGACCAGAGTAAACATAGGAAAAAAAAGGCCCCAAAAAGGGGGGCTCTTAACCCCCTTGTTTTTACCTCACAGAACTGGGTTTTTCGTTTCCCCCAAACCCCCGAAAGCCCAAAATTTTGCTGTTGTAAAATTAGAATTTCTTTTCCAACCCCTTACGTGGGCCAGGGGGCCCCTAAACCTTTTTTTCCGCTGGGTTTTGAAAGCACAAAAAAATAATTTTCACTTTAAATTGTAATATGATCTGCTGTCTCTCTTAATTACTCACAAGGTGCACTATAACATGCATCCCTTGTGTTCCGTCACTTTGGATTTTAAATAATTTTTTTCAGGATTAACTCATTCAAGTTCACAAATGTTTCATCTAACATTTCTCCTTTAGCTTGTTGGCCTCTACATCTGCATTACTTCATTTTTAAGCTTATGGTAATTACAGTGTGAGTTGATTTGGTCAGATTTTATAAGCAACCCCCAGAAACCTTGGTAGGGGGGTCTGCTCTGCCTCAGCTACACTAAATAGTTGTTGGGTGGGGGTTTGGTGGGGTTGCCTATCACTGAAGCAAACAGTAAGGGTGAGATAGCTAATTGTGGATGTCACTGTGGGGAGTCCCCAGGCAGAAGAGATAACATGAGCACTCAACCAGGGCCTTATCAATGAGCGATGACCTTGGCTGTGTCCTTTTGCACGTGCACTCACACAGGAGATGCATAATGTTGCATGAGTTCCCTGAGCACAGAGAGCAGAGAGAGAGACATCATATCACGGTATCCAACGAGATAAGTAGGGGTGGTTTGGTGGTAAAGGGGATTCGTTCCATCTTTAGGAGCAGAGGGAAATGGTGGTTAAATTGTCCATTAGCTCTGCCTGAAAATGGGCTGACCGTATTTAGCTGTTCCACAGCAAATACTGTGACTTAATAGTTGGAAAAATGTAACAGAATAAAAAAGAGAACAAAAAAAAAAGGAAAATGAAGGTTTACCCTACAGGGAAATTTAAAGATTTCTCCACAACACCTGAAGAGACTAAATTCAACTTTTCTGCACTCCTGCAGACTCCAAGTACACAACAAAATGGATTTAAAGGCTAAAAAAGTGGATTTTGCATGATATGTACCCTTTAAAGAACATTACTAAACAAACCGCATCATGGAAACCAAGGAACAAAGCTGGCAGAAATTTGTGGCAACATTTAGAGATTAGATGGAAAGGGTTAGGTCATAAAACAATATGGCAAATTGATGTTAAAAACATTTTGCATCTAATCTGACTGATCTTTAGATCTTTTCAGTTTCTAAGTTTCAAAGTTGGTACAGACATACCTTACACATATTTGCACTTGTAACTGGAACGAAATGTGGTCCTGCACAATATTGATGCAGAGGGACTGAAGACAACTGCACACAATGCCTGTAGACTGCTGGAGATAGGCACCAGCTCCCCCCGCATGGAAGAAGAAGGGGGTGGGTGAGTGGGTGGATGGATAGATGGATGGATGGATGGATGGATGGATGGATGGATGGATGGATTGGAATGGATGGATGGATGGATGCTTTTCTATTCAACTCACACTTATGGCCTATTTTGTGTTTTCTGCCTCATAAAATTCCAAGAAACAACACTGAGGTTTGTGTTTATAACATGACACAATGTGAACAAGTCCAACAGGTATAAATACTTTTGTAAGAAACTATGTTTGAAGTAAATGGATACAGAAATTAATTGTAGAAAAAAAAAACAAAGTAAATCAACTGTTTCTCGAGTCAATACAGCCCATGGTGCAATTTTGTTTCATCTGCATATAGATGACAGCATACAATAATAACTTCCAGTGGAGGCAGTTTACATCATCATTCTTGTTTTTCCCCCCCAATTTCCCCTTTGTGTTAACAATACAGCCCTTTTAAACTGAACGAGCCCAAAAAAAAAAAATTCCCCAAAAAAAAAATGAGGAGAAGGCTGTCGGGAAAAATATTTGCCCGTCCGTTTTTATTTTTCTGTTATACCGGCTGCCAATGATGTCTGGCATCCATCGAGAGCACAATGTTTGCTTTGATGAGTTAAAATCTTACAGGTTGGAACATTAAAGCAGGAAATAAATATAAATTTATATGGCTGAGTTGTTTTTGTCATTTAGTTATACAACACTTTGTGCAGCTGTGTTTCATTTCACTAATGGTTCATGTGGAGATTAAACCTGCGTGTAAATATTTAACGTGTTAAATTTGTTAAAATGTTTTCTGTTTATCTGCTGTGTCGCCGTTACACTTCTCATCAATATCGTCTCTTATGTTTCTGTCATACAAGTGCTGCTTTTCTGTAAACCGACATCAACTGTACACGTTTGTCTCAGGAGAAGGCTTGTCAATATCCAATAAAAATCGTGACAGTCTTACATATTGAGACCAGCTGCAGTTATAAATGTGTGACAGTTTCACCATGGTGCATTGACCTACAGATGTCCTGGACTAATTCAAGGCATAATTGTTAGTAGAAATTGCAGCAATTTTATTTAAGTGAAACTTTGTAGTCAGTATCCTACCTAAAATAGAAAGCAGTTAAGGGGATTTCAGTTTGAAGAGAAGAAAGAAAATGTCATTTGGGGGTCAGGCTAATATCCTGAATGTTTTCTGATGTTCCATGACTCTCCATTCCCCATTTTAACTCCAAAATATCAGCTACAGACAGTAAACATTTGAAAAATCAAGAGGATATGCAATTTTTCTAAGGCGACAAAATATATCTGCGTGAGTTGAAACAAAGAGATGTTAGAGAAATATAACAGTTCCTAGCAGGCCCACTAAGATCATTTCAAAACCACATTTCATGCAGTTACAAAGCAACACAAACAATGGCTGGCTTAGAAAAAAATTTGACACCACTGTCTCATGCAAAAAAGTCGCAGGTGTAAAAAACAAACTGCTTGAAAAGTTGTCGATATTGGCAATTTTGCTTTAATTTGACCCCCTGATTAGCTGGTGGAAGGCTCAGATAGGCAGCGTCATGAGTTTGATTTTGCCCTAGATTTCTTCCTGTTAAAGGGGAGACTGTCCTCCTCATTGTCGCTCAAAACCCAGTAAGAGCTCAAGTTATGGAATCATCAAAGCAAAAATCCACTAATCTGCTGCCTTCCCAAAATGAATAACTTTCAACTAACCCCCCCTTAAGTATATACTGAATCTGATCAGATTGCATTACATCTGTACTGAACTGGCTTGTATGAAATACAGTTTTAACATGCCTTTATGTGCCTTTGTATGCAGTGTATATTAGAACCCCCTGAAAAAAGCAAAACAGAAATCCCCGGCGGGCCCGACCAAGGATTAATTTTGCCCTTTAAAAGCTGGGTAACTTGCAACGGTTTAAAAACCGTTTCGGGGTGGGGGTTTTTGGGGATGGGGGGGTTTGGGGAAGGAGCTTGCAACTTTTTACTCTCAGGTTGTTTTGCAACCCCTGCTTGGCAGTTTTTTTCTAACCCCCCGTTTCTAACAGAGCGGTTCCCTTGGAGCCCAAACATAAAAACGACTATTCAAATGGGGATAAAGTAGGCTGACAGTTGCTTTCCCCCTGCAGATATGTCCTGCTTCAAAAACTAAACATCTCTCCCTCCCCGCACCCAGAGAATAAATAAAGACAAGAAATCGACAACGTGCATAAGAAGAAGAAATACTAGTGTGGCTTCATCCTCCGGAGGATAACAAGAATAATGCCTTCATTTGTTGCAGGGGCTTCTACTCCGCACCGAGCATAGACGGGGCTTTTATGGCTGTAGTATTTCTGATTGGCATCCTAGGACAGCCATTTGAATTATTTAACAGGGCTTCTATTCCCTTAGTGGAGCAAGAAAAAGAAATATGTTTGTGTTTACGTGTTTGTGTTATTGGCTCTTTCTATTGGCCCCTTTTCCCCCACCCCTGTCCCTTTTTTTTGGCTTTCTCCCCAGACCCTTTAATCGACTGGAGCAAGGTTGGGGGGCTTAAAAAGGGAAAAAAAGGGCCCCCATAGTTTTCAGATTAAAAGTAAAATTAATCAAACCCTTTCCCACTTTTCCCAAACTTTTTTTCCAACCCGGTGTTGCGGGGTTGAATCGGTCTTATCCGAAATCCCAGCGCAGAACACAGAGAGGATATTGAAAGAATCCGGCCCTCAGGCTCTCACCGCCCTGATCCATATGGTGCTGAGGAAAAAGGAAAGAAAGGGAAAGAGAGTGATGAGTTGGTTTCTCTGGTGTATCTGTCTGTCTCCAGAGCATCATGTGGCAATTTGCTCTTGGTTTCAGCTCCCCCTTCTTCTTTAACATTCTTCAACAGACCTGCTACCTGATTCTATTCTCTGTCTTTCTTTGAGATTCTTCAAATAATCTACAAGAGAATAAACACCAGATCAGGTCATTTGGACCTTTCAGAGGTTATTTTAAAGGCACTTAGGATCTGTTTGAATGCGACTGTAAAGCTGGAGAGAACTGACTTGACCATGCCGTTGATGCCTTCAAACCAATATCCTCATCTTCGCATTCTGTCTTTATCACTGCCGATCGCCTCCAGCTTGTCTGACCTTGGAGAGCAGATAAAACAGCAGACAGATAAGGAAGAAGGTACCAACGGAGGCCCAGACAGAGTAAGAAAAGCAAAAATGAGCTTACAATCAGATGCATTCTATTTTCTTTCTAAACTGTGGTCTGTTTAAAAAGAAACCAATTTACATTGCCAGGGATATCCTCTGGGAAGCTCTATAATAGATGAATAAGCGTGCTCTACCACTGGTTGGGGAGGAAGTCTGGGATGACCCGCTTTTGCAAATTTGGCCTCAAGGAGAAGGAAGAGGAAGTTAGAGGAAGCATTTGCTGAAGTGATATAAATGTTCTGCATCTGTAGTGACATTAGAGTGGTAAATTTATTAATATGTCATATTTGGTCTTACTATTTAAACCTATTGCACTCAATTATTCTCACTTTATCAATATTCTCATGCAAATTCACCAACCTAAAATAGCTCAAGGCTTAGCATTTCTAATAATTTTAAGAGTCATATATTTTGTGATGTTCCATATAAGGTTTTGCATAACTTCAGGCTTTGACTTGAGAAAGACATGTATGGGTTTGGGTTAGTCATAGCTCATGACTACCAGGTTAGATCAAATATTAAATCTACTTTCGATGTCTGCCTACCCATGCTCAGAAGGTAAAAAAAAGGCAAAAAAAAATACATAACAATTCTACACATTTAAAACTGTAGCCAGTGTTGTTCCAGTTCATCCTTAACAAGAAGTAATTCTTAACTCAGTTTAGCCAGGTACAAATTCATTAAGTTCTCGTTCAATTAACAATGTAGAGGTCATGACATCATTCACAAATTAACAAATGAATTATGCCATTGCCTGGCATCCGTTTTATGCACTCTTGCTGTCTTTGTCAAATAAACTGTTTAATAGTTGATGAATTCCAGAAACACCTGCTCCCATTCACACATTTTAATAGTTTCATTAACAGAAAAGAAAATTTTGACTGAAAAGCATCCATTTAGGTTACGTTTGTAACTCCAGTCACTTTTAACCCTCTTATTACCACCAAGAAAGCGCAGATGGGATGAGTTGATTTTTTTTCTGGTCCTTTAAACTCTTATTGCACAGTCAAAACCCCAGGGTAATAATGAATAACTGACAAATACTTCAATTTTAAGCTGAAATGGACAAAATGCCCCTACTCATTACATATTGTTTTTTGGATAATTCTACAGCCATTAAATCAAAACGCATTCAGTTATAATATTTTTGATCAAAAAGGAGTAAACTCACTACAATGTTCCACTTGTATAAAATCTTATTTTCTTATTCTTATTAACACATAAGCTAACAAAATCTTCAATTATGTAAATACATTTATCTCAGTCATTCTGTCAGATACTTACATGCAGGATGGTCTGAGAGGGGAGTTCAAGGCTGCATCTTTTTGAACATTTTTGCTCCATCTCACAAATTTATCAAAAAACAATAGTTTGAAAGGAAAAAAACCGTCAGTATAAACAAAGAGTTTTAAGGGATGGAGCTTGAGCCTTCAGTTAATATCCTTAAATATGAGGTACAGATAAAGAGCTTCATATTTAACAGTCAAGTTTAAAATGAGAGGAAACACATTGGCCTAACTACCAATATAGGTTTTCACAAAGCTGAACTGCATCTCTGGTGAACTGCATCTCTGCTTCCCTTGTGTGCCCACAGACACACAGAGTGCCCCTTGTGGGAATATGCAACACCTCTTTCTCTCTAAAATATCCAAAGTTGGACTCTGAAAAACAGCGTAAATCTTTTGTTTAACCCCAAACGATACACAGTTAAATGACTGCATTGTTCAGTTCTCCAGAATGGGAGCTTTACAGGCACAACACTGACAGTGGAATATGTAACATATACGTGTCACTACTCAGGGTTGCCGTTTATACCACAGATATTCGCTACTACAAATAACTTTAGGTGTTACTTAAATGTTGCAGCAATGACATCATAATAGGAACAGTTATTCTCAGGCTACACTACGCGGATGGCATGGTGATGCATGCCTGCACTGATAAACATTCACTCACCTTGCGTGGAGCTGTTCCTGCAGCTGGACAATCTGACCCATTTTCTGATTAACATAGCTAATATTTATTTGACCACTTCGGGGCACTTGTAGACTGTGTAAAGGGCATTGAACTTTCAGCCCAAGATGCTAAGATTGCCATAAAGCATGGACAAGAAAAATAGAAAGTTGGTAACATCACAGCAAAAGTTACTTGTTTTAATAGAATGTAGAATTTTCTCCCTTCATCCCAACACATGCACTATACAAAGTGAGACATATACTGCATAGTTGTGACAACACTTGATGTTCCACAAAATGTGTCTCATCTATTCATGTTTGAACCAACAAAAACATGTTTTTACGTATGTCAACAAGTGTGGCGAGAAACAGTGTGACAGCAACTTGAAGCTCGACCAGGTGGCAGATGAGGAAGTGAGTTGTTTCAAAGGTTTATGAATGGCAAGAACTAACGATGGAATAGCTTTTGGATTGAGGGTTGGATCTGTAATGGAGGCACCTTTTGTAAGGTAGCAACAGTGGGAAAGAGAACTCAAAGCAGATGTTATCATGAGCTTTAAAGGTTGCACCTTTTCAGATTATAGATAGAATGAAATTCAGTTCTTAAACTTGCTGCTGTTTTGGAGATACTTTCTATAATACTACCTCAGCATGGAGGTGGCAGAGGAAAAATAAAATATTTAAATCTAACTAATAAATTGTAACATTATTGAAGAAATTACAACTCACATAAAGAAATTATTAATTAAACCTAATAATTCTCTTTAAATTGTTTTTCTACATTGGGACTTCAAGGTTCACCACAGTGGATCATGTGCATCCACCCAACCCCATCTCTAGCATTCCCTTCTGTCACACAAACCCTTCACATATCCTCACTTAAGCCATGGAGCTTTTCTGCAGTTCTCTTCTTTCCCCCTGCCCTAGCAGCTCCATTTTCAGTATCTTTTTTTCAATTAAACCACAATCCCTTATCTGCACATGTCCAAACCATCTCAGCCTTGAATGCTCCTCCCTCTGTGCACTCTCTTCGTTACCTCCCTTGTCACTGCACGCTACCTCAGACAGTTGACCCCAGGTACTTAAACTCATCCATATTCTGTACCTGTTCTTTGTAGCTTCGCTGTTACCCCTGTGTCTCTGTCATTCATTTATTCTGTATTGCTTCTAAGGACTAAGGACTTCTCTATTCTCTGAATTTCTACATGCTTCCTATTCCTATACGGATAAAAATACCTTATTCAAACATTATAGTACAAATTCTCATATTTTTTTAGGCCAATGTGGCATACTGGACTGTTTAAATGTCCAAGACTGGCCTGCAGTGATCAACAGAAAATCCCACATTAAACATGGATAAAGTACAGCTCTTCATGCAGTTTAGCATATGCTGCCTTTATTTTAAAAAAATTCAATTCAATTCAATTCAGTTTATTTATATAGCGCCAATTCACAACACATGTCGTCTCAAGGCACTTCACAAAAGTCAGGTACATACATTCCAATTAATCTTAATCATTGAACAGTGCAGTCAGATTCTGTTATTTATTCAAATTGGATAAGAAGTTTTTCTATCTAAGGAAACCCAGCAGATTGCATCCAGTCAGTGACTTGCAGCATTCACTCCTCCTGGATGAGCATGTAGAGACAGTGGACAGTCACTGGCGTTGACTTTGCAGCAATCCCTCATACTGAGCATGCATGTAGCAACAGTGGAGAGGAAAAACTCCCTTTTAACAGGAAGAAACCTCCAGCAGAACCAGAACCAGGCTCAGTGTGAGCCTGGTTCTGCTGAGCCTGGTTCTCCAGAGACACAAAGAGAACAAAGACGCACTGATCCAGAAGTACTTTCTGTGGGAAGGAAAAGTAAATGTTAATGGATGTAGCTCCTTTAGTCATTTCATCTAGAAAGAAAAAACAGATAAACTCTGAGCCAGTCTGAAGAGAGCACATAGAGTTAGTTACAGTAGAAGCTCAGTCAGTAGCTATGTCTAGGAGAGAGAAAGGGTTAAACACTGAAAGACAGGGCCATGTGGATCATCGGTAGAGGGTGAGCATTAAGTTGTTGCCAGCAGAAGCTTGGAGGATTCCCCTCTCCAGAAAGGTGTTACAGGTAGACACAGAGTCAGGCCAGGTATAGCTTCTAGGAAGAGAAAAGAGAGAGAACAAAGTTAAAACCTGAAATAACAGCAAATAATACAAAATTGAAGAGTAGTGTGAGAAAGTAGTGAAGAGGGTGAAAGTGGTCATTATGTCCCTCCAGCAGCCTAAGCCTATAGCAGCATAACTACAGAGATAGCTCAGGATAACCTAAGCCACTCTAACTATAAGCTTTATCAAAAGGAAAGTTTTAAGCCTAGCCTTAAAAGTAGACAGTTTGTCCATCTAGAGCCCACTGATGGCCATTGTTTATACTAAAAACCACAACGTTGGGATACCTCTCTCTGTCAAATTGACCATAACCATTGGAAAAGAGAGGGGCATACAGGTAGCAGAAATGGAGGGTGTGTTTTGCACCTCAACCATAACTGAGCCGGTTTAGGCTAAACCTGACTCCCCCTTACTCCATCCAACAAGGGGAGAAGAAGACGGAGGTAAAAATAAGGAAGCTCAGGATAACCTAAGCCACTCTAACTATAAGCTTTATCAAAAAGGAAAGTTTTAAGCCTAGCCTTAAAAGTAGACAGGGTGTCCGCCTCACAGACTAAAACTGGGAGCTGGTTCCACAGGAGAGGAGCCTGATAACTAAAGGATCTGCCTCCCATTCTACTTCTAGAGACTCTAGGAACCACCAGTCTGAGAACGAAGTGCTCTGTTAGGAATATATGGAACAATCAGATCTCTGATGTATGATGGAGCTAAATCAATAAGGGCTTTATGTGTGAGGAGGAGAATTTTAAATTTTATTCTGGATTTAACAGGGAGCAAATGAAGGGAAGCTAAAGTAGGAGAAATATGATCTCTCTTTTTAATTTTCATCAGAACTCTTCCTGCAGCATTTTGAATCAGCTGAAGGCTTTTAACTGCATTTTGTGGACATCCTGATAGTAAAGAATTACAATAGTCCAGCCTTGAAGTAACAAATGCATGAACTAGTTTTTCAGCATCAATCCTGGACAGGATATTTCTAATTTTGGCAACGTTCCGGAGATGAAAAAAGGAAATCCTAGAAACCTGTTTAATATGGGATTTAAATGTCATGTCCTGGTCAAAAATAACACCAAGGTTTTTTACTTTATTATCGGAGGTCAATTTAATGCCATCCAGGTTAAGTGATTGACTAAGCAGTTTCATTTTTAAAGACTCCGGTCCAAAGACGACAACTTCTGTCTTGTCTGAATTTAGAAGCAGAAAATTTTAAGTCATCCAAGTTTTTATGTCTTCAAGACATGATTGTAGTCTATCTAACTGGTTGGGCTCATCAGGATTTATGGATAAGTAAAGCTGAGTGTCATCAGCGTAACAGTGAAAATTTATTCTATGCTGCCTGATAATTTTACCTATTGGAAGCATATATATAGTAAAGAGAATTGGCCCTAGTACTGAACCCTGTGAACTGAACCAAGTACTGAAACTGCGTTGATTTATAATCCAAAAACTGTTTCTCAGTTTGGGAAGCAAGATTAGCACCCTTATCTGTCTATAGGCTAAAAAGAAAATATTTGACAAAATGTGGGCTTCAAATCTTATTAGGGCTGCTCGGTAGTCCAGTTGGAAGCACTGTTGCCTTGCAGCAAGAAGGTCCTGGGTTCGACTCCCGGCCGGGGGTCTTTCTTCATGCATTTTGCATGTTCTCCGTGTGCATGCGTGGGTTCGCTCTGGGTACTCAGACTTTCTCCCACAGTCCAAAAACATGACTGTAAGGTTAATTGGTCTCTCTAAATTGCCCTTAGGTGTGAAGGGGGGTGTGTGCATGGTTGTTTGTCCTGTGTGTTGCCCTGCGATGGACTGGCGACCTGTCCAAGGTGTACCTGTCTCTCACCCATACACTGCTTGAGGTAGGCACCAGCTTCCCTGTGACCCTGTAAAGGAAGAAGCGGGTATAGAAAATGAATTGACAAATCTTAATTAATAGCCTTTTTGGGTTCCATTTTCACTAGTCAGAGCTAGTAGTATGTGGAGACCACTTAAATATAACCTGTCTGACAACATGAAGTTGGATAAAAGATCTCAATAAGCAGCACATTATGCCCCCATGGAAAGCAATCCAAGAATAGATGAGAAACCAAGTCAGTGGGATCGATACATCTGGAAATGTTTACAAAGCAATTTCTAAGGCTATGGGACTATAACTTACATTTTGTATTTCCTAAGGTTATCTTTGATATAAGATTTGTTTGATGATTAATTGCGTATGAAAAAGAGCAAAAGCAGTAGCAATCTCTAAGGGGCAAATCATTGTTCCCTTACTTAATATGATTTTTTTCTTTGGAATAAATTCATTTTTGAATGATATTCTAATTTATTGATCAATACCTGTGAATACCCACCTATGTTGTTGTTAATTCAGATTGCCGCCCCACCATATAAACAGTTATAAGTCTGTGTAGTCCATGTGCTGGCCTCATGTCTTGATGCATTCAGAGAGCTGCATTGTCAAGGGCATCCAGTGTAAAATGTTTGTCAAATCAAACACAATTCCTATTACATTTGCATTATGGCTTCTGACCAAGTAAATGTTCAGTGCTCCAAAAGGATAACATTAACTAAACATTTCTGATATACATCACAGACGCACCTAAAATACATTTCCAAGTGAATCTAATCTGACAAAATAAAATGTATGTGCAAAAATAAGGATCTTTAGCAAATAATAAATACACTATACCACACCTGGGAGAAAATATAGCCCAAGGAGCCAGAAAAAAACCCACGCTTGCTGCAACTGAAATCCAAAACACATCCTTATAGTAATAAAACTTGAAAAAAGTACATCTAAAAATTGATTAAAGCATGTTGCAAATCTAAATTTAAAACCTTTAAAGACAAAATAAACAAGCTTAATTAGGTCTGCACTTGTGCTGGGAAAACCAGGCTGAAGATGCTTTAAAAAGAAGAAAAATTAAAATGTCCTAATTTTTGCCTCATTTAACCAGAGGTTGACATCTAAACATTTTCTCAAGGGCCATTTTACAGACAGTAAGTCTGACAGTTGAGGAGAGTACTGCTCTGTTCAGAGACAGTTTTCAGACCCAGAAAAAAAATATGCTACAAAACGTTTGTCATTTCAAGTTTGTAGGCCCGATGAGACAAAAGCCCTAAAAGTTCATTCTAACATTGTTAATGGGAAGAATGTTTTTTTTGAAACTCAATGTGTCGCCTTTCAATTGCTTGTAATATTTTCTTTGGGCTCTGTAGGAATAAAATAGTGTCCACTACTGATGGGGTTGAGGCCTATGAAATTGAACTTGCAGGTGAGAGTGAGGCGTAGTTAAAATCTCCAGAAATTGCCACAAATGCATGAGGAGAGTGGGTCTGTTTGTATCTTAGCAACAACTGAGCTAATGAGATCGCCAGCAGAGTCAGCAACAACTAATGGTGGAACGTATACTGTTGGTAAAATAACGCTGGTGATGTCACGGTGTGATGTCAGAGTGGACCCCTGAATGCAGCCGGCAGCAAGCAGCGGTTGTGAGTAAAAGGTTTTAATCAAACTCACGGGTGGTAGCAGAGGCAGGCAAAAAAAATTAACATGTCTGCTAGAACAGGCTTTGCATGAAGAGAGTAAAACAGAGTGAATGTTTCCGTGAGGAGTAAACAGCAGAGTATATATGAGCAAGACACAGGTGAAAACAGAGAATTGATTGGCCTGAAACCAGTACTGTATATCTGATGAAGCTGATTACAGGTTGTGGTAGGAGTGAACACAAAACATGGCTGGAACTAAAACAGGAATACAAGGACATAATCAAACCTAAGAAACATAACTATAACAAAACTTAAATACACAGAGAGGCAATGCCAGAGCACCATTAAAAGCGAAGAAAAACAAAAGTGCTAGGGAGACATTACTCATGTCTGTTTTTCCTGCCTTAAACACATCAACTTTAAGAGCAAAACTTGCTCCCAAATAAATCCCACTCACTTGCAGTTGCCATTATTAAAAGGTAATCAGTGTAATTTACCTAAGGGGTCATTATGATGCGGCCAATCAGTGTAACTGTTAATATACAAATTATTTTTTGCAGACTATATTGTTGTTTGAATGCTGTTACAGATCAAATATAATTACCAGTCAATATGTTTTAATATTATGTATTACAGTATTTAGTATTTGTTTTAATTATATGCCTTACTTATGAACGGCCTGTAGGTTATGAATGGTGCTTATATGAGGCATTTAGAATAATTGGTGCAATTGTGTTATGGCAAAAAAATCCAAGACTTTGAACATTAATATGGATTTTCACTAATAACCAAACAGTGTGTGTCTCCATGTCCCCTTTTCGATACACGCTGATGATAATGGTATTGTTCTGTTATGATGGCACAACCTCAGCGAAGAAAAACAGAATTGAACAGAAGCTGTTTGTGAACAAAAACTGTTGTATTTATTCAGGAAACTAGCCAAAACAATCAGTGTTTTGTTAGAATTTCTATGAACTGAATGATCTTAGTATCACAGCTGCATTGATGTGAAGTTGTTTATTGTCACAGCAGTACCATTGTGTGGTTTTATTACTAATCAAGGAGACAATGTTCAAATGTCCAATTACATATATGTGCAGATTCAGAACTGTTCAGAATTGCCTTATAAATTGTATACCTTGGGTCAAATGTTTTGGGTTTCAATCCATAAGCCTCTCGCAGAAGCTTGCTGGAGCTTTTGGCCATTCCTCCTGACAGACCTGGGGTAACTCAATCGGGATAGGCCACCCTGCACAAACATTTTCTTCTCTGCCCACAAATGTTCTGGCTTTGTGATGGCCACCCTAAAACACAGACTTTGTACCTAAGTTGGAGGCATGCTTAGGGGCATTAGCCATCTGGAGGACCCATTTGTGTTAAAAATATTTACTTATTGGCAAATCTCTTCAAATGGTGCCTTAATATTTCCACAAAACAATCTTTATTCATGATGCCAACTATTTCATGCAGTGCACCAGTCCCTCCCATAGCAAAACACCTATATGACATCGTAGCGGTTGGCTATTATGGACAAAAATTTCAATTTTGGGACTGTACGGTGGCACAGTTGGTAGCACTGCTGCTTGCACTGCTGTGTGCAAATTTTAGCCTGTGGTCTTTCTGTATGAAGTCTGCATTTGAGGGTCCATGCAGGTGTGGTTTCTCACCAAATTCTTTAGCTTCCTCCCACAGACCGCAAACATAACAGTTAATTGGTGTCTCTAAATTTCCTTTAGGTATGAATGTGTGTGTGTGCATTGTTTCTATGTCCCGTGTGTCTCTGTGTTGCCCTGTGAAAGACTGGCAACCTGTCAAGGATGTACTCCGCCTCTCGCCCAATGACCATCGAAAGTGGCCACACCAGCACCCTCAAGTGACCCTGGAGGGTAAGTGGGCATAGACAGTTGATGGATGGATGAACTTTAATCTTTCATTAGAAAACAGGACACTTCTCCAAAAACTAAGAGCTTTGTCTCTGAGTGGAATTGCAAACTGTAATCTGATTTTTAATCTTGCTCTTGGAGTAATGGCCTCTTTGTTGCTGAGAGGCCTTTTAGATCATGTTGGTACAGGACTAATTTCCCTGTTGATAATGATGCTCTCTTGTCAGCTACAGTCAGCATTTTTATAGGGACTTTTTCTTTTACTTTGGGATTGAAGTTCACACCAAACCACATTCATGTCTGGGAGACAGAACACTTCTCCTTCCTTCCGGCTTGATGGCTTTCCCAATTTGATAAATATACTGTACAGACAGCCAGCTACCAGAATGTACAATCCCAATAATACTGTCTAGCAAAATGTTAAATAGGCTTTAAACAATCTCACTGATTGTTTCTGTAATTGCAATACTTCAGGAAGTTTTCCCCCGAGGTTCCTCTATTCAGCCCTTCATTTCCCCCCATTGTGACAGCTGTATCTCAGCTCTGATTGGGCGGCTGCTTTGAGAAGTTCCTAACCTTTCAGAAAGTGCCCATGTGGCCCGATTCGGTTGGCTGGTTTACATCCTGTCAAACACTAGTCCATGAGGCACAGAAAAACTGTGTCCCAGCGAGAAAATGTCAAACTGTTATGGCAGTTCTTTGCTGGCACTACACAGTGATAAATATTTTTTGAAGAATCTTGGCAGTGCCTGACACTTGTCTCGCGGTTGACCGGAAGAACTCTTATTTGCATTTACATTTGCAAAGCGTCTGTGCAAATAAACAACATTTGATGTGGTTCAGAAAAGATCAGGCATTTGAAGGAAGTTTGAGAATAAAGTGCATAGACTTTGAGGCATAAATACATTGAAAAACAGCAAGGCCAGGAAGGAGAAAGATATTTGAAGCTAGAATAAGTTGAAAGAGGGAGGGGTTATTGCACAGGACACTCCAATGCCAGCAAAAGCTGTAATTAGTAAGTTAATTACTCTTGTATTAATACTTTATTTGTGATTCATGAAGCTGACTGCAGACTTGACACATGCATTTCATTATGCTTGACTTCTGGGAATGAAAGGTTTCTGCTCCTGGCTATTTAAAAAGTTTTTGCATTTATTAAATAAACCAAAGTTTGGATGGTACAAAAGAAAGTTTCTTTGTTTAATTGAATGGAAGTCATTGTATAGAGTTTCCTATTTTTACCTTTTTGTCTTATTCACGACATCTTTCATGAATAGTTTTGCTGTTTTCTTTGCTCTATTATCTGCATTGAGGCTGACAGCATAACTCAAATGGTCAGCCTGCAACTATGGTCCAGACTGAAACTGTTTCTGAAATATTAAAAGGATTGCCATGAACTTGGTTTCAAAATAATAAACGGAATGGATGCAAATCGCATTGTGTTTTTTTTTTTCTCTTTGGCAAATATTATACATGCTTATTGGCTAGATTTTAGTATTTGACATGGATTAAAGCGGTAAGTTTTATCAAATGTCTTGTTTTAATCAATGTCATCTAACCAACTGAATTGCTTATGATAAATATGGAAGTCTTTAAACCCATTTTAGTTTATTTAAATTTTCCTTTTCAGTTTAATAAAGTTTATTGACTTTAAATTTTAACATAACCAGATACAAGTTGTGGCCTGATAAAGCTACACCCTGATAAAACCAATATGTTTCACTATGTTTACTGTATTTAACTCATCTTTCAAGGAATGTAAGAAATCACAACAATTTTATATAAACACAAGCACAACAGCTGAGCAAATTGTCCTCATGGTGTTCACCAGCTTGGTCACACACTGCTGAGGGATGGTTGTGGTTGTGTTGCTCAATCCAGCATGAGTAATTCACCCAAGCATGTGTGTTTAAGGGATTAAGGTCTGGAGTGCTAGCAGACCATGCTACTAATAAAGTTGTTTCCTCACTATTTCAAGTGTTGATGGATTCTTCGCCTCACCAGGTCTTTGTTTCTTTTCCATGCATCTTGAAAGTAGGTAAAGTTATGCCAGAAACGTTTGATCAGTGAAAGCAGTACTTACCATCCTCTCAAGTTCTGGAGTTAGTCTCTGATAAACCTCTCTCAGGGGAGCAACATTGACTTCTTTGAGTATGGAGGTCAGTCCCTAAGAGTGGAGTATGGGATTACCATTATTTGCAGAATCTTATCTTGATAACTATCTGCAATGAGACTACCTTCAAAAATGACAGGTCTTGTTTATCTAGTGAGGGAGATGGTGGCCCACCCCACTATACTGCCTCTTTAAAAATGTTTAGTATTGTTAGAGTTTGTTAAAGTTTTTACATAACCCACATATTCCACTCTACAGCTCAACAAATGTGGCACAGTTTAAGGGGGGATACACAGGCTTTCATTGGTATAAGATTCGTTCCCAATATTACAGCAAAAAACAACAAAATAAATTACTACCCAAAATTGAGTAAAAAACATTGTGGCAGATCATAACATCGGCCTCAGAAGAAGCACATGTAAGGGATTCAAATTAATTTACAAACTCCCATTTGAAAGTCAATTTGTTGATCTACTGTGCAGATAAAAGAGTGCACACAAAAGAGTATTAAAGTGAAAAAGTTAAAGAATGAAAAGAGTTACTGTTCCTTGATCCTTGTGTGTCTTCTGTTTACTCATTCAGTCACTGTCCCTCAGTGCTTCAGGTCATGTTCCCTCACAGCTGCAGTCACTTAATAATCACTCACCAGTTTCACATCCAGTAATCACTCCCCCAGTCCCTAAACACTCTGGTTACCTTCATTTACTGTCCAATTCTCCTGCTATTTACACTTGATGAATTCTGTTGTCCTCTGTGTTTGGGTTGCTTTAAGTTGTATTGTTTTTATCATCTTTTGGTTTAGGATTCTTTGGACTTATTAAATTTCAGTTTGCATATGATGTCTACTTCCTACCTACAAACATATCCTTCTTAACCACTAAACATGTATATAACATAAAAGGTTATTGAGTATTATCACAGACAAAAACAGAGAAAACAAAATATAAAAAAACAATCAAATGGACTGTGAACTTAAAAAGCAGATCTAACTGTGAGGGAAATGCTGTTCCAGAGTTTAGGGGTGAGCAAAGAGGCCGCTTATTCTGCTCCGAGTTTGAATCAACAGCCTGCAAGCATCTGGTCAGCTGTTTGGAGACACCTGGAGGGGAGTAAGAGAGTTAGAGGTTGATGATGTATGTGGAGGTCAGATCTTGAAAGAGATTCTGGACAAACAAGATAGGATCTTGAAATCAGTTCTAACTTTTCTGGGGAAAAAATGGAGAGAATCTCAGGTAGGTAAGAGATTGTGCGCTTCCAGGTGCCTGTTAGGAGTAATTTAGTGTCCTGTAAATTTCCATAGTTTAAGTGTGTAGAAGTCATAAAAAGAAAAGGCTTAGTTTTTTTCAGAGAAGCAGAAAAGCTGTTTTAAAAACTGAATTACTGTGTTTATTGAACATAAAACAATTGTTAAAAAAAACATACCAAGATCTTTGGCATGCAGCCAATCTGATCGGGAAATCTCAAGTTGGAAACAGGAAGCACAGGAAGACACTAGTTTCTCATCTTGACAGAGAAATATTGTAAATTAACAAAGTGGTTAAACTGAATGGTACCATGTATTTCTCAGCAAAAGTTGCTTCGGTTTTAGCGAAAGTATGACTCGATCTGAAACCAAGCAGATGTTTTCATTTATATGATTCAGGCATATGTAAAATGTTTTAGGGCATCTATTTAAATAATATGTGTTGTGCTTTACCCCATAGCAATCAGTTTGTTGTTGCTAAAAGTCAAGTATATCACAAACCCTGCCACCCACATACTGTGGTATGGGAAGCCGCCTCACCACATGACTCATGTACTTGTGACTTCTGTACTCTATATTGTCGGAGCTGCAGCCTGTCAGCTCTTAACCACAGCTACCCACCTGTGCAGGTTTAATAACGGCACACAAATGTACGAACAGACCCCACTGTCTTAATATAATGCAGCACTCTTACGCTGCATGAGAGTCCTTCTTTACATGTTTTGTTGGACACCATCCACGATGCATTAAAGAATAAAAACCATTACTTGGATAACAGTGTTAGCATGCTCTGTTCTGAAGGGATGTTTCCCATCCTTGGCTGCATTACAAAGGCCTGGGCTTCATCCTCGGCTGGAAGTGTCATGCCTCCACTAACGTCAGCATTAATAACTTGACATGATCTCATCTCCTACTCTTGTGTCCACCAGGAGGTGCTTGGCACTGGCTGTGCCCGTTGCTATGGCAATTAATCTGTCCAGAGATGTAATACAGAAGGTGGGCCAGGGCACAATGAGCGGAACCCTATTAGATGAGAGACAAGTGATAATTATCTTTATGTTGCGTGGGAGAAAGGGCAGGGGCAGTCAAGGTTAGAGCCAGGGCTAACAGTGGTAAATCTGTTAGCCCACGTCTTTGTAAGGTAAAGGTGAGCTCTGGAACAAGAACTGTGTTTGGCTTCTCTGATTGATCGAATGAGCTCTGTGTTTTCAGTCTGCACCCATTTGACTTTGCAGATAAGTCTTTGTCCCTCATGTGTTGTGTTTGCACAGAATGTGGCATGTCCATGTTATCTCATCTGCAAGATAAACTAAATGTATTTTTCTTGTAAACATAATTTCAGCTTTTTCTATTTAAGATATGCAACAGTTGACTCAAGGCTGTTAGATAGTCATCAAAGGTTTAGTGGTGAAAAACACAGTGAGTCATCATTTTGAAAAGTAACAAAACACTGTTATGTGAATAAGGGAGATGTTCACTTTAATTTTATAAATTATTAAACTAAAATTAGATTAAAAAAGTAACAATTGATTTTTTTTATTGCTGCTAAACCCATGTTGGCATCTGCATGCAATCCCCATGTTACTCTTGACTTCAACAGGGGCTGGAACCATGAGTCCAGACTTAATGGTTCTCTGTTAATGAAAATTAGGGTTTGGCAGATTTTATGATAGAAGTATAAGCTTAGTGCTAAAACTCAGCGATGACCCAGTCACTATCAAGGTTAGAGTCCCTGACATAGTTCAACCCAAAATTAGTTATACCACTGGTACATTTAGATTTAAAATTATTTTATTTAAGGAATTGTGTTTCTGATCTCTCAAAGGACAAAAACAATGTAACAGCAGTGTCCCTTTATTATAAGAACATTATACTCTTCTCAGTAATCATTGAAGAAATGCATATTGGCATTAGCATGTTTATTGTTTTTGTGTAGGTAAATCTGTCTCTAACTTTTTTTTGTTATAGTTTCTTTTTCTCTACAACAGAAAGGATTTTGATTTTGAAGTATTGGTCATCTTTCAGTACCATCTCAGGTATGTCGCTCAGATACAGCACTTGAAATGTTGGCGGTAGTTCAAAACCTAGGACCTTATAGGGAACAGAATAAATTCTGTCTCAGAAGAGTTGGGTTTTACTACAACTTCAGACGATTTGTAAGTGCTGTGTTTATATCATATAATCCTTAGCCTCACTGCTTTGTCTTTGTTCTTTTACTTAGAAATGTAAGGAAGAAAATAATTTGATTCTTTCAAATAAACTCATTCCCTTGTTGTAAATGGGTTGTATTGAGATTGGCTTTCCACAAGGTGTATCACATAACCTCTGGGCTTCCTTCACTGAACTCCTTTTCCCATTTGACCTTTACATAAAGAATAGAGTGGTTCATTGATTGCATCATACTTCTTGTACTCTTCTCAATATAACCCTACTGTATGTATGTATGAATAGTTTAATGACTGAGATTATTTTCTCCAATGATGTTTTAATTTGCTTGTTGTTGTAACCCCTCATTTGTAGATGTTTCTTAGTTGGTTTGTGTCTTTTTTCATGGTAGTTATTTCTCCTATCCTAATAACTTAAGCTTTCCGCGTGTCGTTGAACCATTGAAGCAGCTTTCTAAAAGCCAATTGACCATGTGTTGAAACACAGAAAGCTGTCCAAAAGTTTCTGGGGAACGAAATATCAAATTCTTTTCAAAAAACAAGAAATTACATTTTTCCTTATTCTATAATGTCCTTGAACTGTTTGTTTACTTTCATATAAAAAAATTGTTTTACTTGTTTTTTTTTTAAAGATTTGTTTTGCGGCAGAAGTCGCCTTTATTTTGTCATTTTTCTTTAAAAGCAGGCAGACAGAAAATATGGTGAAAAAAGGGGAAGACATGCAGCACAGGTCGCCATGGCTGGGATTCAAATCAGGGGATGGCTTGATCATGGACTGATCTCTCTGTATATAGGTCGTACACTCTACCGCTATGCCACGCCCAACTTGATTGTTTTTTTTACCAAAAAACAATAAAGTTAAATAAAATAAAATGAACCTCATTGGGCCTTAAAGTACACATGTACTGTACATTGTTTTAGTTCTTATACAATACAATATTTTTTTTACAGAATAAAGAGCAGATGAAAATAGATGTTTCAATAAACAAATTTAACTTGATTTTTTTTAAAGATTTTGAGGTGAAAAAGGGGAGAAGACATGCATCGCAGGTTCTCAGGGTCGGGACTCAAACTAGGGACATCTTCATCGAAGACTGAAGCCTCCGTATATGGGTCCGGCACTCTACTGCTATGCCACAGACGACGGCCAACTTGATTTTTTGTTTTTATAAAAAAATATACTACACAAGTATTTCGGAAATAATGGTGGCCTAAAAAAATGTTTCATTGTTCAATGTGGCGGGTAAAAAAGAAAGGTAATTTCTTTATTTTATGTTTAATTTAAAACTATTACCTCTATTCAAGAATGTGAAACACACTTTTTTCTTCATCTATTCTTAGAAAAGAAAATGCTATCGACCAGCCAAAAATGATCTATGTATAGGTCTTTTCCTCACTGTCTTGGTTGCAGGAAGCCATTTGGCAGCAGTGTTTGCCTCTGGGTCTGAGAACCTGATGCAACGCCATCAATCTTCAGCAACCATCAGCTTGTGCTCAGCTATCTCTATAACCATTTTTTAAGTTACTATCTTTTACAAAGCTAGTGCACTCACAAGTGTCAGAAAAAAGCACAAGGCTGCAAAGTAGTGGGATCTGGGATTTAACCTTTTTTGTCATTTTCTTTTGAAATAACCTTTCTTATAGAAAATCCTCCACTCAATAATTTTGTAAGTTTCTTCTATTTATTCAACAAAGATGTTAGCCTCTAGACACATGGATGGAAAGCATGTTCCACACGAATCATTTTAATCACTCATTGAACAAATCTATCTTGTTTTGAAATGCATGACTGGAAGAGTTGACAAGATTTTAAATTATTATTGAGGCTTATATTCAGTAAATCCAGCACCTGTTAACGTGGGCATTGGGGGATTCTATATTAAAAAAAGCCTGATTCTGGATGCGAATATTGGTATTCACTTCTGACAAGGTATCCTAAAAGAAATAAATTTAAAGCAGTGTTTTTAGACCTTTTATCTTCTGTTTCTAGCAATCCTGCGTGGAATAATTTAAATAGTATTTGATTTGAATTACACAATAGGGGGCTTTCTGAAGTGCTGATTTTCAGTTACGGTCAGATTTTCACTGGCCGCTCGGGATCTTGACTGCCTTTTTTATTGGCTGGCATAAATACTAATCATATCATTATGATACTGCAGGGCCCCATTCATAGATCAATTCTTAACCCCGTTTTCCATTGATATGGGAAAAACATAAATGACACCCTATCTCTGTGGATCAAAAGCACGATCCTTAAACAAGATACGTGTTTGCACAACTTGTACGAATGTGCTTGTTTGTAGTTTAAGGAAAAAAATAATGTGTGCATGTGTCTGTGAGGAGAAGAGGGGGGAAGAGATGAGCTGCTTCACATCTTGGCTCTTCCAAGTCAGGAATTGATCGGCTACATGCATTAGCAGATTGCCTATTGATGAGACGGAAGATTTATAATACTCTGATTGATGGTAGCAATCTAGCAGTATAAATAAATGAATATGTGCCATAGCCAGTTGGTGATAGCGGTAAGGCCTTGATTTGCAAGCTCATTTGCAATGGCAAATGTCACATTTAGTATGCCCTCATCACCAGGCACCACTGAAGTATACAGTGAAGTCAGATGTCCAGCATGGTGAATGAACAAGTCTTTTGGTGGTCTTCAGTCACAACAGCACGGCAGTATGAGATCTTAAAAAAAGACACCTGATGGACAACATAAAGGAATCCTATTTGCTTTATGTTGCCGTTTTTTTTTTCTTGACTTAAAACTTTCCCCAATCAAGCAATTTAAAGAAAAACAACTATTGTTAAAAAAAATACATTTTTCTCAGACATTAATGCTGCTTTATTTGGTGCACAGCACACATGCAGTTTAAAGACAATGGAACAAATGAGGTTCAACGTCCTCTTATGTTAAACACATCTGCTGGCCAGCATTGTGACAATGATTTTAGCATTGCCACAATCATTGGTGTAATCATTTGCAAAGATAAATGAATATGACTAGCAAGTGATAAGGGATGAAGAAGACAACAGGCTTCCAGCATGAGGAGGACCAGACAGATGGAGGTCTGGACAGCGCCAATCAACTGAACACATTCTTCAAAAGGTTCAGCTCAGGAACAAGCTCATTATACTCCTCTCCTGCCCAGAACCAAACATAAATCCTGCCCTCTTTTGACCTAAAACGTTCCTGTCACACTTTAAATGTTTTACCTCATACCTTGGTCATGGATTCTGCGGCTTTGTCCACCCCCCCCACCTGCCTGTCTTGTCCATGAATCCTTCTGCTTTTACATATTTGTTTTCAACCAAATCATAAGATGCTGATGCTCCATTTACCTCCCCCTTCGGTCTGTGTGTCTCTAGAAGTCAGGTGACAAGGGAGCTGGAGAGGCAGAACCAGAATAAGGCAAGTCATGATAGTGTCAGCCCCAGAGTCCCCAGACCTGTGCAGAGCATGTCTATAGGATTCTGCTGCACCTCTTCAAACTTAGACGGACATAGAAAAAGGTTCTAGTATTGTGTAAGACCTCATGTCTTGTTCTGGTACCAAAGAATTGTAAACCTATTGCCCTGACATCCCACATCATGAAGGTCCTAGAGAGACCCCTGTTGGCCCTTCTGAGTAAGCTAACAAGCAACTATCAGGACCCCCCTCAGTTTCCTTATCGCTGTGGAGTTGGAGTTGAAGATGCCATTATACACCTGCTTCAGCATACCCACTGTCATCTGGACAAAGCCAGCAGCACTGTGAGGATAATGTTCTTTCATTTCCAATGCATTTCGTACAATTGGGCCTGATTTGCTTTGTCAGAAACTCCAGAAAACTCAGGCGGAGGCCTCAACAATCTCCTGGATCAAAGACTACCTGACAAACAGACAACAGTTTGTGAGACTGAAGGCTCGCGTGTCTAACCAGGTAGTCAGCAGCACAGGAGCACCACAGGGGATGGTCTCACCATTCCTTTTCACTCTGTCAGACTCTGTCAGTCATGGGGTGGAGGATCAGAGATGGACAAGAAGCTGGGAACAGGGAGCTGGTGGAATGGTTTGTGGCATGGTGTGGAAACAATCATCTCATCTTGAACTTGAATAAAACAAAAGCGGCGATTATAGATTTTAGGAGAAACAAAAATAGGTCAAACACTATTTCCATCATGGGAGAAGAAGTGGAGGTGGAGGTGGTGGACGAGTATAAATACCTCTGTGATCACCTAGACAACAGACTGGGCTGGAGTTGCAACAATGAAGCTGTCTACAAGAAGGGACAGAGCAGACTACTTTTTTAGGAAGCTTAGGTCATTCAGTGTTTGCAGCAAGATGCTGCATATTTTCTGTGTCTTCTGTTTCTATGAGTGTGAGCTCTTCTGCCATCATATGCTCGAGTAGCAACATCAGAGCCAGGCACTTATAAAACCTCAACAAGCTGATAAAGAATGCTGGCTGTGTTCTGGGGACTCCTCTGGAACATCTGAACATGATTGTGCAAAGAAGGATTCTTCATAAGATGAAGAACATTATGGAGAACCCTGTGCATCCTCTTCATGACTGTTGTACAACAACATTTTTTGTAATTTTTTTGTCTTTCTCCATCATAATTAACCTATCAAAAAAAGTATACTGTGCTTTTATTTATGGTCAAACATTTAATATCAATTGGGGATGAACAACACTACTAAACATTTAGCATGTAACAATAAACGCGTGAAAATTTGCACATAAACAAATTAGGAAAAATCATTGCTTTAATCAGTGTTTCCCTCCTATTCATATTAAAAGTAGAATTTTATAGGCACATTTAAATGCACCTTATTTTAATTGTCATTGTACTTCTCCCATGCTTGACAGCATTTTAACAGATCTTCCTAATAATAATTTTGTTTTTTTTAACATCAGCATATTTTAAACATGGTTGTCTGATTATAAATAACAAAACTGAAATTCTAAGTGGTATTTATTAACTTTAAAACCTTTTCTATAATTTGTAGGATTATAGATATACATATTCTGCCTTAATGTTTGTAACAGCACATTTGTATAGCTTTTTTTTTAAAGCCACTCAGTGGGTTTAAAAAGAAACAATAACAGACAGCAAACTCAAGTGGAGGAAATTAAATAAAAAGGCCTTTCAATAACAAATAAGGCCTCATTCATTTGTAAAGCCTTAATTCAGACAAATGATTGAAAACATTTTAAAAGGAGCTTAAAAATACATGCAACAAAGCAGAACTGCTTATTAATTATGTTTAATGTGAGGTGCAATACATAATTCATTCTCACTACTTATTTTAGCAAAACTGCTTAAATCTGTGTTCAATAGCAGTCACTCCAGGGTAAATTATCCTAACCTTGTAATCCCTCAAACACAACAGCAAGTCACAAGAATGCTTCGGAGCTCTCTTAGATTTATCCTTAACAGTTAAATTATTTAGTGGTGTTGGTAGTAGAAAGGCTGCTTAGGCTGTCTGAACTGTACTCCTTTCACTCCCAAACCTGCCCGCCTTCCTCTCTGGCTCCTCTAACCTCTGACACAGCCCCAGCCCCTCTGTCAGCCATGCTTGGAGAATCTAATCACATATATTTGAGATTGCAGAACCTGATACGAACTTCCTGCTGCAACCAGAGTAAAAGTGATATGATTTTATCCACTGATGGCGGGCTGTGAATCCAAAACCAGCACCTGAGTACATTATTTATCTGCTTAGAAGGACCCCATTTGCCATTGACGATTTTCACCTATCTCCGAACCTTTTTTTTTGTTCGATGGAAAGATACCTACCTGGGTTAAACGATGGCTGGCCTCCGCACCAGATTCTTTTTTGTTGAACTGCATGGACATCAAGGTAACAGATTAACTCCAGTTGTCATATTTCTTCAGTCATTGGTTTATAATGATGAATATAGGCTCTTATTTTATATAACCCAAGATAACCCAATTTCCTTCTGCCTTAATGAAATATGTTTGTTGTGATACTGTAGATGAACAACACAAAGCTTTAAAGCAAATAATTTACAATGATTTTGAAAATAGATTATTTCTTAGTAGTAGAATGACTCCATTATCTCCTATCTTCAGATCTTTGTTACCCACAAGTCCTGCCTCTTTCAACACTGGCAAAAAATTCAATAACCTTAAAAGCATGTGCTAAACCTCACAGCTCGTCATAGTATACACAGCGGACAAAGATCTGACTAGCACAAATAAAACTGAAAGTACAAATTCTTGGCAAAATATGTACACTCACCCACTTTCTCATTACAAGGAACACCTCACTGGTAGCAGGTTGGACCCCTTAACTTTTTGTGGCATATATTCAGCAAGTTGGCGTAAACATTCCTCAGAAATTTTGGTCCATATTGATATGAAAGCATCACACAGTTCAAGAAACCAGATAAAAATGATTTGAGCTATGAGAGATACTGAATTATCCTGCTGGGAGTATCAATCAGAATATAAGTAAATTGCGCTTAAAAAAGGTTGGACACGATGAGCTGCAATATCATCATGTAGGCTGTGGTGTTTGAACAGTGCTTAAATGTCTCAAATAGTTGTTTCTTCATGTGAAACACTCAGCTGTTAATAAAACAAACTATTACTCATAAAATGAATCGGTCCAGAACACATCAACGAAACCTATCACCAAACCAATAATAATCAAGGGACCTGTGTAATACAGGGACTGGGGCTCCTCCTGGGATCTGGGCCTCATTCTGGACAGAATGCATACATGTTTATCCCCTGCCAGTGGTCGATATGCTGAGCAGTCTGTCAAGCTCCATGCCCTGCTTCTGTGAAGCAAAGAAATGCTCATGGTGATTCACCTGCCTCAGTTGCATATTCCTAGTGTTGCCTGAGCTTACTAAAGTACAGCGAAGGAGACATTGGCCCATGTGATTAAAACCATGTTTGAACAAGCACTGAACTGCCCTGCATTTTTTATAAAACAGCCCCTGGGTGTAAGATGTTTTTCCCCTTTGAGTTAGCCTTTTTCCTTTCCAATAGCTTCATTGCTTGGTTTCTGCTTTAGGCACTTTCAAGTCTGACACAGTCTGTAGACAAATGTCTTCTATTTCAAATCATGTTCAATTAACTGAATTTACCACAGGTGGGCTCCAGTCCAGTTGCAGAAGCATTTTGATGATATGAGAAAATAAAGTGCATTGAAGATTAACTTTAGGTCTTATAGCAAAGGGTGTGAGCACTTTTGTGTACTTATAGAAAAAAAAACTCGTTTTTTTTGTTTGTTTTTTTATGGGCTACAGTATGCAAATAATTTTTAAAGAAAACTTTAATAAAATAAATTTTACAATGAAATTACAAATTTGGAAATTCAGAAGAGATGTAAAGTATTTCTCTGTTACTTTTCATATATCAACAGGAAAAGTGTTGGTTAATCATGGTTCTGCTTTCTTGCATATATTCATATGTACATTGGTGCTTTGTGTTTTATTTGAAAAAATTGTGGCAATGCATGACATGCAAAGTTAACCCTCGTATACACAGAGTAGTACCTGAAATACCTAGCTGTCACAGGTGTTGTAGTTCAGGGATTGAAGTCAGTAAACATTATGGTGCGTTCACACCGAACACGGATTCTGCGATAGGAGCGGCCGATTTACATGTTATCCCTATGTAGAGGCGCGTTCAGGAGCGGAGCGGCGCAGAGGCGGTGCGAAGGAGACGAAGGACCAGGTGCGAAAGGTGTGCCGAGCGAAGCGATAGCGAGAGCGATGGACAAGTTGAAAAATCTGAACTTTTTTCTAAATTCGCGTCGTGTCAACCAATCAGCGACTGGATGTGACGTAGGGTGAAGGACCGCAGCGCAGAAGAAGCTGTTTTCAGTGTGCGGCAAGCCTGAGTTGTATGACTCAACTAACTAGCTGAGATTTATTTACTCACCGAAGACAGATGGACAGGTGTTCAGCAGCGGGGATATAGCGCCGGTAGTTGGTGTCCCGGAGGCTGATTCGTCTCCCATCGCAGGACAGTAGATCTTCAAACTGGGTCCTGGATAGACGGATGTACTGCTGAAATCGACCGTCATCCAGACGCAGCTCCTGAAGTAGGTGGTGGTACTCTCCGAACTCTTCCCATCCCTGAAGAAACAGGTGAACCCAGGGACGTCAACGACGGCGGCGTTTTTCGGCTCTCCACACGTAAAACACCGTGATTATCCGTGAAATCCATGTCCGCCATGTTCAGTTGAAACCAGCAAGCAGCAGATAGAAGCACCTCCTATTTGATGACGCGGCGAGGCGTTGCCATTTGTTGACATTTGGCCACGCGGATTGCATGCGAAATGTCAAGCGAGCAACAGCACACAAATAACGCGAACAATTTGCAGAATCCGCGTTCGGTGTGAACGCACCATTAGAATGAGCAAGAGGGTTGCTGTTGCTTTTCATTCAGCACCTCTAATGGCTAATTGATACAAATAACTTATGATTTACACAAACGTCTTTAATATTCATCATTTGACAATTCATATACTAAATGTTCAGAATAAACCTTTCTATCCATGGTTACTGTGTTTAAAGCTTAAAACTGCAGAAAACAAATTGTAAATGATTAAAAGGAGCAAAGATAGGAAACATATGATGCGTGATTTTAATTTACATGATGACATTTGCAGCCGCTTGCATTTCAGAGCTTCTCTCGACTTGGCTTTCCTCATCTTTGCACATCTTTGCAGCTTTCTCACGTTGCCCATCCCTCATTTGTTGCCCATCCTCTTTGGAAAGATATTGAACCAAGCATCTATCCATGCGGAAACCCAAAAATGGTCCCTCACACCAATCAGCTGTGGGTAGGAGTTATCATAGGAGGAAGAAGGATGAGGAGGAGGAAGCTGAACATCAAAAGAAAAATGGAGTATGAAACCAAGATGGTTATTAATGCTTATTAACTGTACAGTTAATCTGTTTTTGTTTTATAAATCCTGCCATTTCAGGAATAGCAAAGCTGGCCAGCTGTCCTTTGCAGACCGTATTGTTGTATCTGTTGTTGGTGCTATTACCCAACATATTGATTGTGCTCCTCATAAAGCTATTGATATGGGTTCAAAGGTAGAAGGTGAGATGAAAGGAGTGGGAGAGAGGTGGAGAACTGTATCGAGGGTGGTGAGCTCATTTGGCTTAGTGGTCAGTGTGCCATTTATGGGACAGGATCACTTTCACAGATACAGATCACTTCCAATATGGTGAGAGGAGGAAATTGATCAGTAGGCAAATGCAGCCCATGTTTAAAGTAGTTTTCCGATCATGTAATAGTTCCTGTTGGTGTGCAGCTCTTGGAATTTCTTGTACATTCTTTTTTTTATCCTCACAAATAGTGAATGTTGCAGTAGCTTTTATGTTTCTATGTTTTTATCATCTCTCTCACTATTGCCTGGTTTTTACCTCTGTTTCTACAAGTTACCCGTTAGCATTTGAAATAATGAGCGAAATGTTAATTGTACTGAACAGTGCAACAGTAGTTCTGCTTAATGCACTCAGCATCTTTGAAAAGAAAATATACTGGAACACTGTGTTTGGATACTTTATTGGACAGGCTAACAGGTTCGCTTAATAGTTTTGGCGGAATCTAATTAGTCGTGCAAAATGTTGCGTGTTAACATCCAGATGACCTTCTGATGCATGGCAGAAAAGAACCAGGGGCAAACAACTATTGAAACAAACAGCTCATTAGCCATTAATGACCCAAGCCAAAACATTTTAGAATTCTCCTCAAAATAAAGCAAATATAGAACGTCTCATGTGATTTTCTGGAGGTTTGGACTAGACGTTGTGTTTAGCAGGTGCTATGTGCTTCCCAAATCACTCCTACTCTCCACACAGGTTGCAGTATCCAACTGGAAAAATATTTTTTCTCTTTTTCTCAATTAAATTATACCCTTATAAAAGTCTTGGTTAATTACTGAAATCCCTCTATTTGTGTACTATTTTCCTGCCAATTACAAATATCCACCCACACCCTTTTTATAGCATGAGAAGGAAATAAATGGAAATTGTCTGAGGAAAAATATTTATTTTCATTTTTAGTTTTTACTCAAGCTTGTACCTGACTGACATGGAATCTAATGTTGTAAAAAAAAGTTTGCCCTCCTACAGATTTCGTCTGCTTTTGCAGAGTTTGTCACATTATTTTAAACTGTCAAATATATTATATTAGACTAATATAAGCTAAGTAAATGTAAAATACTGTTCAAATTATAATTTTATGTAATATAGGGAAAAAAAGCTATCCACACCAAGCATGCACCTGTGTGATAAAGTAATTGCTCTTTTTGGTAAACCATGATTAACGTTTTTATTTTCAGTTTTCCTGAGCACGCCTGGGCCAGATTACTTCCTGACCTGACCTGTAAAAATCTCAAAAAGCCGCACATGATAAAGAAGTTAAAGGAGAGGTAAGAAATAAGGTCATTGACAACTATCAGTCAGCAAAGAATTTCAAAGGATATGAGAACCACACTGGGATGCATCCAATTACATCTGGAGTAAACTTTGGCAGCATATCAAAATTGAAGACCATACTGATGGTCAAACAGGGTGGTCATAGTGTAGGCTTAGGGGTGTTTTGCTTCTTCAGGACATGGATGACTCGTTGTATTTGGTATGAATTATCACAAAGGCTGATAGCAGCAGTTGCCTTCAAGGGTGGCACAACCGATTGGTATGTTTGGGCATTTTTTTTTTTTACATTGGGCCTAATTGGTTTTGACAATTTGTTTTCCCATAAAAAATGAAATTATTATTTAAAAACTGCATTTTGTGTTTACATAAGTTGTCTTTGTCTAGTTTTAAAACTGATCTGATTTGTAACATTAAAGTTACAAATCTTCTGCACGGCTTGGGAACCCAAGTATGGTCCTCCGAAGTTGGATGAATGCGGAGGCTGGCAGGGAGATGGAGACGGACTGAGGTTGGGCTGAATATAGATTCGATCTCATAAGGACCTATGAATCTGGGTGACAGTTTTCTGGACATGGATTTTAGGGGTATGTCTCTGGAGGAGAACCACACCTTTTGTCCGGGTTGATATTGGGGAGCAGGAGACCGTTTTCTGTCAGCAAATACTTTATTTTGTTGAGCCGTGCGATGGAGTGCTTGAATGGTAGAATTCCATACCTGTTTACAGTGGCGGATATGGTGGTTAACTGAGGTTACGGCAATGTCTTTTTCATCGGTAGGGAAAAGAGGGGGCTGGTAACCAAGAGAGATTTCGAACCGGGAGAATACAGTGGCAGAGGAAACATGTGCATTGTGGGCGTATTCTACCCAAGGTAGGTACTTATTCCAATCTACAGGGTTGGTTGATGTAAGTCATCTAAGAGTTAACTCGAGTTCTTGATTCATACACTCGGTGTGACCATTGGACTGTGGGTGATAGCCTGATGTGAGTGATGCCTTGGCTTTCAGCACTGCACAGAACTGTTTCCAAACTTGTGAGATGAATTGGGGTCCACAATCAGAGAGGATCTCCTGAGGAATGCCGTGTAGCCGAAAGACATGCTTGACCAAAAGCTGGGTAGCCGAGGGAAGTTTCCTTAGAGAAATAATTCAATTCAATTCAATTCAATTCAATTCAATTCAGTTTATTTATATAGCGCCAATTCACAACACATGTCGTCTCAAGGCACTTCACAAAACTCAGGTACATACATTCCAATTAGTCCTAACCATTGAACATTGCAGTCAGATTCAGTTATTTATTTCAAATTGGATAAAAAGTTTTTCTATCTAAGGAAACCCAACAGATTGCATCGAGTCAGAGATTTGTAGCAGTCACTCCTCCCGGATGAGCATGTAGAGACAGTGGACAGTCACTGGCGTTGACTTTGCAGCAATCCCTCATACTGAGCATGCATGTAGCGACAGTGGAGAGGAAAAACTCCCTTTTAACAGGAAGAAACCTCCAGCAGAACCAGGCTCAGTGTGGGCGGCCATCTGCCACGACTGACTGACTAATAAGGTGACAAGATTTGGTGAAACGGTCTATTATGGTTAGTATGGTGGTCATACCTTGAGAGCAAGGGAGACCGGTGACAAAGTCCAGTGCGATGTGGGACCAGGGTCTTTTGGGAATATTGAGGGGTTGGAGATATCCTGCTGGGGGTTGATTTGTTGACTTGTTTCGGGCACAAACCGAACAGGCTTTGACATACTCCTTTACATCCTTATGAAAGGATGGCCACCAAAACCTCCTAGATATGAGGGCTATGGTTCGACTGGTGCCAAGATGGGCTGAGAACTTGGGGGTATGAAACCAATGGATAACTTTAGAGCGGACTGTTGATGGTACAAAAGTACGGTTAGGCAGACCAGTGACGGGGTCTGGCTCAGAACGTAGAGCCTGGTTAACAAGGCTCCCAATCTCCCAGGTGAGAGAGCCTGCAATGCAGCTCGGAGGAAGTATGGTGGTGGGTTTATTACCTGAGTCGTCGGGAGAATATTGGCGAGACAAGGCATGGGTTTCACATTTTTATCTCCAGGTCTGTAAGAAATGGACAGGTTAAATCGGGAAAAGTAAGTAAGTAAGTAAGTAAACTTTATTTATATAGCACCTTTCACAGACATGGAAAATCACAAAGTGCTTTACAATAAAAAAGGAAACATAACAGTAATAAAAAACTATATAAAATCAGTAAACAAATTTTAGCTAAAAGCCCGCCTGAATAAATAAGTCTTGAGACTTTTTTTAAAAGAGTCAGTGGAGTCGGAGCAGCGCAATGATAGAGGGAGAGCATGGACCAACGAGCTTGACAGGAGTTCAACCGTTCTGCTAGATTCTTGTGATCAGTCCATACTAGCACCGGGTGTTCCGCACCCTCCAGCCAGTGGCGCCACTCTTCCAAAGCCAGTTTAATGGCTAGAAGCTCACGATCCCCCACATCATAGTTCTGTTCGGCATTGGATAGTCTGCGGGAGAAGAAAGCACATGGGTAATGTTTGCCATCCAAATCAGAGCATTGAGATATCACAGCCCCTACACCTGTGTCTGAAGCATCCACCTCTAATGTAAACTGTTTAGAGGGATCTGGGTGAGCGAGGATGGGTGGTTGGGAGAATCTCTCCTTTAATTGAGAGAAGGCTGAGTCAGCTTCTTGTGTCCACTTGAATTGTTCTTTTGTTGAAGTCAGTGCGGTTAGAGGGGCTGCAACCAGACTGAAGTTTCTTATGAATCGTCGGTAGAAATTTGCAAATCCCAGGAAACGTTGTAGTTGCTTTTGTGAATCCGGAGTGGGCCAATCGAGTACTGCTTTGATCTTTTCCGGATCTGAGCGAACCTGCCCACCCTCAAGCATGAAGCCCAGGAAGGTGACTGATGGTTTGTGGAACTCACACTTCTCAGCTTTTACAAAAAGTCTGTTCTCAAGAAGGCGCTGAAGGACCCGGCAGACATGACGTTGATGTTCAGTTATATCTTTGGAGTAGATGAGGATGTCATCTAGGTATACGAAAACAAAGATATTCAAAAAGTCTCTTAAACAAAATTCACCAATGCCTGAAATGCTGCTGGAGCATTGCTAAGTCCAAAAGGCATTACTAGGTATTCGAAATGGCCAAGGGGGGTTTTAAAGGCGGTCTTCCATTCATCACCTTGCCGTATTCGGACCAGGTGGTAGGCATTGCAGAGATCTAGTTTGGTGAATATAGTGGCTTTTTGGACTGGTTCAAATGCTGATGAAAGTAGGGGAAGAGGATACTTATTTTTCAATGATTTGATTTAGTCCTCTGTAATCTATACAGGAACGGAGTGAGCCGTCCTTTTTGCTCAAAAAGAAAAAAACAGCTCCTAATGGGGAGGATGACTGGCGAATTATCCCTGCAGCTAACGACTCAGAAATGTACTTCTCCATGGTTTGTCTTTCGGGCCGTGAAATATAACCGACTGGATGGGAGTGGTGCACCAGGAAGAAGATCTATAGCGCAGTCATATGGACGATGAGGTGGAAGGGATGAAGCGTTTGATTCACTAAAAACTTGTTTTAGGTCAGAATACTCCTCAGGAACCTGCGATAGGTCTGACAGCTCAGTTTCCTCTGACTCCATATGAGGGGACAAAGGCGAGGCTGCGGACTGAAGACAAAGAGATAAATAGTTAGTGGACCAGGATTCAATGCGACCTTCCTTCCAGTTCAAATGGGGGTTGTGATGGTGTAACCAGGGAAATCCTAAGACCAGAGAGCTCTGAGAAATGGAGAAAACAAAGAATGTTATTTTTTCATGGTGGTTACCTGAAATGATGAGTTCGATAGTTTTGGTGCGGTGAGTGACTCGGTGGAGCGTTTTTCCATTTGCTTGCTGAACTAATGATTGATCGATGAGGTTTTGTTCACACCCAGAATCAAAAGGGCAGACAGATTTAACTGATCTTGGTTGAATAAGAGGGTGGCGGGCAAGGTTAGTCTAGGGGTTTTCAGGCTTATCTTTTTGTCCGTCAACTCCCCCTTTAAAGATGACGGACTTTCTCTTTTGGTCGGATTGGGCAAGCTGCAATGAAGTGATCTGAAGATCCACAATAAAGGCACTGGTTGGACTGTCTGCGCCGTTGTCTCTCCTCTGGGGTCAACCGGGTTCGTCCCAATTGCATGGGTTCTGGTTCCAGTGGACTGGTACCTTTCTGTGAACGGGGTGGCTGAGATGGCACAGAGGGTTGGGGCCTTACCACAGTTTGCTCTATTCATGAGCGCTTCTCTCCCTTATCCGATTGTCCATTCGAGTTGCTAAGGCAATGTACTCGTTCAAAGTCTTGGGTTCTTCTACAATAGCTAGTTCATCCTTTAATGATACATCTAGGGACTGAAAGAAGGCTGACTTGATTGCACATGAATTCCAACTGGAGGCAGCTGCTAATGTGCGAAACTCTATGGAGAACTCAGTTACAGGTCTATTTCACTGTTTTGGCGCCATCAGGCGGCAAGCCACACTTGTCTGATCTAGATCAAAGGGGAAAGTTTGTTTTAATTCTTGGACAAATTGTTTTGTGTGTTGTAGCAGAGAAGCCATCTGATCCAATTGTTGACTCGAGTGACATTGTTGCTCCAGTAGGTTGTGAAGTGTTGATCCGTGTGACTGAATTTGATGGCTATGTTCAGCTAGAGTCCTCCTAAGTGCCTCTGCTGGGTCAGATTGGCCTGAGTGTTCTGTCATCGTCTGTTTAATAGTTTTGACCCACATGCAGAGAGACACTCAGGAGGCAAGAGAAAAGTTTAACAAGTTTATTTCTTTTAGTAGTGAATAAGGGAACTGGCACTGGGGATGGAGACGCCAAACTGTACGAGAGAAATGAAAGGGGTAAGTTTTTGCTTACTGGAGATGAAGATGAGTTTAGACGAGGGAGAATGATGTGGAGCCTGGGAGAACGGTAATGCAGCTGCTGAGTCTGCGAGTCAGTCCAAGGAGGTGGTGAATTCTCAAGGGAAAGTTCAGGTGAGGTCTTGACAGTTTGGTTTTAACATGTGTTGCCTGGTGAGTTTTTTGGAAGCTGCATGGGAAGGTAATAGTTGGAGGGTGAGCAGGGTTCGCTTACTGAAGGAGGTAGGCTTGAGTTGTGAGCTAGTTCTTGAGCCAGGCAAGTTTCTTGAAGGATTTGAAGCTCTGACTGAGGCAGGATCCAAAGCTGAGACTTTGAGCCAAGGCAGAAGGTTGCAGGAGCTTTGAGGCTTGGACTTGGAAGTCAACTAGGAAGGAGCACACGAAGAGGTAAACAGCTATGAACTTTGGCATGAACACAGAACTTAGAGCTTGGCCAGACGACGTTACCACAAAGGCTAACACTCGGGCACTGGAGTGCTGACAGCTCCACCTTCTTATACTCCTCCAGATGGATGAAGATGAGGAACACCTGCTACCCTCCACACCGGAGGATCCTGGCGGCATCTAGTGGTGAGTAAGTGTAAGCAATAGGCAAAAACAACACATGACAAAAACTACCAGACTCCGATATATTCAATATTTTGGACACAGCCTCTTCATTATTTCTCTTGTTCAAACTGAACTGTCTTCTACCTTTTCAGACCCAGTTGAACCTAGACCGCTGAAGCCCTGCAAAAAGAGTCATTTGCTCATGTCATTCATTGTGAATAAATTAAACATTTCACTTGGGCTCGGAGTCCTGACTTGGTTTTTACATGTGGGTCAGAAAATTCCCTGGTATGATGACAGCTATAGCTGTAGCTATAGCTATAGCTGACAATCGTCACTGAAACTATAACACTAGTCTATAAAAAAATCTTCCTTCAGTAGCAGACTACTGACTGAAAAAAATTAAGAAAAATTGCAATTCTAAGTAATCGATCAGTGTAGAATAATTCAGTTCAGGTTGGAGTAGTCCATACATATTGCTCTCTTTCTGCTTGTCAAATTCTTAACCCGTTAAGCCCGAGCTGTGAGTGTTGTGTTTAATTTATTTTTTTTGATCACATATAAATCATACATAGGAACATTTGCAATAGTGCTTCCACTTGAAAAATTTCCTTCTATGTCTTACCTTTACACAGGTACCAAATGTTTGCATGTAGACCTTATATAATTGTGGAGCTATACTTTATTTATTTAAGGTATGTAATTTCATTCGGAAATTGCTTCTAAACCCCTTAGGGTTCAACAGGTTAAGCAGTCCTAGTAAAAAAAAATAAAAAAAAAACTTTTGTTTTTAAAAAACATGAATCTGAAACTGTTTTAAAAAATCTCTGGAGGATGAAGGTGGACCCCAGAAAAAATTGGATGGACACAAGACAGAAAGGACCCAAAAGGGAGGTGCAAAAGGAGAAGGGAAAGACACTNGGGTTTTAAATTTAACAATCATGTAAAAAACAAAACGAAAAGTAAACACAAAGTAAATAAAAAAAATTCTGTTTTTTTGTTCAAACAAACATTAAAATAAAAAAAAAAAAACAATCTTAAGATATTTCAAAAAAGGTTTTTTTAAATATTACAACAAATCAGTTTACTTTTGGGAAGAAGGGATGGAGTATCTTTACTTTTCTCTGAAACACCCCCAACATTAGTTCTGATTTATGACCCAATTTTTTCCCCTTTAAAAGTTAACCCCTTTTTAAAAAACCTAAATGCTGGGGTTTTCGCTGTCACCGGGAAAAACTATGATCAGAGAAATATACGGACATTTTAAAAAAAGGGACTGAGAGCGCGGGGAACCGTAAGCCCCCAGCTCACCTGATGCACATTTGGCCCCATTCCTCCAGCTTCAACCCCGAGGAGCCCCAGGGCAGAAGCCGGTTTTGGGGGCCCACATAATTAATTTTTTGCGCTTTTAACCCAGGGTTTTTCCTTAGTTTTAATCCGCCTCGGTGCCTCCTTTACCCTCCACTTCCCTTTCAGTTTTGTTGGTTTGTGCATATCTTTTGACTTTTGGACTGCGCCTGCAGTGAAGCCTGGGAAAGTAAAAGTTTTTAAACGGGGATGATTCTGCATAAAAGTGAAGACCAAGTCGTAAACTCATAATGAGCCAAAATTTTTTGCGGGGTTCGGGTAAAACCTAAAATTCGCAAAGTTTGCTGTTTTAAAAACAAAAAGGGGTTTTAGAATTGTCATTTTTTTCTAAATTTTGTAATACTTTTTAAAAACATTTTGCAATAATTTAAAGTTTTTTAAATCGCAGCCTTGTAAATTAGTTCAAAACACGAATCAAGTCGGGGTTTATTGGGATAATGTGTGTTTTTGGGGGAAATCGGGGTGGGGGATGGCTTTTATGTTTGCTGCCGTAAATTAGGAGCAAATTTTTTCAAAAACAAAAAAATGATTTGCATTTAATGCACAGCTTCCCTTTTCTGTACTTTAGTGAAAAAAATTATAAGTTAAAAGACCCCGATTCATTTTTCGTATTTTAAAAAATCTGTAGCACATTGGGACGGAAGCCCTGAAAGGCAAGTATAAAAAAAAAATCTAGATTAAAATTTTTCTAAGCCTTTTTTTCATTCTGCCTGAAGGCAAGTGAGAAAAAAAAAAAGTTTAGAAGCTTTTTTTTTTTGTTTGTTCTTGTAATACTTCGCTTTGCCCCCTAAAGGGGACAAAGGTTTCCAAGAACCTCTCCTTCTGAATGGATTTTGTAAAATAAAATAAATCACTAAACTGGTATTTTTTGGGCCTGCTGTTGTTATCATATCAAGCTTGATATTCTGTTTGATATAGAATTAAATACGTATTTTTGAAGGGATATTTTTGGGACGTAAAACAATTGTTCCCCCATGATTTTCTTTTCTTGGACCAAGCGGATCTTGCAAAGGGCCTTAAACCTGCTGTCAGTCAAGCTCATCATAAACAATAAATTAGAAGGGGTATGAAAATCCCGGGCCCAAAAAAAAATATGAGTAGACAGCTTTTTCCCCTAAAATTACTCAGGAGGCCCCTGCACGCCAAAAAAGACCGCCCATCCCCCAAGGGTTCACTGCATGTGTACTATTTTTTCAGTATTTTTTAGATCATTGTGACATTTCTGGCCCGCGTGTCTCTACTCTACTTTTATCTCAAAAATTTTTAAAATTTTTTTAACTTAACTAAAAAATTTCAATGCTTTCTTCTGGTTTTTTTGGAAAGGGGAAACACAAAGCTTGATCTGTTGTGATTATATATTATTTAATATTTAAATTGTACTTTAATATCTTAAATAAATAATATTTCAGTCTGAAAAGGGGGTTGTCCTGTGAATACCCCCCAGTAAGGCATGGTATTGGGCAAAGTTAAAAAGGGGATGCCCAAGCTCTGACATATTGAACAGCATAAACTCTGCAAACCATGGAATGAATTCACACAATTTTTTAAAATACAAAAATTATGAACATGCCTGCACAGTCCCAGATCTAAATATTATTGAGCCCTTATTTATCATGTTTTATTTGAAAGCGGCCCCAAAAGGGGCTTTCCCTTACTACTTTTGGCAAAATGAAGTATTTTTCGTTAAGTCACAGGGTGCAGTAAATTATCCCCCTAAAACGCTATCTACCCCCAAAAACCCACTGTCCCGACGTCTTTAGCAACAAAAAGAAGTTAAATTTGCCGTTTTTGCTACTCCTTTTCGAACCCGGCGAGACTCAGCAGTACTTCCTGGAGGCTGAATTCAGCCAAAAAGGAGAGAAGCTGAGGCGGGGACCGGGGCCAAAACCCCCCCCCCGTCTTGTCCCCCCCCCCCCTTCGTATTTTAATTTCAGCGCATGTTGAGGAGGTCAAGACAATATAGGGACAATGTAATGTAAAAAAGATGGAAATAAATGGGCTCAGGGAAATCCGTTGGGTAAAAAAATACAACAGGGGTATATTAGAGAGGAAAATATATCAGTGCTTAAGAAATAAAGGGGCAGTAAAATTATTAGAAAAATTCTATTTTTTGAGTGGAAAAACATGTTTTAAATATATTTGGGTGGTAATAAATATGAAATAAATAGAGGGGCTAGGAAAAAATAATCCGCAAGAAATTAGCTTGTATTAATAAACAAAGGAAAAAAATTGAGTTAAAAAAATAGGATTTGAAAATTAGTGGATTAAAATAGAAATATATATTTACATCTGATTCATTGATAACATACTCTATAAATCTCTTCTTTTTATTATTTTGTTGTATTTCTTTGCATACTAATTTATGTGTAGCTATGTTTTGGCCCAGTAATTATTTTATTGAGTCATAAACAGTAATTTCTAATTACTTTGACTTTCCACCTGTTAAGTAAAATAAATGCCTGTGTCTGCAGCAGTGGTTCAAGGTTTGAGATATCTTTATCATCCAAAAGGGTATTTTATTTTACAGAAGGCAGTAAAAAAAAACAGGAACAAACACAACACTCACAACATGCACACAGGATAACTCAAAAATGAGGTTTCTTGCTTTAGTCAAACAGCTGGAATAGTTTATGCAGACCCAAATCTTTGATTTATTTTATTTGGTACTTAAAAGTCTGAAACTTGTGATTTAGTGTATTTGCTGTCTCAGTGGAATTGACAAAACTTTTGACCTGAATGTGAAAACGTTATATCTGTTGCAGAGAGACTTCGTTTACTGGAAGCTACAAGTGAGTCCCTTTCTTTCATATTGGTTATTGAAGTAGCTCATATTTTAATTAACACAGTCTTTATCACAACTCTATCACTGTAATGGCAGAAACAATGGCTCCCAAGAAGCGAAAGGCAGAGGAAAACCAGCCAACAATACTAGACTGTCTGAAGAAGAAACATGTAAGACCAGGACTGATGACAGCTACTTTAATAACCCCTATCCTGGCTAGGGATGGGTACCTTTCTCATTTGAACCAATACGGTGCCGATACTCGGCACCTGGGAATCGAAGCCAGTACTCAACGGCACCGGTTTTCGGTACTTTTGTGTGTGTGTTTATGTGGTAATAAATGTTAATTCGTTCAATAAAATCCTAAAAAAATGTTCAATTAAACATATTTATTTCTCAATATATAAACCTGCCTCCAATATATAAACTTAAACTGGTGCTAGCAAGGTGTACCTAATAAAGTGGCCGGTGAGTGTATGTCTCTATTTTGTAAAGAAATTAGTTTTAAAAAATCAACCATTCTTTATTTCGTGCTTGTGTATATTTAATTATCGAGCTTATTAGTCTTGTAGATCCAGCAGGATTATTTGACCTCCGAAAGCCAAGCCAGGTCAAAAACTTTTATTCGGTGGTGACTGGACTTTAGCTGCGTGTCCTGGGCAGGGCATGAAACACTTGGGCTATTTTGTGTACTTCTACCTTCGCCATCGAAACTAAATTTGGCGCTTTTAAAAATCGCAGATATCCTTGCCTGCTCTCTATGTTTTAGTGGCATGTTTTCCTGTCCGCTGTCAGGACCTTGGGTTCACCTGCGTGCGAGCGAATGTAACTCAGTGTGTCAGCGTTAGGAGGGTATGAGAAACCTGTTAGCTGTTAAAACGTACTATTACTACATGCCATGTGATCCTCTTGGGGGGCGGGGCGCCCCCCTTGAATAGTGGTAGAGGAAAACACTGCAGGTGCTTCCTAAGATTAGAAATATTCCCTCCGCTGCACTTCCACATTGAATCACAAATATTGCAGAGAGCGTAATCTGCACCGTATTTTGAAAAGTGGAGCCATGCTTTCGAGCTCTTTCTGTCAGTCATGCTTTGTTGACGGTACCAGCTGACCATCGGCTACTGACGTCATTACGCTCTTGTGCGTGCAATGCTCTATTCATGTCCGGCATGGAAAATCGCTCGCTCTTCCTCTCCCTCAGTGTCACAGTGATGCGTTTAGATACCATAACATGGTACCGTTTGATTTTACGTGAATTGGTACTCGGTTGTACCAACGTAATTCAGTCGGTACCTATAAAAGTACCGAATTCGGTACCCATCCCTAATCCTGGCATTCATAGCTTGTGTAGGCATGTTAAGTGACTGTGAGCATTGAGGACTAATTTCACCTGCTTTACAGGGTGTTCCTGGCAGCTTCTGCAGCACACCAAGGAAAAAACCTGAAGTTCCAGAGAATGAGGTGAGCTGCAGGTGAATGATGTCTAGACTTTATGTTTATACCAAAACATAACGCATTAATTTTGGTCTGGAGGTACAAGGGCTGCCCCTCAGTCATCAAATTTCATAACTCATGTCTGTTTTGTTGAGCTATAATATGTCAAAAATCTTCCTACAGAGAATAAAGAGGGATTTTCTTTAGGAATATTTTATAGAAGTTAGAACAAAGATACTACAAATTACACAGGCAGTATTTTAAAAACTGAGCACATTTATATGAAATTTCACAGAATATTTTCAATATGCTGGGAACATGTCTTATTTTCTATTCTGGCAAATGTTTGTACGTGTTTACTTTACAGATGAATTTGGCAAAAGGGAAGAAAGAAATTGTGGAAGAAGTTGGAACTTCAGTGGTTTGTGTTTTTGTCATTTCCTTCATGATGTTTGCATCATTATACTACATTTACGTTCATTGTTTATTTTATTAACTGCAGGTTGACCATCTACATCACTTCAAAGTCAAATTTGATTCAGATGGCCAAAAATACACAGTTGACTGTAAACAACCACGCACTGTGTTTAAGGTCATAAAATCACATCTAAGCCAACAATTTAAAGAGAATATAAAGAGATCAGAAGACAACATCATCATTAAGCTGGGTGAAGGGAATGATTCCCACCTTGTTCCATCACATTTTCCTTGTTCTTGTGTTGAGGAAGGAGAGTGTCTGACAGTAACCACATCAGCTAAAGTTGTGGAGCAAAAGCAAGCAGAGCGCAGAGTCCTGCCAAAAGAAAAATATTCTGTTTTCTTCATAGATAAACAAGGAGGGAAAAACACCAAAACCAAAACAGATATGATATTTAGATGTAACAATATTCTTGAGCAATTTAGATATTTCTGTGTTTATGGGAGAAAAGGGATGCCAGTGGTTGAAACTCTAAGACTCGATGGTCGGTTTGTTGATGGTCTCACAGACTTCAATTTGTCTGATAATAAGACTGGAGATCTTACTAAGTGTACAGAAATAGTTGACAACCTAGATGGAAGGAAATTCCAAATATGTCTTCCAAAGGAAGGCAAAACAAAAGCAAAGGATCCACAACAACAAGCAATTCAAGAACAGCAGCAGGAAAAAGCATCTGCATCAGTTAATTCACAAAGCAAGAGTAGAACAAAAACAATTCTAGAGTATGCAGCAAAGGAAGGCGTCAGTTTAAAGACGGCAATGGACAAATCAGATGGTCAAATTGATCTTAAGGAGATCAGTGACCTTCTGCTGCAGCAGTTTCCAAAGCTGAAAGAATTGATGGAGAATAGATTTCCTGGTCGTTCCTTTAATAAAGCCCTAAAAGTGAAGAAGGAGAACTTTGGAAAGATCCACCAGACTTTTAGTAAAGTCTACACAATGAGGCAGCTGTTTAACCTCAGTGAGTCCATTTGTCTCTTGGAAATAAAGGAAACCTCTTCAGATTTTAACGTTTTAGGCACAGGGTTTGTGCTGCTTGACAACCTTGTTCTAACCAATGCCCACTTATTCAAAGATTTTCAGAAAGGCTGTAAAACAAACTGGTTGAAATATCTCAATATTTCCGCAACGTTCAACAATGAAAATCCAGACGGTAAATCACAGAGAACATTCCAAGCGAAGATGGTTCTTTGGAACCATGATGTAGATTATGCCATATTAGAGCTCATCTGTGGGAGCCAAACCTCTGATCAAACAGAGACGGAGCGAGATGAAATACCACCAGGGCTCCTGAAGAGATTTGGTCCTGTACCTGAACCAGGTGATGATGGTGGGGCTTGTATTATTGGTCATCCAGCAGGAGGAGTGAGGGAATGGGATGTTACATGTATCATCATGAAAGAGGACAGGGATCAGGCTGTCACCCAGAATTTAGAGGCCTACAAGGATTATGTTTTTACTGTCTGCTCAATCAATTATCAGATCAAAACAGACCCCCTTGCAGATATTCGTGTGACCTACAACAGCTTCATGTATCATGGCTCCTCTGGCTCCCCAGTGTTTGATGCTTTTGGACGTGCTTTTGGTTTTCACACTGGTGGATTTTTCTTTGACCGTCCGATACGTGGTCACAGTGTTGTTGAGTTTGCCTTCCCTCTGCTCTATATATTTGAAATGCTTCTGGGTGACCTACAGAAAATTGGCAGGAAGGACATTTTGGAGAAAGTTCTGGTGGAAGCACAGGGAAACAGATACCTTGAGGAGATCATTGGTCGTGTCGGACTAAACCAAAACAACGATCAGGCTCACTGTGTGGAAAATCAGGAGAGAAAAGGAGAAATAGGAGAGCAATCAGATTCTGAGGAGGAAATGGACACAAGTTCTTAAAAACATAGCATTGATTAGTTACAGGGTTATCGTTCCTCGCTACATTGGGTTTTATCTTTTTAGCCGGGCCTCTTCAGTGGCTAAAGAGGAGGTTACGGTCCGCTCAACTCTCATTAACGCTGGGTCTCAAGCAAACAAAACTCTTATTCTGAATGATTTTTTCACTTCATGGGAGCTGGACCTCATGTGTCTGACTGAGACGTGGCTCCGGGTCGGTGAGGTCGCCCACCTTCTCTGAACATTCCTGTCTGTCATGAAACCAAGCCACTAACTAGAGACTTTTAAACTTGATCAGCTCTTTTAACTAGACACAGTGAGTGTTCCCACTCCTGAAAAGGGAGACACTCTGGACCTGGTTTTTCAACTTGGATGGACATGGTAAAAGACATATGTGACTCTGGTGTTTCTGATCAACCTATAGTTTTATTTTAGTTTAATTTTTCTACTTCTGCACTTGGCCCGTCTGCCACCACACGCTCCCATCGTCTGAATTTTACTCCTATTTCTAAGTTGCCTTTTCTTTCTAAAAATTTTGAGAAGGTAGTTTATCTCCAACTACAAGAGCATCTACAGCTTGATGAGATTTCTGAAAAATTTCAGTCTGGTTTTAAATCGTATCGCAGCACAGAAACAGCAGTACTTAGAGTTTTTAACCATCTGTTTTTAACTCAATTCAGTTTATTTATATACAGCTATACACACAGCTATACGTTACGATCTCACCAGGTGACTATGAACCCATTCAAGCGCAGGGTAAATGCTTCGAAGAAATCAATGCATGGATGGGCCAAAATTTTCTTCAGCTGAATCAAAAACAAAACTGAAGTAATAATCTTTGGACCAAAGGAAGAGCGTTTAAAAGTTAGCACACAGCCTCAGTTAATAAAGCTAGAAACCACCAGTCAGGCCTGAAACCTGGGTGTACTGATGGACTCAGACCTGAACCTTCAGAGGAACATAAAGACAGTAACAAGGTCGGCCTTCTATCACCTAAAGAACATCTCCAGGATTAAAGGACTAATGTCTCAGCAGGACCTTTAGTAGAGTTGATTACTGTAATGGTGTCTTCACAGGTCTGCCTAAAAGGTCGATCAGACAGCTGCAGTTGATCCAGAACGCTGCTGCCCGCGTCCTCACTAGAACTAAGAAAGTGGACCACATCACCCCGGTTCTAAAGTCCTTACACTGGCTCCCTGTAGCTCAGAGAATAGACTTTAAAATACTTCTGTTAGTCTATAAATCACTGAATGGCTTAGCACCAAAATACATTACAGACCTGTTGTCAGTGGATCAACCACCCAGACCTCTCAGGTCTTCTGGTTCAAATCTACTCTGCAGAACCAGAACCAGAACCAAACATGGAGAAGCAGCTTTTAGTTCTTATGCTCCACTAATCTGGAATAAACTCCCACAAAACTGTAAAAGCAGTGAAACCCTAAGTTGCTTTAAATCAAGATTAAAGACTTATTTGTTCAGAGTGGCCTTTGACTGGGCCATCTAAACATTATTAGTTAAGTTTTCAGTCCAATTTTCCTCTCATTTTCTTATCCATCATTCTATTCTCTTTTTTTAATTACCTCTGTTGTTTGATTTTCTGTATCATTGTGATGTTTTTCCTTATGTGCAGCGCCTTGAGTGCCTTGTTGCTGAAAAGCGCTACATAAATAAACTTGACTTGACTTGACTGCTGCTTTTGACACCACGGACCACAATGTTCTACTACCTACTATGATGTCTGGATCAGTCTGTTGGTTTTAAGGGCACCGTCTTTCAGTGGTTTCGCTCCTACCTGTCTTGCAGAGGTTTTTTTGTCCCGGTTCAGTTTTCTCCTCTGAGGCCCTTTTGAGTTGTGGGATACCTCAAGCTGCATCTTAGGACCTATTCTTTTCTGACTTTATATGCTACATCTAGACTGGATTATTGGAACTTTCTTTATACATTTTTTATACACGTTTCCAGGAGTAGTTTGAGGTCCGACCTTTTGGTTCTTTTAGATGTTCCTAGGACTCATCTTGTGACCCGAGGAGACAGAGCCTTTTATGTTGTTGCTCCCAATCTCTGGAACAATCTCCCTCTTGCTGGAAGGATGGCTAATACCTTAAATGATTTGATGTCCCTTTAAAAAAATATATATATTTTTATCTTGGCTTTAAATCCAGTTGACCAGAAACATCCGGCTGTTTTAATTATTAGTCGTTTATTTTCTCTTACTTACTGTTTTTATTGTATTTAGCTTTTCATTATTAAGTGAAATGTTGTAGTAAATGTTTTAGTTGCTATGTTGCTACGTTTTGCTACATTTACTTTTATAGAAAATGTTTTTTAATTTCGCTTTATAGCAGAAGGTAGTCAGAGTCGGTTAATAATAATTACGATTAAATTGGACTGTATGTAATTTGACTACATGATGGGATTGAGTTTGAAATAATTTAGTTTAATTACATTTTAGTAGGGTTAAATTGAGCTTGTTTTTCTTGTCAAAGCCTGTAGATGACAAATGTTATTGATCTGATTTTAATAAACTGTCTTAGCTTCTGTAATCTGTTGACTTTTATGCCAGAAGCAGCAGATAATGTCGATATGTGTGTAGTTGTTGTAAAAGGAGAATACATTTAATGATGACTTTCTATTTTTATTAAAGACTCCAAATTAAAAAATTGTCTGTCTCAAAAGTTGCCATTACAACTGCATAGAGGTTGATATTTAACACTTTTCTGCCACGAGTTCAGACTCCTAATGAAGTAGATAGGAACATTAAGATAATGATAATGGTGTTTCCTCTTAAATATTTTATTTACAGAGCAACCATTCATTTCCGTCCACACCTTCCTCTACACCAAGCATATTAAAAGTTCTCAAAGCTTTCTGATGGTCTTTCAGATCTTTTCTTTGGACTTCAGCTGCTTTATCACTCATTCCTAATCCAGTAACTGAACATCTTTAGAGGAACAACTGTTAGTTAGACCACTTTTTCTTTTACTCATTCAGGCAGAAATAGACTCAGAAACTCAAGAAATAAAACCATGTCCTTGTCATTTACCCTCTAGTGAAAGATCTATGGTAAACGGCCTGTACTTGTACAGTGCTTTTAGTCTGAGGACCCCTTTTACACCACAATCAGTCCTCCACCCATTCACACACTGACGGTGGTGAGAACAGCTGCCCTGGGGCAGACTGATGGAAGTAAGGATACGAGCAGCGCCACTGTTACAGTAAGTGAAAAGTAAAAACCTGATTGTTTGAAGAATGAATATTGCAAGAAGAAGTCCATAATAACTTAATAAATCATTAAATATACTGATGGTGGAAATGTATAAAGAAGTTGGGTATCCTTCCAAAATGTATTTTTGGAAAGTGGAGACACATGTTGATGGAATTTCATTTGGGGGGGGGGGGGGGGGGGGGGGGGGGGGGGGGGGGGGGGGGGGGGGGGGGGGGGGGGGAAAAAAAAATTGCAGTGTAGCAGCTCACTTTCCTCTGAATGACATGAGAAAACAGTCCCACATATAAGACAAGTGGGATTGTTCCACATATTTCTCATAGCTGTTGATATGAGAAATGATGGTATCATTTAAAAAGGTAAAAAGATCTTTTTGCCTTTCATGAAGAGTAAATATCATAAAATGTTCTCTTTCTTTTTAACTCCAGGACCACCAGACAATAAAAAATCTAAATCTTAAAACAACTGAGATTTATCAGTTCTAACACTTTATCATTGGGTATGAATCATCTTACTCTGCGTCACATCTTCAGAGTGCCGCTCAGACAACTTGTCAACAGCTCCCCCAAGTGGACGTAACTGAAAACTACAAGACAGAGTTAAACTACAGGGGTTCAAGAGCGGGAAAACTGTCCCGGAATTAGAGGATAATGATTTTTGCATAAATTTTTCATTTTTTCCTAAAAAAGAGAATTAACCATTAAAATAAGAAGTAGAGTAAGAGGCCACAAGGTAAGTAGAGTGTCTTTAAAAATGTAACTTATCTGTTGGTGCACAGAAACAAAGCTCGTATTGTTGGTACTACTGCAAATTATATTGTGTCTTATCAGCCAAAGTCTACTGATAAGTAATCAGGGATGTGTATAATTAACAGATGCATGTACAAAACATAACGTAAAGTAAACACAAAGTAAATAAAAAAAATTCTGCTTTTTGTTCGAAACAAACATTAAGAACTGAAAGAAAAAAAACAGATCTTAAGTATATTTCTATAAAGGTTTTTTAAATATTACAACAAATCATGTTTTACTCGTTGGAATGAATGGATGGAGTATCTGTTACAGTTTATCTCTGGAAACACTCCACCAACATTAAGTTCTGAGTTTATGACCCAATTTATTTCACCTTAAAGTTTAATCCCGTCTTTACTAAACCTAAATGTCTGCGGTTCGCTGTCACCAGGAAAACTATGATCAGCAGTAATATACGGACATGTTAAATAAATGGACTGAGAGCAGCCGGTGGAAACCGTAAGTTCCCAGCTGCACCTGAATGCAGCAGTTTTGGCGCCACTTCCTCCAGCTTCAGACCCGCAGAGAGAGACCCAGGGCAGAAGCCGGATTTGGGGCACCACATAATTAATTTTAGCGCATTTAACCCACGGTTTCCTTAGTTTAATCCGCCTCGGTGGCCTCCTCTTACCCCTCCAGCTTCTCCTTTCAGTTTTGTCTGGTTTTGTGCATCATCTCTTGACTTTTGACTGCAGCCTGCAGTGAAGCCTCGGTAAGTACAAGGTGTTTATAACTGGATGATTTCTGCATAAAAGCTGAAGACCAAGTCAGATAAACTCATAATGAGCCGATAATGTTTGCTGGTTCGGGTGAAAACACTGAAATATGCTGCAAAGTTTGCTGCTTTAAACAGGAAGAGGTTAGAAGTTGCTCATTATTTCTGAATATTGTAATACTTCTTAAACATATTTGCAATAAGTTAAAGTTGTTTAATCGCAGCCTGTGTGAATTAGTTTCAAATCAGCGAATCAAGTCAGGTTTATTGGGACTAATGTGTGATTTATGGGGAATCAGGGTGGGGGATGGGCTGTTATGTTTGCTGACACGTAAAATTAGGAGCAAATAATTCAGAACATAAAAATGAAGTTTGCATTTAATGCACAGCTTCCCGTTCTGTACTTTAGTGAAAGAAATTATAAGTAAAAAGACCCTGATTCATTTTACAGTATTTAAAGAATCTGTAACACATTGGTACGGAAGCCCTGAAAGGCAAGTATAAAACAAATCTAGATTAAAATATTTCTAAGCCTTTTTTTCAGTTCTGTCCTGAAAGGCAAGTGAGAAAAAAACAAGTTGAGAAGCTTTTTATTTTGTTTGTTCTTGTAATACTTCGCTTTGCCACTAGAGGCACAAGGTTTCCAAGAACCAGTCTCCTTCTGAATGAGATTGTTGTAAAGTAAAATAAATACACTAAACTGTGTATTTGTTGGCCATGCTGTTGTTATCATATCAAGCTTGTATATTCATGTTTGATATAGAATTAACTACAGTATTATTGAAGGATATCTGTAGGACGTAAAACAATTGTTCACCATGACTGTTCTTTCTTGGGACCAAGGCTGGATCTTGCAAATGGCCTTAAAACCTGCTGTCAGTACAAGCTCATCATAACACAATAAATTAGAAAGGGGTATGATAAATCACCAGGCACAAATAAAAATATGAGTAGACAGCGTTTCCCCTACAATTACTCAAGGATGGCGTCCTGCACCGCCAACAAGACCGCCCATCCCCCCAAGAGGTTCACTGCATGTAGTACTACGTTTTCAGTCATTTTATTAGATCACGTTGTGAGTCATTTCTGGCCCTGCGTCGTCTCTACTCTACTTTCTATCTCAGGAAAGTTTTCATGTTTTTAACTTACATCTATAAATTTCAATGCATTCTATCGGGATTTTATGGGAAAGAGGAACACAAAGCTGTGCATCTGTTGTGATTATATATTATTTAATATTTAATATTGATACTTTAATATCTTAAATGAATCATATTTCAGTCTGATAAGGGTTGTCCTGTGAATACCAGCCCAGTAAGGCGATGGTATTAGGACAAAGTTGAAAGGGATGACCCAAGCTCTGACATTATTGAACAGCATAAACTCTGCAAACACATGGAATGAATTCACACAATTTCTTAAAATACAAGAATTTATGAACAAAAATAAGTCAACTCAAAGTCAAACATATTTCAATATACAAACTCTTTACTATGCTAAAACAATCCAACTAAACTACCAAGCAGAATTAAAGAATAATGAAGACTAATGGGCTATGTACAATATAAATAAGTTGATTAAAGATGGTTGAAAACCATGACTGGAAGAGTGATGCAACATTACCATGCAATGTTATTTATGTTATGTTATTTATGAAGAATCTGGAATGAACTTAAGTTAATCTTGGTACCAACTTAGGCAATAATCAGCATACCTTCAAACAACCATTCACAATGCAAGATCAGATAAAACATTATTTTAATAAAATAATGTTTTAAAGAATGATTTGCTGAATAAAACCAACCTACTGGATGACTAATTGTCAACGGTGTTTAATTAGTTGCCTTTATTTATTAAAATAATATTAAAGGAAATATTATTTTGAATGAGAACCAAACCTTTTTGGATAAATTCAATTCAATTCAGTTTATTTATATAGCGCCAATTCACAACACATGTCGTCTCTGATCCAGTTTTCAAGGTTAGAGTCTGAAGAGAGAACATAGAGTTAGTCACAATAAAAGCTCAGCCAGTAGCCATGTCTAGGAGAGAGAAAGGGTTAAACACTGAAAGACAGGGCCATGTGGATCATCGGTAGAGGGTGAGCATTAAGTTGTTGCCAGCAGAAACTTGGGGGATTCCCCTCTCCAGAAAGGGGTTACGGTAACACAGAGTCGGCCCGGGTGTTTTAAAGGAAAGAAAAAAAAAAAAAAAAACAGCAAATAATGCAAAAAAGGGGGGGGTAGTGTGAGAAAATAGCGAAGAGGGGGAAGTGGCATTATGTCCTCCAGCAGCCTAAACCCCATAGCAGCATAACACAAGATAGTTTTTTAGTTAGATTATTTTGTTAAACGGGGCTTTTTTTAACAATGTCGTCTCGAGGCCCCACAAAGGGTCCCCTGATGGTCATCGTTTATACTAAAAACTACAAGCTCGGGATCCCTCTCTCTTCAACTGTTATAACCTTTGGGAAAAAGAGAAAAATGGGCCCTTAATGGTGTTTAATTATTTTATCAGATTAAAAAATAATATTTAAGAAAAAATTATTTTCCTAGTTTAAAAAAACAAAAACCTTTCTGGGTAAATGATCTTCAGCTGACACATAACGTGGGCGAAAAGTCAAGTCAGGCTTGTCTCTTTACACTATATATTTGAATGAATGCCGGACACTCGAACTGCAAATCATTACTTAACTTTGTTGCATTTGACCGTAGTCACTCTGGATCCAGTTCGAAGAGCTATGTCTGGTTGCCAGTAAGGAGACATTAGCTGTCTCTCCTTCCAGCTCCTCTGGGGACCGCGGGGAAGGTCTTTTTTGTAAAGGGGGGGTTTTTATTCAAACGTGACTAAAGGGGAAGCCCGCTGTCCTTCTGTTCCTGGGCTGAGTTAGAAGTAGGTTACTGTGATTTATTTTGAAAATCCCCCAAAAGATCCAACTGGCCTTTAAATGTTGGAATCCATGGCTGGGTCCCCAACACATGATTGTTGGAAGTAACAGGATGTATGGTTTGAAGACATTCTTTCACAAAATGAAACAAAAACTGATTTTGACTAGTTCATGCATTATAATTTGTACATCTGCTCTTATTTTTCTTTAACGCTTCTGTAGGTCTGACAAAATAAATTAAAATGAATGTTGATCTTTATTGTTTTAGTTGCAAAGCGCCTGAACTTCTCAGCCAGAGGGTCTACAACCGTGAGAGTCTGTTTGTTGACAGGAAGAAGATGGTGAGTCCTCCTCTCCAAAAAGCTGTTAAGAACAAGTTCATGTTTCAGTTTTCAAACTCCTATTTTATCGTTGTGTCGACAGATGAAGACGGCTGCCAAGAAGAGAAAGCGGATAGAAAACAGAATGGACATCAGGACCTACTTTGATAAAGAAAATGTTAGTGAGACTGTGGTTGTTCAGTCATCAGTGCTTCACATTTGTAATATAAATATCTGGATCTTGCATAAGCTGACTGAGCAGCTGCACACCTTGATGGTCTGTTTCTTTTCATCAGTTCCCTCCTGAAATTGTCTGCAGCCCACCCAAGAAAAAACCAAAGGCAGTTCCAGGCTTAAAGGTGAGCTGCAGGTTCATGATCCTGCTAAAGATCTAGATCCCACTATCTAACCAACAACACTGGTACCTCTCTGGTAAACATGAACCTTCTCCATTGTTGCTCATAAAAACTGAAAATACTTTATATTAGACTCTGTCCAGCTGGCTCTAGACTACATTAACTTGTAACATTTGGAAGATATAATGCAACATTTACTGCTCTCCAAACAGTCCTTTGAATGAATATTAACGCACGCTGATATTGTGATCTGGACAAGTTGTTACAGCAAACTTACTGGCCCATCTCAAGTCTCCCCTTCATCAGTAAGCTGACTGGAAAAGTTGTTTCAACAGTAAAATATCTTCTTAACAATGACAGCAGCTTTGACGTCTGCCAGTCAGGTTTCTGTGCTCACCACAGGACCCAGACAGCTCTTGTCAATGTGTTCAACGACATCTGCATAAATACAGACCTTATAACCTTGTCAGATAGTACTTTCAAATGAAACCAGAGTAAAAACACCACGTCTGATTATCCTCAAACCAGGTTTAGTTAAGAGCTCTCAGTGCTGTTGCTGTGAAATCTGAGATTCTGCAGATCCAAGATCAGGATAAATGTTATTATCCCCGAGGGGCCAATTTGTTTTGCAGCCAGCAGAGAAAAAGTGCAACAAAAAAACACGAATACAGTTGACAGGAAAACACAACTATCCACAACATTCATGACACAACCGCAGGCTACCACAGTCGCTATCTAGGCCTTACAGGTCAAACTATTACTGATGCTGACAATAACAGACATCTGTACATTTTTGTGTTGAACTTTATCACCATGTATCTGCAAGCTGATGACAGTGGTCCCAGTGGTCCTAGTGACATTTGCAGAAATACACCGCTCCCGTTCAGAAACAACCAATCAGAACCAGAAGGAACGTTTCAGCCGTGTTAATCACGTTCGTGTACGTGCTGCTCACATCTTTCCCCCGCACAGAGCGTACCGTCGTTCAAGATTGCCGGTGTGCTGCAGCTGTGCTAATGTCTGAGGACCAAGTCTGTAGTCAAAGTATGGGCAGGCCATAGTCAATGTAAAGCATATTGTTTCTTCCATACCAGTGAATGTGCCATAGTTGTTTATCCGCCGTCATCGGTGGCCCTCCTCACTAGCCTGCACGTTCACGGCAGGCTCCGCAACAAGGTGTGCTGGCTCAAACGTTAAGGCTAAGTACACAGTTTTCTCAAAACTCCCTACTGCAGCTTTAAAGAGTGCCACTAGATCCTCATTTTAGTATTTCTATCCACACATCGTGGACAGGAGGTCACATTATCTTGTCAGACTGGTTCTAAATAAGTGATTTCTTGGTTCTACGGGTCTGTCAGTAATCAGGCTGGGGTGTGTCCTGAAACCGAACTCATTTATCATCAGTCGTTTCATTCATGATTTAACCATGTGGCAGGTAGGGATATCAGGTTATCTTAATATCTGATATTAAAAGTTGTTTGATGTGAAACATTGAACTGGGACATAAAAGCAGAAGAGATCAGTGAGGCGAAATACAGCAGAGACCCAGCCAAGGTCCTTTGTTATTTAACAGCAAACCTAAACGTCTTCTATGTGTTTCAGACTGAAACATGCCTTCCTCTGGGACCGAGGGACGCCAATGGTTGTGGTTCGCTGGTGAGTAGAAACAGAAACAGCTGAAGATTTCATTTATAGTTCAGGATTCTTTAAATGAACTTTCTCACTCTGACTTTGAGCAGATAAAACCTCGATATCATCGACTACCTTCAATGGATTCCAGTGTTAAGGAGGAGAGGATGACAGGCCAGCAGGGTTTGAAACAAGACCAGGAAGTCCAGCAGAGTCCAGAGGAAATCCCTCCGTCCACAGAAACAGTTGAGAAGCATTTTCCAAAAACATATAAAACACGTTCTCCAACAAATAAACGAGAGAGGTGGCAGAGCCTACCTGGAGGTGTCTCAGATGTAGTGAGTGAGAGTGGAAGAGGTGGACCAGAGGCAGTTGGACCAAGAAGCTGCGAGTCCCAATCTCAGGAGATTTCTGAAGCTCCACATGTGAACAGATGGGTAGAGCGCAGATTTCCAGGCAGCTGTAAACTGGAACATCTGAGGAATGAAGACTTTCATCTGCAGGAAAAATGGAGATCTGTTTGTGAAGACATAGGGAGATCTGCTTGTAAAATAGTCGTGCATCAAGTTTCTCAGGGAACAGGCTTTGTGCTGATTGATAGGATCATCCTGACAACCGCACACCTGTTCAGAGGTTGTCTGGATGGAAACAAGCTGCGGGACAACATCAGTGTTTCTGTTATCTTTGAGCTGGAAACCAGGAAGATCTCATATTCTGTGGAGAAAATACTTTTCGACGTTGATGAACAGCTGGATTATGCCGTCCTAGTTCTCAGACCTGAGGGCGAAAGAGCAAACCAACCAAGCACATTGGACATAGAAGTTCCACCAGGGCTCCTCAGGAGATTTGGTCCAGTGCCAGAGAACGGTGAGGTCTGTATTATCGGGCACCCTGCAGGAGAAGAGAAGACCTTTGAAAACACATTTATCATAGAGGCAGAAAATCGGAAGATAGCTGTGAAGGATTATTTAGCTCAATATAAAGATCAGATTTTCACCAAGAAGTCAATCAAACAAATTATTGCGAATCAGGGCATTAATGAGATGATGATGGGTGGAATGAAAGCAAAGCTGGTAATAACTTACCATTCTTCTATGTATGAGGGAGCATCAGGCTCTCCAGTTATTGATGGACATGCCGGAGTTATTGGGCTGCACACTGGAGGGTACGGCTATGGGTTCCCAGAGATTACAAACAGCGTGATGGAGTTCGCCCGTGCTCTGCTCACAATATATAAAACGTTTCTGGAGAATCTAAAGAAAAATGGAAATAAGCAACTGCTGGAAAGAATCAGGCTGGAAGCTCCGGAGAACATCTACCTTAAAATGTTAAATGTTCAGGGTTGGACTGAGCCAATAGGAGAGCAAAGCAAGATCAAAACAGCTGAACTGCAAGAAATATGGAGATCATGTTTCTGAGGGAAATGGCTTTTTTTATCCTCACAAACTCACATCTGTTCAGAGGCTGAATGGATGGAAAAAAGCTGTCAGGAAACCTGGAGCACCTCTCAGACACGTTTCCTCTGAACACTCATGGAAAAGGAGCATTTCATGTCTCATGCCCCATAATACTGTTCAGGTCCCTTAACAACAGCTGAGACAGCATACGGATAGAAGTACAAAGTACACCAAAATGTACACTAATGAGCTTTTTACACCAATCAAGAGTACTGTCATGATCATGTCAGCTCCAGTGATTCATGTTCATGGATAAACTATATTTCAGATTATTTCCTGAAAAGATTTGATTGTATGAAAAATGTGTTGTATTGTGGTTAAATTTGACTATTAATATGCAAACATTGGAGCAACACTGCATGATAGTTACTTTAACGACTTTCTTGCAGTTTTTTGAGAATCTGGTGTTTAAATGACATAAAACATAAAATCTTTCACAAAGTTTTTTTTTATTTCAGATATTACCGCTCAAAACATGTTTCTGGTTAAATTCTGTAGAGAATTTTTTGATTTGTTTTTTAGAGAAATTCAAACATCCTAATAGGTCGTGATTTAGGTCATTTATAGATGAGTACATTTGTTGCGACAGGAATCAGCTGCCAGGATGAAAAACAACATTTTATCGAATTATTTATTAATTTATCTAGTTAAAGTTTTTATTTTATTCTATAATATTATTTAAAATGACTATTATATGTAGGACTATTATTGTCTGAAAATATTGGACCGATGTTATAATTGCTGGATGCTGAGGTGCATGTTTGGTGAAGGTCCTGCAGGTGACGGACCTTCTGCAGCTCTCAGCAGGTTGATGGACCACAGCAGACTCGACTCTGATTGTGGAGTCACAATCAGGGATGTGCTTTCTTTGCCTGGTGGCCATTTGGAAGTAAGTGATGCCTTCAGGAGCATCACGGAGAACTAAACATCCAGGGAAATGTCCACAGACGGGTAAAGATTTCTGTGGAAACCCATAGAGTCATTTTCAAACCTCATCTCATAAATTTTTATATTTGCTAAAATTATATTTGGCCCAGAACTGTTCTGCTTGGTTCTTGGTGGTTTAAGTTGCCAACTCTGTGAAGGTCTCTCTGTTTTATGGAACCTGCGAGTGACGAGGCTGTGTGGTTCTGGAAGCCAGAAGGTCCATTGTTCATCCTCCTTTTAGGAGGAAAATTTCAGAAAATCTTCAGCCAAAAGAGTGTGGCTAGATTTTCTTCTATGGGATGCTGAAATTTGTGGAAAATGATGTGAAGAAAAAAAGGCCATAATATTCAAGGTAATAAGGGTAAAAATAGATCTAGATAAATATTACTGGTACTTTCAGTGTCATTATGTTGTGGGAATTAAATGCAATTATTCCACGAAAAACTGCTGAGAGCTGCATTTGTTATTATATTTGTATTTATAAAAATTTGTTGGTTCTTTATCATTTTTAGCCAGAGTTATTAGGAGCCGTTGTGGAAGGTCCAAAGAGCCACTTGAGGCTCCGGAGCCGCAGGCTGCAGACCGCTGGTCTAGACGGTATCAGGGAATGTAGCGTTTGTGGTTCTGAAAAGTGGCCTGAAAAGTTTGGGAACGGCTGCTTTTTTTATTCCTGACTCATTATGAGGCTCTACAGTTGTGAGGACATTAACACTGTTGTTTCTCTGCTATTTAAACACATGCATGTCAGGTTAGGTGACGATTCTAAATGAGCTGCAGGGCGGGACTCTGATGGGCAACTTAAAGTTTGAATATAATATTTTGTGGTATTTATTGTAAAGACGAAGACGACATCCAGATGTCTTTAGACGACATCTAGTGTTGCATGCAGTGTGGAGCCTCAAACAGATAAACACTGAGCTTAGCCATCACCAGAATAATAATACCTGCTTTAAATGATACTTTCCAACATAAACACTGGATTTATCCAACTTAAAACATTTTGTACGATTTGCAAACATAATCAATCCATGTTTAGTGTTATTGTTACACTTATTTTGCTAATGAACAACTCGATATCAGAATCAACTTTAATGGCCAAGTTTGTGAGTACAATCAATGAATTTGACTTCAGTTTCCATCGCTCACAGCATATATCAATATATCGTATGTCAATATTGCCCTTCCCTACTGATTGCTCAGTAACATACTGCCTGCTCATAATCTCTTATTTATTATAGGGGTGCACCGATTGATGGATCGGCCCCGATTTCCTTAATTTTGGGTGATCCGCCGTCACCCGATACTTTCATGTGAAGCCGATCTTATCGACTGATCTTTTCTGAAAATCAGCCATTGTCCTTTTTATGAGAGAGGGCAGCCTGACAGACCCACCCACCAGGTCACATCTCCAGGTGTGCAGTGAACAATAGTCGCCCCACTGCCAACTATATTAAGCGACTTTTCAGAACCCCTCTAGCGACTTTTTTTTCCCGATAAAGCGACTAGCAACAAATCTAGCGACTTTTTTCTGTGTTATAGGTTATAAAGGTAGGCAGTAGTTCTGGAGGAGATATGGCTCCAGGTAGCTTCATGTTTGGTTCTTCTAAAAGCCTGTTACGACCTTAGTCGTAAGGTGCTGTTTTTTTTTCAGTGTGCAGATGTCTATCTGTGATTTGTGGATCCAGAAGATTGATGAATGTGGGTTGGTTACCTGGATGGAGATGATGCATAAAAGAAGGTGCTGCAGACTGTCCATCATTCAACCTCTGCTCATCCCAACCCACCACACCTTTGCACCTGTGTACCTATTTAAACACTTTGAGTCTCTGTTGTATCGAGCAGTTTGTAGGGGTGAGCTGCCATTTTAGTTTGGTCCCTGTTTTCTCCTGTTTATTTTAGTTAGGGAGTTAAGTAATTGTCATTTTGTTTCTTTATGTTAACTAGGTCAGTTTGGGTTAAAATGTCAGATTCCGTTTCTTTTTGTTTGTTGTGTTGGCGTGAAGCTCACCCTGAAGTTACACCCGGCTACTTCTCTCAGTGTAAATCCTCAAACAAAATGACACATTGTAAATAAATCCTTCTAAACTGTTCTTTGTCCTGTGGCTCCTTGAGGTCTGATGAAGATCAATCACCTTCCTGCTGTGCTCTGCCCACCCCTAGGCAGGTCGTAACGAGCACTTCATTTGTGTCGCTTTTCCTCAACACGCTTGGCTTTGCAGAGTCAGATGAATCCCTTCTGGCCCGTTTTGCCCGAGGACAAACCTTGACATTGGTTGTTGATCTCTTTAAGCCACACCCTTCCTCGTTACACAAATACCCATGATCTGATATGCCTGAATCCCATAAGCATTTGAGTTTATACAGCTCAGAGTTTAAAAACTATCTATAAAAATGATGATAGAGGTCGAAACGCTCTAGTCTAAATGTGAATGCAGTGTACATACAGGTCTTTACAGTAGCTTCTTTAGGATGTTTCCACTGCTCTCCCAGGGGGACATAACTACATAAAATCAGACAAAGTTTGTCCCAATAATATGTAGTCAGACTTTTGCAGTATTCCCATTTATAAATATCTAGCGGACTTCGCTAAACAAGGTACATGCTGGATTAGAGATAAAATTTGTCATGCATGGATTTTATTTTACATGGCATTTCACATGAAATCAGTACCAGTCAACATGTAGCAACCAGGCTTGATCATCAGGTTTATTGTCCGTCTCTTTGATGGTAGTTACTCTTCCTCTCTTCTTCTGTCAGTTCTCCTGCTCATCGTCTCCTCTCAGAGCGTTGCGTAGACTCCTCCAGAACTCCGGCCTCCTCTCCTCCTCCTGAGGCCACTCCAGGTAGGTGGTGGAACTCATGAGTTTGCGCAGTTTGCAGAAACGTTTTGGGATGTCATCCTTGGACAGCGGCTCCAGGAGGATCAAGATGGCAGCGTCTCCGCCGGCGTCGAACAGCCAGAAGTGGGAGAAGTCCAGTTCATAGCGGCACCAGTCGGACTGGACAAAGTTCTCGGAGAGGACGAAGACAGTACGACGGCTGCGCTCGATGGAACTCATGATGTTATCCATGATCCAGTGTCCAGGAAGGAAGTCCCGCTTGTGGAGACAGAGAGTCAGTGGTGATGTTGGATTCACTGAGTCTGTGTCACTGTAACAGGATACAAGATGAATTTTATTCAGTTTCTGTCCTTTATTATAACCAGAATTTAAACATTAAGTTCTCCAATATGTAGCATGTATAGGTTAACAAAATCTGTGATTTTTTTACACTTTGTGATGAAAAGGGAGTCTGATAAATTACTGCCACCAGATTTAAACACAAATGACAACAATCACTTAAACAACTAAATGTTGTTTAGTCAGTCTAAAACAAACTGGTTCGTTTCCCCCTTAGTGTGTTTCTTTTGTGTAGATAGGAACACAGCATTCGCTCTAAGGTCCAGGCCAAGGCAACCATACACGGACCATCTGGACGGGGTGGTCTCGATGCGGTTCCAAACGAACTCTAGATCTGTTCATTTATGGTTTTAAATTGATCCGTCCTCGATCCAACACAGCCACCAGGTGTAGGCTGTAAGCTTGATCCAAACACCTTCCTAGCCATGTTTGCATTGCATTGTGGGATGCGGTAGAGTAATAAAACTAATAAACAAAGACAGTGCTTCTTTTTTGTAAATCCTAAAGCAAGTTTTAGTCTTCTCAAAAATACTTTTGGTGTACTTCTCAGAACATTTTGCCTGAAATAGCAGTAAGAAAAATACTAATAAGATGCTTCACCTTGTGCTACCCTCCATGTGAAATTGAAAAATAACTTCCTAAAAATCCACCAGAGATCACCTTTCACTGGCTTCATCGTTTCAGTCTTTGTTGTAGCTGCATTTTCTTTTCCGCGACATACTTTCCATTATATCCTGTATAGTCTACTGATGTAAGCTATACAAGAAAATCATTTTCTTGATCTGTTTTATTTTACTACCATCGTAGCTCCAGCCGAATAGTTTTTTGATTTATCAGAATTTGACCCTGTCAAATGCAGGACCTTGTTTCTGTTTGAGGGACACCGGGACAGGAGTGAAAAATGCGGCACAGTCCCGTACAAATCAGGACAACTATGTGGGGGTGTTCTCTGAAGGTCCACCATCATCTCTATTGTCTTGAGAGGGTTAAGCTCCAGGTGGTTCTGACCACACCGGTGGACCAGCTGATCCACCTCCTGTCTGTATGCAGACTTATCACCATCCTAGATCAGACCAATGACAGTGGTGTCATCTACAGACTTCAGGAGTTTCACAGATGGGTCTGCTGAGGTGCAGTTACAGAGAAAAGAGGAGTCTGGATAGAACACACCTTTGGGGGTCACCAGTGCTGATGGTTCTTGTGCAGAAGTAGATCCTTCACATCCTCACCTGCTGTTGCCGGTCAATATGGAAGCTGGTGATCCACTCACAGGTGGAGGCTGGCACTGTGAGCTGGGTTAGCCTCTGGTGAAGGATGTCTGTGAGGATGGTGTTGAAGCCCGAGCTGAAGTCCACAAACAGGATTGTGGTGTTTGTCCCGGTGGTCGATGTGGTGCAGAATGAAGTGCAGTCCCAGGTTGACTGCATCATCTGCTGACCTTTTTGCCCAGTATTCAAACTGCAGAGGGTCCATCATGGGCTGATGATGTCCTTTCGATGCTTCAACACCAGTTGCCTAAAGGATCTCACAACCACAGTCGTCAGGGTGACAGGTCTGTAGTCTTTAAACCCTGTGATGGTGAGTTTCTTGTGGACCTGGATGATGGTGGAACATTTGACGCACGAGGGAACTTCACACAACTCCAGAGACTTGTTGAAGATCTGAGTAAAGGTAGGTGTCAGTTTGTCAGAGCAGGTTCCCAGGCGTGAGATAAAAACACCATCAGATCCTGGAGCTTTGCTGGTCTTCTGTCACTGAAAGAGCTTATTTACATCTTCCTCAATGACCTTATGTCCAGTCAGGGGTCTGAGGAGAGGAGGGTGGTTTGTGCATGGGGAGCTTTTGTTTCAAAGTGAGATGTGGATGAGTTAGAGGGAGGTGTGAAGAGCTGCTTTTCAAACCTGCAGGACAAACCGTTAAGGTTGCCTGCATACGAGGATTCTGCTCAGGGTGAGGCGGTGGGCTCCTGTAGGTGGTGGTGTTTTATAGACCATTCCAAACTGATGTTGGATCAAATGCTGAGAAGCTATTTTTTTTAGCTTCTTGCTGTATCTTCTCTCAGCTGCTCTTATCTTCTTGGTCACTTTTTTCCTGGCCCGCTTATACAGATCCCCACTGCTCTAAGCCTCTTTCTTGTTCCTTTGCAGCTTCCTCAGATATGAAGTGAACAATGGTTTATTATTGCTGAATGTGTGAAAGGTCTTTGTCTGCACACACATATCCTCACCAAAACTGATGCAAGAGGTAACAGTTTAAGCAAGTTCATTCAATACAGTGGCTGAAGCAAGAACCCTCCAATCTGTGCAGTCAAAGCAAGGTCTGCTCCATCCACTTCCTTACAGTCAGAATCACAAGTTTAGAAGACTGTCTCATCAAGAACAGTGATGAGAGAGTCTGGGTGTTTTTTCTCCACATCTGTTATCAGCTCAGCGAGCTGTTTTTTTAAGCCTCGGATGTGCAGGCTTACAGTGGCATGTAAACACTGGCCAGAACAATCGGGGAGAACTTCTTTGATGAATAAAAGGGTTTATGGTCTATAAAAAATAGGCATTTTGAAAAAAAAAACTGTCTAAGGCCTTTTTCTAGGAGGTGACCAAGGAGGAAACATTTACTTAATGAGATAAAGCTCAAATTTCAGGCATATCATAAAACTATCTGGCATAAGAGACTTAATCTTTAGAACATGGCCTCATGCACCCAGTGGTTTTAGTATCACACCAATATGACACTGTTCACTCAATAAGAGACGTCATATTGGTATTCTTCTAGACTTTTGCCATTAAGGTAAATAAACATCTACGTACACCCATTTGGTTAAGGTAGGATGGTTCATCACCCAACTAACATTAAAGAAAGCACTACTGCGGACAAAGAAGTTTAAGGATTACCTTGGCTCCTCCAACGCAGGTACCAGAAACTCTTCAACCCAGCTAGCATCTTTTTCACAGTAGGAAACAAATGCATCAAAAGACAGCAATGGTTCTGATTCATCCATGTTTCTTTGTTGCCAACGCCGTTGGGAACCTCTCTTGGCCTTGAGCCACGCCCAAGTCATCTTCAAGTACCAGAAGGTGTGGCATCGCCAAAGCAGGACAGAAACCAGCATCCCAAGAAAAAGGGCGACCCCACAGCTGACAGACACAAACATAACGGGCCGGCACTGGATAATAGAAAGGTTAACTTGACTCACTGCCTCCCCCTGCAGGTAGAAAGGCGAGTCACAGACATAGCTCTGTTTTCCATCTGTTATTTTCACATCTCCACTTCCCACAAGTTGTGAGTGGAGGAAGGTGACGAATTCACATGAGCAGACGAACTTGTTGTGACCTGCCTCCAGGTTCTTGAGGCGTCTGTATGATTGAAGGTCTGAAAGGCCGAACACGTTCAAGGTGTTTGACTGTAAAAGTACAAAACAAGAGTAGAACAGCATGGGGAACACAGAGCAGACAGAACGTGACACATTAGATTGTTTGTTACCTGTATTGTAAGGGTTTGCAGATTGGGGTAGTGCCCACCTGCTGGTAACCTCAAGAACTTGTTCCCAGAGAGGTGGAGCTCTCTCAAAACTGGCAGTGTCAACACAAATTCTTTGACATCATTATAGCTGAGATCCAACACCTTCAAAGAAGTACGTATGAAAAAAATAGAATGTATGTTTTCAGTGGGATGGTTTACTTCTCTCTGATCCAGGTTCTCTACCTCCAGAGATTTTGGTAGACAGGGAGTGATGGTGGCTAGCTTAGCCCTGGAGATGTTGAGATACCTCAGGGTGGACGGCCAGGTGCAACTGGGGGGCATGGAGCTGTAGCTGGTTCTGCTAACGTCCAAATGGCTTAGTCTGGTGAGCTGTGTGACCAGGCGGTTCATCGTGGAAAAAGACTAGACACAAGTGGACAATTAGTAGACAGATGTATGTTGGCAGAGAGGACTTTTACACAAATTTCATCTCCAGTTTAATGCTGACACCTTTAGATGGTTTCCACTTATGTTTAAAACTCGGAGGTTCTGGAGGACCTCTCCGCTGTCACACAGCATGTAAGGCAGAGTCAGGTCGGTCAGCAGGTTGTCGGAGACATCCAAGTATTCTGTGTTCACCATCATTTGGGTTAGGTAACAGGATAACAAGAATATCTGAAGGTAAAATTGGAACAAATCTATGAGGTGGGAGTAAAACTTTTACCAAAAGATAGAATTTACCAAACATTGTATCCTGTACAATTCAACTAGAAAAAGACCTTCTATCTGTCTGTCTGTCTGTCTGTCTGTACACAGAAACCTTGTGGAAGAATGCAGTCCTTTACAAAGGACATCACATTGTCTCCTTTTTCTCAGCAGGAAGCAGGGGACGCCAACTTCCTGTTGACTGCACATGCAACAAGGTTGCAAGCAATGCCATTGTTGCCCCCTCCTTTTTGTTTTTTGTTGATCCCGCTCTGGGTAGATGTCCATATGGCTCAAAGCAAGTTTTGTACCATAATCTGTGTGTAACCTGTGTTAAATGATACCAACTCACATTGATACCATGTAGACAGAGTTTAACCCGCTCTATGTGTGAAGCGTGTTTTTCACCTTTGAGTTTACGATGGACAGCTTCTTCTGGTACTGCAACAGGAACGTCAGATCCGAAGTCATGGCGAACTTTAAAATGTCTATAATAGTGACGTCACTGACGAAGAACTCGTCCAAGCTGCTCAGATCTGTCCGGTTAGCACTTATCCACCTAACGCAATGACAGGAAATGCATTGGCCACATTAAATGGTAAAACCTTTGACGTAGACAAACAACCAAGTCAAATATAATTCATACCCTTACAGATTAATGTTGAAAGTAGTCTTTAAATTTTACCCAGATGTTCCTTCTGACTGAAAAATTAATGTTGATGTTGTGGAATGACTCAGTCAGAGAGCTGACTGAGTTTAAATCTCAACCTGCGTGGTTTCTCAGCAGGTACCCCAGCTTTCTACCACAGTCTGAAAAAACCTTGATGAATTTGTCTCTCTACATTGCCCTTAGGTATGTGTGTGTGTGTACATGGTTGCTTGTCTTGTGTGACTGTGTTGCCCTGGAGTGGACTGGCAACATGTCCAGGTTGTACCCTGCCTTTCACCCATTGACTTCTGGAGATAGGTACCAGCCTCCCTGTGATACAAGGACATGCGGGTATAGAAGATAGATGGATGGAAGGACTTTGACTTCCGGGATCAACAGCTCATACTGACAGGTTGATTTCCCACCTTCCCTCGCCTGTCAAAGTTAGACCCACTATGGAGAGGGATCTCAGCGGGTTTCCATCGAACAGCGCCAGGAATGAGACGGTTGCTTCATCAGACAGAAAAAGGTTACGGATAGACAGATTTCTGAAGAGAGGAACCACAGGAGAATCAGCAGCTGGTTTCTTTGCATAGAGTTTTGCGTCTTTTTAGTTATAGCAGCAAAAAAGAAGATATTGTCAAACCTGATCCTCCTGAATGACTCTTTGAACGGCTGAACAGACACATAATGAGTCCAGTGGAAGTCAGCCAAGGTGATCTGAGTCTCAGGGTAACACACATCCTCGAGCAGAGCTGCAGCCAACTCCTTTTTTTAAAAAAGGGCCATAAAGGCTTAGCTGACATGCCCCAGAGGCCAATTCCCCAAAAGTACCAGAGTCGTACCTGCAGAGAACAGAGAGTCAGAAGCAAGAGAAAGATGGGAAAAACACAGAAAAAGTTTGATTTTTTAGTTTCTATTTTTTTCCATGAATAGATTGCCCCGAATTTATTTATTTGTATTTTTCTTAAAATTTGGATCCCTTGTCATCAAATTTTCCTAGTTAAAGATTTTCCACAGGTTTACTGAAAGTCTTTTTTTTTACATTGTTGCTTTTTAAAACTTTTTTTTTTGCCTTACCTTCTTCTGGACTTTTCAGGGAAATATTGGTGCCAATATTGGCTTCTTAAACTATTGAATTGGTGTAATTTTCTCTCCACACTCACCACATGCTTGCTCAGGATGAAAAAACTACAGGAAAAAACTTTAGCAATCTGCTAGTTTTCTTTAGAAATACAGGTCTTTGGGACTAGTAGCACAGTGGGTAGGGAAATTGCCCAAAGTATTTAAAGCTAGTCCTCATCACAGCTGAGTTTTTATTCTTAGCCTTGGTGTTTTCTGCAATTCCCCTATTCTCTCTCCCTCTTTCCGTCTGCAGAAACTGCCCAAAAAAGCCACTAGAGTCACAGAAAAAACCTTTTCACATATAAAAAGCAGGGAAAATCATAAAAAAACTCACAAAGATCTACAGAAGGTTTTGGAGAACTGTTCATTTAAAGCACTTTTTTTGGGATAACAACATGTCCTGGGTGCTACTAAGGAAATAAAAGAAATGAGGGCTGGATACCTGGTCAGGTTGTTTGGGAAAGACTGTAGCTCGTCAAGGTGGGTCTCCTGATAGATCTTTTCTCCTCCTCCCTTCAGATCTGGACCCCAAAAACCCCGCCTTCTGAGTCTGATGAGTCCAAGAACAATGGGGGGAAAACCGAGACGTCTTGAAGAGACCAAGAAGGACATAAATCATATTTTAACTGGTCTGTATTCAGGTTTAGGGCTACAAAAAACACTCAAGACTGGCGTGAAGTTTCACCTTCCAGCAGGACAACAACCCTAAAAAAGTCAGCCTTAGAATGGCCCACAAAGTCTAGACCTTCATCCAACTATGACCCCTGGGAAAAATTTTGAGAATGAATGTTCACACATGCTCCCCATCCATCTCTTAGACTTGTATTTACAAGAAATCTGATTAGGCTTTATGCCCCACTTTGTGTTGATCTGTCACACACAGGATTACAAATTTAAATGCTATAAATGCTTCTGCAATGAGGTGTAACCTGAGCTCCTCACCTGTACGGGTTGTCGAGCAGGTTGAGCTGCTGCAGAACCCCCAGCTTCTGAACCCTTGTGGTTGAGGGTGTTCAGCTGTTTTTAGAGAGATCCAGCTCCTCCAGGCTCCACAGAGAGTCGAACGCTGACTGATGGATCACAGCTAATCTGTTACCTGCAGGATAGAGAGGCCTGCATCAGACACATTTTACTGTTGTATCAGTTTGGATGCCTAAATCCCCATCATGGTTACCGTGGAGATCCAGAACCTTTAGGTGTAAGTGTCCAATCAGGTCACCTTGGGTCACCTGGGTGTTTTTTTGAAGGAAAAATCGAGCCTCAGAGTTTGGTCTGTTTCCATGGGAACGCTGGTGAATCCACTGTAGGAGCGTTTAAGGAGAGATGGAGGTCGCAGCGACTGCAGGACGGCCTCCCCTCACCTCGTTTACCATCTGCCCGGATCAGCGAGAGGAAGAGGAGCACGGTCAGTATCGTTAGATGTTTCATACTGTAAGGAAAGTTTTGGTTTCAGTGGATGAACTGCAGAAGCAGGAAAGTGAGTCAGAACGTTTTTTGCTGCAGCTTGAATGGTCTGATTGTGACACAGAAGTAAAAGACAGGGAAAAAGTGTGCGGGAAAACATTGTTTTGGGGAAAAAACACATCTGGTCTCCACTGTCGACCTTAACTGCATCACGCAGAGATGTAGCTGTTAAAGGTTAAATTTGCTTGAGGTTTTATTGGTTTTTAGATGTCCTAGGATCAAATCACTGCAAAAAATCGAAAATATCTTAAATTATGTACCTCAACTATTGTTTAAATTTGAGTATTGTGATTATTAAAAACAGAAAACAATTGAAATATTTATCCAATTTAAATGTGATGTTTGTAAAAAAGGCTTTGACATGTTTGCAGAAACCACCCTGAAAGAGCCACGGTCTGCTGCCCTGCAGAGCAACACAAGTTCAACCACAAAGTCCATCACAAACCAGGATCAACAAACCAGGATCAACAAACCAGGATCAACATATCTGGGGTATTTCATTAAAAAGCTGAAAATTCTGGCTTTGTAAAACATATCTAATAAAGAAAGCATATGTTGCACTTGCTAGTTAAAATGTATTAATCTGAAAATATGAGTAATGTTTATGAACACAGCATACAAAGTTCAGAGGACTCGAAAAGTGAAAACACATAAAGAACGTGATTAAATAAATGTGATTAAAACAAAAAACAAAAAAAATGGATATAAAGAAAAGAGAGAAAAATCTACATTTTACTTGATGGAAGAATAGTCAAAATCACAACAGCCAGTGATCGGCTCCAGGGTGATCTATAGACGTATATGTATAGATACAAAACCAAGAAATGCAGACAGTGGAAGGTAGTCCAACGGTCCTGGTCTGGGAAACCTGTTCACAGGTGCTAGAAGAGGGTCCACTCCATACAGCACAGGTGTGAGTTTAGGGATTCACATGAAAACTAAACCTGCAAGCATTCTTCAGTTTTAGCGCAAGACTTTTTCAGAAAGCCTAACATTAGTTTTTTCTTCACTTTCTAGAGAGAGAGAAACACAGTTTACCTTAGTATCTGCTGAGTTGAGATGTAAAGGAGAATAAGGCTTTTTTTCCGTCTTAGAAAAGAACCACAAGTTCAGGCGTAAACCGAAGTTATGAAAGGAGGAAGTGAGCATGCATGGGGGTTTCAAGCTTTATGCAGACCATGCAAATACATCCACCTGCTATTGTCTCTTACGTCAGGGGGTCAAACATGGATTTCTTCACAGGACTAAAGGATAAATGTTCAGTCATAACAAAGACATGTTTTAAACAGGAATTCGAACAGATGTCTATTATTGTAAGATTATGAATGAGTAAAAGAAATATTTAAATGTTTGCTGTTAAGTTCTGTGCTGTGGAAACGTAATACTTCGGAGGAGTTCACCAGCATGTTGGGTTCTGTGCTCCATCTTATTCATCCTCATCATAGAGGTCTTCTTTTGCTTGGAGGTTAACATGAATGGAGCCTGTTTTGCTCCTGTCATAGATTGAGGCATGTTTGTGGATCATCTAACCAATGTAGAAATCTTTCTATGAAAGTTTCAAGTACATATTCATACAACCCCATATCCACGGAAGTTGGGACGTTGTGTAAAACAGAAATACAAAGACCAGATATTCAATGATCAAACTGACAAACTTATTTGTTTCATCGCAACTATTCACTCATTTTGAATTTGATGTGAGCAACACTTTCCAAAAAAGCTAGGACAGGGGAGTGTTTACCTCTGTGTTACTAACTGTTGCAGCTTTGTAGGTGGAATCAATTCCCATTCTTGTTTGATGTACAACTTCAGTTGCTCAACAGTCCGGAGTCTCCGTTGTTGTATTTTCCCTTCAGAAAGCTCCACACGTTTTCAATGGGAGACGGGTCTGGACTGCAGAGCAGGGCCAGTCCAGTAGCAGCACTCTTTTACTACGAAGCCACGCTGGTGAAACACGTGCAGAATGTGGCTTGGCATTGTCTGAAATAAGGAGGATTGTCCCAGAAAAATGCTGCTTGGATGGCAGCAGATGTTGCTCCAGAACCTGTATGTACCTTTCAGCATCAATGGAGCCTTCACAGATGTGCCAGTTACCCATGATGCCATGGGCACTAATAACCCCCCATACCATTACAGATGCTGGCTTTAATACTTTGCCCTGATGACAATCCTTGAGCTGGACTCATCAGACCACAGCAGACTTTCCACTTTGGGTCAGTCCATCTCAGATGAGCTCGGGCCCAGAGAAGCCGGCAGCATTTCTGGGTGTTGTTGGTATATGGCTTCTGCTTTGCGTGGTAGACTTCAACTTGTAGATGTAGCGATGAACTGTGTTAACTGATAATGGTTTTCTGTAGTGTGTCTGAGTACACGTGGTGATATCTGTTACAGAATGATGTCGGTTTTTAATGCAGTGCCTCCTGAGGGGTCAAAGGTCACGGGCATTGAATGTTGGTTTTTGGCCTTGCTGCTTACGTACAGTGATTTCTCCATATTCTCTGAATCTTTTCATATAATGGACTGAAGAAGTAAAATATAATCAGGTTTAAAAATTGGACTGTTGGTAATTTGACTACATGATGGGATTGGGTTTGAATTAATCAGATATATTTTTAATAAATATACAAATGTTAATGTTCTGATTTTAATAAAGTGTAAAAAGAACATGTCTTAGCTTTTGTAGTCTGTTTACTTTTATGCCAGAAGCAGCTGATAATTTTGATGTGTGTGTGAAGTTATTGGAAAAGTAGAATTTAATGATGATGATGCATCGAAATGAATAAGTTGTTGGTTGTCTCAAAAAGTTGCCATTACAACTGCATAGAGGTTAAAGTAAGTAGGAACCAGGACGATGTTTCCTCTTAAATATTTTATTTACAGATCAATAATTCATTCCTGTCTACGTCTTCCTTTCCTTATATTTTGTTGAAAAGCTTATTAAAAGTTTTCCAGGCTTTCTGATGGTCTTTCAGATCTTTTCTTTGGACTTTAGCTGCTTTATCGCTCATTTCTAATCCAGTAACTGAACATCCTCTGAGGAACAACTGTTAGTCAAACCACTTTTACTCTGAGCTATGAATCATTCAAGCAGAATTAGACTCAGAAACTCAAGAAATAAAATCATGTCCTTGTCATCCACCCTCTAGTGGAGGATCTAAGTATTACATCTGGCCTGTGCTGGTTTTACCTAAAATGTCCAAGACAGCTGCAGACACAAGTAGAGTTTTCCTAAAACACAAAGTCCTTTTTGGACCTGTTACGGTAAGTGGAAAGTACAAACATTGTTTAAAGGATAAATATTTCCTAAACAGAAAAAGTCCATAATAACTTAATAAATCATTAATTATTTAATATAAAACCTGTGGTGGAAATGTTTGATTAAATCCTGATACTGTAGATATTCCTGTAGATTTTATGGGTAAAAACATAAGTTGTTTTTAATGGATTTCCTGAATAAAACTGCAACATATTTATGACCTAGTTTAAACTTAAATAAATATATTCTGACTATGATTGTTATAAATGTTGTAAATATATTAATGTAGCAAATTCTATAGAAAGTTCAACTTTGTCTCATCAGGCTGCAGAATACTTTCTAAGAAGTCTTGAGGATCATCAAGATGTTTTTTGGTAAATGTGAGATGGGTCTTTTTGTTCTTTTGGGTCACCAGTGGTTCTGGCCTTGGAACATTTTTATATGATTACTGATGATGATTATAACCAACAGCATTAAGGCATTTGTTGGTTCTTTATCATTTTAAACCAGAGTTATTAGGAGCCGTTGTTGCAGACCGCTGGTCTAGACGGTATCAGGGAATGTAGCGATTGTAGTTCTGAAAAGATGGTTAGACATTTATTTTATTTTTGTTTTTATATAAGTAAAGTCTGATCATGCAGTCTAGTTAATTTATTTATTTATTGCTGGTTTAGCAAAGGACATCTTCAGTTTAATTAACTTCTATGTTTGTTTAACAGTTTCTTATCTTACTATAAATATCAAAGCTAGTTTTCGTTGTTTTAATGATTTCTGTTGTTTGTTGTTAAATCGTATCTTCATCTTTATAAGAATAAAAAACATTTATAAATCAAATCTTCATCAATCACCATTTGATTCAATGTTTCTTTCATTGATGTTGTAAAATTCTTTCTGATGGTTTTTAGTTCATTCGTTAATGGCTTAGAAACTGTTCATCTTTGCACAGTATGTTTTATTTTTGAAAAGCATTTCAAACATACACTGGTCTGATTTTAGTTGCCAGTTTCATTGCTGAGTTACAATAAACTTCATTTTTCTGCACCTCTGGATGTACTGTGATTAGTTTGTTGCTCTCTGATAAACAGTCGCAAGGACCGGTTAGTTGCCCTGGATCACGAGCGACGGTAACATGGATCAGGAGATGAACAGATCCAGGTTTCAGAAAAAAAGAGTTGAACCAAAAAACAAAATGGATCTTTCTTCAGTGCCTCGCAAAAAGTATTCATACCTCTTGAATTTTGTCATATTATTCAATATATTTCCATAAGTATTGGTTCAAACCACCAAATCAATGAATTCTGGTGTTACTGTCAAGGAGGGTGGGTGTGGAGTAGAACCAAGGCGCAGAAAGGAGTTTAAGATGAATGTCATTTATTAAATAAAAGAAAACAACACAAGGAGGGCAGGACATGGAGCATGGGCAGAAACACAGGCAGATTAACAGAGAGAGTAACAAGCATGGGAACAAGGAAGATGGGGAGAGTAACGAGAGAATCTGGGAGGGAGTAACTGCTACAGGTGAGCCTAAGTACTGAGGGATGAATGGAGAAATGACAGGGAATGCAGGTGTGGGTAATCTGGAGGAAAGTAGGAACAGCTGAGACCAAAGAAGTGGGAGGCAGAGGGAGAGAAAAGTAATGAGCAGGATCAGGCAGAGGGAGAAGACAGGAAGAAGGTCTAACAGAAATAATACAAAATGTACATAAACTTGAAACTAATCTACAATGAATGAAGTAAAATAGCAGCAACTAGAGAACTTAAACAAGGGAAGGAAACAGATAAACTAAAAGTCAAACACGTAAGGATCATGACAGTTACAATCACTTCCATGGCTGCAGATTTATAAAGTCTGTCCTCAAGGGACACTTAAGTCAAATGATGGTTCATTTGCAGGCCTCTGCAGAACGTTATGACATGCTGAGGAGGAAGCTGAACCATTTGAATGAGCTGTGTTGGAGCAGGGGCACCAAAAACTGGCAGGACACCAGACCATGAGGACTGGAGCTGGAAAGTTCTGACCTCAACCTACTGGAACACAAGATGAATTAGAGCAGAGGCTGCAGTTCTGGTTTTCTCATCTAACTATGAACACACTCTTAAACCTTGTGGAAGATGTTTACAAAATAGTTTAATTGACTAAGAATAAGATGTCATCAAAGTGCATGTAGGTGTACAACTAGACAGACAAATATTTTTGTAAATATAGTGTAACTACCAGCTTGGATGTGTTTTATTTGGATTACAAAGATGGTCATATTTGTAAGGAGAAGGGAAAAGAATACATGCTATTTTACCCCGTCTCTCGTCCAATGGCTGCTGGAGATAGGAACCCAGTCCCCCCACGACCCTGCAAGGATTAAACAGGTTTAGACAATGAATGGATAGATGGTTGTCTAAATATGATGAAGAAGATGAAGAATCACCAAATTTGCTTCCAAAACAACTTCCTTCAAAGCCAAAGGTCAGAAAAAATGACTAAGCATATCTTGACTTTGGATTCACCTGCACAATGGTGGGTAATGAGGAGAGACTACAGTGTGTTGTGTGTCTTAAAGTGCTTTTTCGACAAAAACTCATAAACTGCTGTACCCAACAATGCCTCTTTACTAAAGCTGCATTCGTACCAGCAAATGCACAGCTCAGCTCATAAAAAGTTGCCTACCGGGTGGCAAAGTGTAAAAAGCTGAACCAATTTCGGAAGAATTAATACTTTGGACACAGTTTCAACTATGAATAATGACACAGCAACCACCAAACTACGGGCTATTCCTCTGTCCAGTGATACTACCGGTAGGCACATTAATGACATTTCAAAGGACACAGAGGAGCAGCTTAATGATAAGGTGCGTGACGGCCGCTTTGCTCTGCCGATGGATGAAGCCACCGACAGTAACAAAGACTGCTTACTGATAACTGATAACAGCTGCAGAGATGGAGATGACATGAGGGAGGAGTTGCTTTCCTGGCAGAGCCACTGCAGAGGAACTGTTCATAATCATTGACTCGTACTTGGAAGAGGCCAATCTGAAATGGGGGGACCGTGTAGGGATCTGCATAGACGGGATGCACGCTATGGATGGGAAAAGAGGAGGACTGCAAGTACTCATCAAGCGCGTCTCCCCAAGTGTGCAGTGGACGCAATGCATGATACACCCCGAAGCACTGGCGTCTGAACAGCTGTTGCGAGCTTAACAAAGTAATGACCGCTGTCATCGCCACAGTCAACTACATCAAAACACGACCTGTCAAAGCCTGGATTTTTTTCGGCACTGTGTGAGGAAATGGGCTCTGAGCACACAGCTGTTCAATTCAATTCAGTTTTATTTATATAGCACCAATTCACAACACATGTTCTGCGAGATGAGATCTTTTTGAAGGAAGAAGGCAGGGGACTTGCCCACAAATTTTCCTGTAATGAGTTCCTAATAAAACATTCATACCTCAGTGACATGTTTTTAAAACTAAATTAAATACATTTGAAGATACAGGGTAAAACATACACCTCCTTCAGCTGGCAGATAAAATCACATCATTCATCGGAAAACTTGAGATGCGCAGCAGCAGCGATTGAAAAACGGTAATGTGGACTAAATTGAGAGCTTGAACTCATTCGTTGAAGACAAGCTACAGATTGGAGATATCTCATGCATGCAAGCACACATCTCTGCACTTCAGAAAGATTTCCTGAGATATATCCTGGAGCGGGATTCCAAAGAATATCATCCGTGACCCCTTCAGTGCAAAACCACTTACCAACTTCAGCACATCAGAGGTGAAACAGTTCAGTGATGTCACCTCTCATTCAAAGATGAGGCTACAGTTTAAGTCAAAAACACTGGCTGCAGTTTGGATTGGAGTGGAGAAAGATTAGCAACTGCTAGTCAAGTCAAGTCAAGTTTATTTATGTAGCGCTTTTCAGCAACAAGGCACTCAAGGCGCTGTACATAAGGAAAAACATCACAATGATACAGAAAATCAAACAACAGAGGTAATTTAAAAATATAAAAATAAAATAAAGAGAATAGAATGATGGATAAGAAAATGAAAATTGGACTGAAAACGTAACTGATAATGTTTAGATGGCCCAGTCAAAGGCCACTCTAAACAAATACATTTTTAATCTTGATTTAAAGCAACTTAGGGTTTCGGCACTTTTACAGTTTTCTGGGAGTTTATTCCAGATTAGTGGAGCATAAGAACTAAAAGCTGCTTCTCCATGTTTGGTTCTGGTTCTGGGTATGCAGAGTAGATTTAAACCAGAAGACCTGAGAAGTCTGGGTGGTTGATCCACTGACAACAAGTCTGTAATGTATTTTGGTGCTAAGCCATTCAGTGATTTATAGACTAACAGAAGTATTTTAAAGTCTATTCTCTGAGCTACAGGGAGCCAGTGTAGGGACTTTAGAACCGGGCTGATGTGCTCCACTTTCTTAGTCCTAGTGAGGACGCGGGCAGCAGCGTTCTGGATCAACTGCAGCTGTCCGATTGACTTTTTAGGCAGACCTGTGAAGACACCGTTGCAGTAATCAACTCTACTAAAGATGAACGCATGAATTAGTTTTTCAAGGTCCTGCTGAGACATTAGTCCTTTAATACTGGAGATGATCTTTAGGTGATAGAAGGCCGACCTTGTTACTGTCTTTATGTTCCTCTGAAGGTTCAGGTCTGAGTCCATCACTACACCCAGGTTTCCAGCCTGAATGGTGGTTTCTCGCTGTATTAATGCATTGATTTCTTCTAAGCATTTACCCAGCGCTTGAATGGGTTCATAGTCACCTGGTGACATCATAACGTATAGCTGTGTGTCGTCTGCATAGTTATGATAACTTACGTTGTTGTTTATTAAAATCTGAGTTAGGGGGAGCATGTAGATATTGAATAGAAGTGGCCCTAAGATGGACCCTTGGGGAACGCCACACGTGATTTTTGTGGTCTCTGATGTAAAGTTACCTACTGACACAAAAAGTCCCTGTCCTTCAAGTAGGATTTAAACCAATCGAATGCTGTACCAGAAAGGCCAACCCAGTTTTCCAGGCGCTCTAAAAAAATGGAGTGATCAACAGTGTCGAATGCTGCACTAAGGTCCAATAATACCAGCACTGTGGTTCTTCCACAGTCTGCATTTATACGGATGTCACTGAACACCTTGACAAGAGCAGTCTCTGTACTGTGGTGAGCAGGAAGCCTGACTGGAAGACATTGAAGCGGTTGGTCATTGTTAGGAAGTTGTTTAACTGTTGAAACACAGCTTTTTCAATAATCTTACTGATGAAGAGGAGGTTTAATATAGGCCTGTAGTTCTGCAGTAGCAGCTTGTCCTTTTGTGGTGACCTCTCTTTCTCAGCCAACTGGTTGGTTGTTTCTGCTGGAGCTGTTTGAGGCAGTGTTATAATTGTTGTTGATACTCCATGTTCTCTGCTGAAGATCGAAGCAGCTGGCGGATAATTTACTGAATAGAAGAGATTAGATGTGAGACGTCTGGCTCCCGGCTTGTTCAAGCAGAAACCATCTTGCTTGAAGAGTTGTCTTTTTTCCCCAAAAATATTGTAGTTGTCGATGAAGTTCAAAGATGTGGTGGCACATGTTTTTTTCATCCACTTATTAATCATCAGAAGTCTCGAAAAAATCTCATCTCCACAGAAAATCGGTGCAAAGTATCCGCTGAGAAACACCTTGATATTGAGACCTCCAACAATATTCAGAAGACGAGTGAAATCCTCCTTCAATCCTTCAAATTTCTTCTTACCCACTTCATCCATGGCTCCACAGTGTGTAATAAGGTTTTCTAGAGACGGGTGCTTTTCTGTGATTGCAAGAATATTCTCTGAGATATCGGACACCACGTTACTGGTACCAATCATAACTTCTGTGTTTTTCTTGTTGCAGAAGTTTTTAATCCCATTCACAGCTGTCTTGCCCACTATTAGGGTTCTTGGTCCGGTGGGGCGCTTTTTCTCTGGCAGCTTAGGAGAAGACTGTTTAGAATGAAGGTTGTTCTCAAACCTTTTATTGTTCTCGGAAGATGGCTCAATTTCCTGGTTTTCATTCTGTAGTGGAGGAAATCTGTTTTGGAGGGGAATTCAATTATTTCCAGCTGTCTCACTCCTATCTGTTGTGACAGCAGCTCGCTGTCGAAGTCTCCTTTTCCCAGGGGAAACAGGGGCATTTCTCTGTAATTCTGGCCATTCTAATTTATTTAATCGCTGAGATCTTCCACTGAGTCGTCCACCTTGATTTTTTGGGCATGCACCTAAAACATGCCAGGGGGTCTGCCGGTAGGTTTAATCTGTGTTCTGATTGCCGGCTGAGTCGTTGAGCTAGCTGTCACTGTTTGGGGTCACAGGCAGGGTTGAATCATCGCTGTACCCCATATTCACCTCCACATTCACTTCTAGTCGAACAGCCAATTTCTGTAAAAGTTTGTCGAAGTCCTCTGTGGTGAAGGGAGGTATTTTGTGCTGATTAGCTGGCGTCAACTTGTCCTTCTTTCGAGTTCGACTATAAAAACATCAAAATCCTTTAGAAAAAATAAAATAAAATAAAAATGATAATAATCCTTGGGAGTTGCTGTTAAGAAGTAGTTTTAGTCCAATATTTCCGTAATTTTGGAGAGATAAAAAGTTAGGATTAAAAGAATGCAAGCAAGCAGGGAGCTTAGGAGAAAAGCGTCTGAGCAGGCAGAGAGGCGGAAGCAGACTTCTAGGTAAGAGAGCCTTGGCCATACTTCTTGCTTTTGCCACATCCTACTTTTGTGAGATAGGGTTTTCTGCTGTGGCCTCAGTTGTGGCTACAAGACAAAATACAGATCAAAGCTGGACATTGAAAACGAACTTAGAGTGGCAGTTTCACATCTGCAACCCAGATTAGAGAAGGTCTGCAGCAACAAGCAGGCTCACACCACCCACTGAATGACTTGGCAGGCCCAAGCTTATAGTGAGGGTCTGCTAGGAATTTCTGGTGGAGCCCTCGGTCAAGGATGTATTGAACTTTCACCACAGGAGACCGATCCTGGAAGCAAGTGGCTAAAATAAGCTTCCTCTGCAGGGTGACCCGGCACTCCTTTAGAGTTTGGGTGAGGAGCTCAGCCATCCGCGAGAAGCTCGGAATAGAGCCGCTGCTCCTCCACATCAAGAGGAATCAGTTGAGGTGGCATCTTTTTCGGATGCCTCCTGGACGCCTCCCTCGGGAGGTGATCTAGGCACATCCCACTGGAAGGAGACAAACTGGAGGGACTATGTCTCTCAGGTGGCCTGGTAAAGCCTTGGGCTCCCCCCCGGAGGAACTTGAGGAGGTGTCTGGGGAGAGGGAAGTCTGGGCATCTCAAGTCTGCTGCCCTTGCAACCTGGTCCCGGATAAAGCAGAAGATGACAAACATGATTTTTGCTAGCTTATTCTGCAGCCATGTTTATTAGCCTTGTTTAGTTTTCTTTGCTCAGTTTTCTTTGGGTTTTTTAACCGTTTCAAGGATGATGGTTCACCCTGATCTGGAACAAAGATTGGACTGAGAACGAGAAATTTGAAAGTTCAGAGACCTTCAGCTCTATGGCCGTTACTGATTTAGTTATGGGCCCATCCATCTGGTCCATGAGTCCTTTTTATCTCATCAGATCATAAACCCTTTGAAGAATTTGTCTTCAGATATTTCTTGTCCTAGTGTTAACGTTAAAAAATGTGTCTTGTTAGGTGCTGGTCCGGTTCAGGCCGCCTTACCTTGGCCAGGTCTCTGAGCACTGAACACCTGGTGCTTCAGGTCAGTGCAAGTAGCCAGCAGTTCTGGAGTAGATATGTTTCCTGGTAGCTTCATGTTGTGTTCTTCTAAAATGAGTTAATTGTGTCTTTTTGTTTGACTTTTCAGATTCTGATAAATCCATTTTCTGGTCCATTGTGCCCAACGGGCAAACCTTGACATTAATTGCTTGGAGATTAAAACTATCAATAAAAATGATAATAAGATCTGTAGTCTAAATATAAATGCAGTGTACATGCAGGTTTTTACAGTAGCTTCTTTAGGATGATTCAATTGCTCTATAATAAATCTATGTAATCAGATAACAATAACCTAAAGAAGTGACACTTTACACTGGATTAAAGATAAAATTTGTCATGCATGGATTTTATTTTACACGGCAATTCACATGAAATCAGTACTGACCAATGTGTAGCAACCAAGCATGGTCACCGTGTTCATTGTCTACTGTCTCTTTGATGATTGTTACGGGTTATTCTTCTTCTCTTCTTTTTCTGTCAGTTCTCTTGCTCATCGTTTCCTCTCAGAGCGTTGCGTAGACTCCTGCAGAACTCCGGCCTCCTCTCCTCCTCCTGAGGCCACTCCAGGTAGGTGGTGGAGCTCATGAGTTTGCGCAGTTTGCAGAAACGTTTGGGGATGTTGTCCTTGGACAGCGGCTCCAGCAGGATCAAGATGGCAGTGTTTCCGCCAGCGTTGAACAGCCAGAAGTGGGAGAAGTCCAGTTCATAGCGGCACCAGTCGGACTGGACAAAGTTCTCGGAGAGGACGAAGACAGTACGACGGCTGCGCTCGATGGCGTTCATGATGTTGTCCATGATCCAGTGTCCAGGAAGGAAGTCCCGCTTGTGGAGACAAAGAGTCAGTGGTGATGTTGGATTCACTGAGTCTGTGTCACTGTAACAGGATAAAAAATGAAGCCAGATTATCATTCAGTTTCAGTCCTTTATCATAAACACACTTTATACAATAAGTCATCCAATAAACAGTATGTATAATTTAATAAACTGTGATTTATTTACACTTTTAAATGTGACAAAAGGTGAGGCTGGTAAAATACTGCTGCCACAGGCAGCAGGGGGTATTGCATAAATCAGATAAACAAATGACGATGCAACCACTTAAACAACTAAACAGTGTTTAGTCAGTTTAAAACAAATAGAAGTTACATTGTAGCTATGTTTCTGGATGACTGCCAGTGACAGTAAACAAAGTGCTCCATGCAGGTCCATGCAGGTTGAGATTTTATGTCTCCTGCCCATCTGGCTGCTGCATCTTTAAATAGCACCTGACGAGTCTATGTTCGGCCTCCTGGGATCATCTCACCGAGGAGAGACCAATGTGACTGGCAGTCATCCACGAATTCACTGAACCATAGGCACAACATATCTTCAGTTCCTTTTTATTCCTTCCTGATTGCCAGTCGCAGTAAACAAAATGGATGACTTATGCCAGCAATGTCACAAGAACGGGGTACCCAGCTATCCCTCAGGAGATAGAAGCCAGAGGCAGGGCCGCTGAAGCCAGCATGGCTTGTGGCCTCCGTCAAAGTGCTAGAAATGTGCAAATGTGCACCGAGTCACCCAGGATGCTGCCGCACAGATGTCCCCCAGCAGCACACCCCTCATCTCCACCCAGGACGCAGTCACACTCCTGGTTGAATGGCACACGACACCTGACGGAGCAGCAGCACCCACAGATCTATACGCCAGTGCTTACAAAGTGCTTGCTCCCCGTTCTTCCCACCATGGCATGCAAACTGCTGGTCCGACTGCTGAAAGGCAACTGTAGCCACAATGTACAGCTGCAGTGCTCAGACTGGGCACAGGAAGTTTGCCAACCTCTGCTCCTCAAACCGAAACAAGGAGGACAGTATGCTCCCAACTCGATGGCCATGTTCACATAGCCTGGGGGAAAAACCTTAGGAAGGAAAGTGATTTTTGACCACAGTTTCACCCCAGAACTATTTGTCTTCCAACGCAAGGGCGTGGAGCTCACTGAGCCGCCTAGCTGTAGTTTCTGCTGGAAGAAAGGTCCTTTTCAGCAATACCATTATTAAGTGAGGCTGCACACATCAAAGGGTGGCCCACTCAAAGCCTTCAACACCAACAGAAGCCTTCTGGCCCCTTAGAGAAACTGTGTAAGCTAGTAATGCACCCCCACTTGTCTGCCATCAACACGACCTCTGACAAGATTTGGAATCTTGTCAGAGGTCGAGACTGCCAGTCAATCGTCAAAAAGACATTCAAGGTACCTCAGAATGTCCTGCAGGGAACAAAAGACCGGGTCCAAACCCCTGTCACTGCACCATTGTGCTGGTACAGAGAAATCAGTTCAGCCCCAAACCAGGAAGACAGATCGAGAACTTCAATCAAACTGAAGAGCTTCCCAGACAAAACTAATAATTACACCAACTAGGTAATTTGAGCAAGAACTGCGGCTGCCACAGAGCACGGTCTGAACATCCACCCCAATGGGAGAAAAAAAGTGCCGGCCAGCAAGCTATGTCAACACTAGAAGTGTGCCAGGTCAACAGTGAAATGATTTAGTCATAACAGGTAATAGGTATTTGTGTAATGAGGGAGGGTGTGGCTTAAAGGTTTACCAATCAAAGGTTTGCCCTCAGTCAAAATGGGCCGACAGCGACAAGATCAATGAGACCTAACGTAGCCTCCCAGGTGCTATTTATATACACAGCAGCCATGTAGGCTACGCGTCACCTACGTGACTTTGTTTACGTAAAGTGCATTACAGTAATTGAGCAAGTTCAATAAAGGCATGTATATTTTTCTCCAGGTCATGCCTTGACAAAACTGGCTTAAAAGTTTTTGCAAAACAGATCTGATTGATTTATCAAATTCAAAATCCAAGTGCATAATTATTCCCAAATGTGTTACATTCTGTCAGATGTACGACTTGAGGGAACAAAATTTAATGAGTGGGTTGTGTGAGGTGCTGTTTGGCCTGAATAAAATAACCTGTTTTGCTTTCATTGAAGCTCAAAAGTTCAATGCCATCCAAGCTTTGACATCTTCAAGGCAATCGAACAGGTTGGATGGAGCATAAATTTTCAGATGTTAAAGGTAGGTATGGCAGTCATCTGTGTAGCATTTAAAGAAGAGGCGATGTTTTCTAAATATGGACACCAAGGGGAGCAAGTATAAAGAAAACAGCAGAGTACCAAGAAATGAGCCCTGAGGAACCCCGCAAGAAAGACGGGCAGAGGCAAAAAGCAAATTTTCAACACTAACGCAGAACCTTGTATCACTCAAATAGGAATGAAGCCAGTCTAGTGCTGCACCTTTAATACAAACCTAGTGCTCCAAACGAGAGATAAGGACAGTGTGGTCCACAGTATCAAATGCTGCCATAAGATCTAAAACCAAGAACCACAGAGTTTTCTGAGTCGTTTGCTAAAAGGCAAATTACATTAAAAAAACTTTACCAGTGCTGTTTCTGAGCAATATAAACGTTTAAAACCAGACTGGAATATCTCCCCAATGCCATTAGTTCACACAAAGGCATACGATTGGGTAAAAAGTATTTTCTCCAATAGTTTTGAAATGAATGGGAGTTTCGAGATTGGTCTAAAATTTGAGCAAACCCATGTAAGGGATTATCATTATTGCTAATAAATATTTTTTTTAAATCATAATTAAAAATCATAATTCAGATACATTCAAACTAAAAATCATTTCTTACGAATAGAGATGAGAGAAACACTCTGATGGTGTAATTAATTAGCTCACAGCACTTAATAATTACAAGTAGTTAACTGTCTAAAATATAATATGTAATTGATAATTATTAACCAAAACAATGCTAAATGTCACTGTGTTATCAACTGTTTTACCAGATAGTGGGGAACACTAACCTTATGCCGACAGAAAATCAATTTAACACAAATTTATTAAATCAATAGTCCCTCTTACAATCAACTGTAATTAAGCTTGGACTATTCTATGAAAGGAGTACTTTAATAACCAACAATAAGGATGCGTACTGAGTGTAGATGGAGATCAAACAAGCAGTTTATGGGTGAATGGATCAAAACTTTGGATTGGCTTGGAAAATGGAAGGAAAATCAATGGACTGCTAAGAGTTTTCCACTTAGGAAGCGCTTCCAGGAGCAGCTTCGCTTACCTGCTACCAGCTGAAAGTGAGCTGCTCCAGCACACAGTCATAAAACCCTCCAAGACGCAAACTCAGTGAAACACAAGGCGCCATAAACGGTGAAACAGTGAAGATGAAAACGAGGCTCAGTTTGCAGCCTCAGTCTGCTTTAAAGTCCACTTTAACTCCAACTGAGTCAGCGCTCAGTTTGTCAGAACACGGTGAATGCGCTTCAGAGTTCAACAATATTCAAACAGCAATCAGAAAGTTCAGCATGAACTTCAGTAAAACATTGCATGTAACATACAACGCAAAAACATGTTGGGTTAAATAAATGGTGACTGTAAATAACCCTAAAGTATCCTACTTTATCCTGCCCTGGCAATTTCTACACTATCAATAGAAATAAACAAAATTACTTGGTATAGCCTTCTTTGGAGCAGCAAGTAGGAGAAGGGTGGCTACTCAAGAACGGTCAACTTATCCTTTGGCAAAGGGGAAAATATGATGGACCGTTGGCAGTGAACTGGAAACAAACAACAAAGAGGAGAAATTTGTATCCCTGGAAAACCGCTGTAGGTTTTTCTTACTTGACCAGTACACTACAGACACGCCTTCCATCGGGAAATAAAACCTCCTGTTCTTCCTATTGCGGCAAAATTTACAGCGTTGTCAAGCTTCTAATGAGGTTGGCCAGTGAAGAAGAATGGGGTGAAAACCTGCCTGCGAGCTTCTGATTCTCCAGAGACGTGCCAGCTTTGAGTGGTGACCGGTCTCGGCTACATCAGAAATAGCAGTTAGCCAAAGCTTGAGCTAGCCATTTACCACTTCTGGGGATGACGTCAGAGCTGCAATGCATGCTGGTAGGAGCAGTAGCAGTTAGTTTCTGAGCAAACTGTTTGATGGCTCAACACTTGTGTAAAGGCCAGTTTTTTTTATCAAAGGATTGACAATTGCTTGTTTAAAAACATCAGGGACCACACTGGAAGTAGTGCTGCTATTTATAATAGCAAGAATTGAGCCTCCAATTGAAGGAAACACCTCTTCAAAAATCGATGGAGAGGTATGCATCAGCAGGAGAACCTGAAGGTTTCATTTGGCTAACCACCTCTTTAAGAAATGTAAATGAAACAGGCTCAAACTAATTTAAGGCAGCCAAGCACAAAATAAAATCTGATGGGTCATGGGTTGGTGGTGATATCGCTAACATCGTGGACTCCACTTTGTTAACAAAGAGACAGAGACTGGGGGCCATTTAGGATGATACTTATAGTCTTAAAAAATGAATAGGGATCAGGACAATTTCAAGCAATTATTTGAGAAAAATACATGTTTTTCTCCTTTTTTACAGTGTTCTGATAACATTTTCAACAGTCTGTCTTCCTCTTTCACTCTGCTTTTCTGCACTGATGTCTGACTGTTTGAGTGGAATTTAACCAGGGCTGAGGATTACTTTGGTGAAAGCAGCAGTGGTCTAAGAGACAATACACAGACTTTATTTATGAAAGCAGAGGAGAGGCTGGAACGTGAGCTTTTAACTCATGCACAAAAGAAATGTCAACTAAAACATGTTTGTGATCAGAAAACACTGCATCTCCAGTTTTCAAATCAAGAACATATAAACCATATGCTAAAACCATGTCCAGAGTGTGCCCCCGCCGATGTGTGGGGCCTACTACAGACTGTACAAGATTAAAGGGCTGAATAAGATTTAAAAAATCCTGAGCAAACTGCTTATCTCGGCAAGACACATTAAAGTTAAAATCACCAACAATTCAAACACAATATTTAGGCAAAATTTCAGCCAAAAAAACAGAATTCATTTAAAAAATCTTTATTATACTTTGCTGGTCGGTATGTTACCACAGACAGCACAAGTTGAGAATGGCCCAGTACAAATACAAGTAGATCAAAGCTGGAAGAGGGAACCAGGACCTGGAGCTGTTTGCAGTAAAAGCGATCCTTAAAGTCAATATTCCTCCATCTCAACCTGATGTATTGGAGCACTGAAAAATAAGCAGTTGGAAAGCAAGAGTTCAGAAAAGATGCAGGACTCACCAACTCTCGTCCAAGTCTGAGTCACAAAAAGGAAGTCCAATCCATTAGAAGAAAAAGTCATTTACAATGAACGTTTTATTTGTTAAGGACCAAGTATTTATTAGCGCCATCCTTGTAGGAGCTGCAGGATGGGTAGAAGATTTTCGTGAAGTCCAAGCAAGTGGACCCAAGTTTAAAATGTTTAATCTACGACTCCAGAGACGCGAGAGACGGCGGTGACCAGGGGTGTAATAGATACCAGAGCCCACAAACGAAACCAGGCAGGAGATGATGGCTCCAGGAGGCGCTTGGGGATGCGATAGCACCATAACCAGCTGGAGCAGTTGCCGAAAAAGAAGCAAGGCAGGCTTTAAGCCTTACCAGCTGACCAGCATGTTTGCCCCGGCTTCTGTGAAGGTGCACCCTGGCAGGTAAGGCCACGTGGCAGGTACGCAGGCACATCCAGTTGGGCTGGAGGACACCTTGTTCTTTGCTCCTTTAGATTAGGACTTGTGGCAAAAACTGAAGATCTAAGAGTGCCTGGCGTTGATAGAAAAGCAGTGACTTGATTCCAGCTACTAAACTAAGAAGCAAAACGGACTACACACAATTGACAGAGCTAGATGCCAAGTCCACACACACTGGCGCCATCTTGGTTTTCTTCTTTGCAAGCAAAGGAGAAAACATTTGTCTGCTAAGATAAGAGTCAAATTTATAGCATATAGTGGAATTATTTGCCATAAGAGATGAATTCTTTATAACATGGCCTCATGCACCCAGTGGTGTCATTACAGACCTTATGTTGATATTTTTTTTTGACAAAGAGTCTGTGCCATTAAGATAATTAAAAAACTACATACACTCATTCACTTAACGTAGGATGCAAGAGGCAAAGCATGGTGTAAACCCTATGCCAACAAATCTTCTGGTTCATGACCCAACCAACAGTCAAGAAAACACCATTGCAAATAAAGAAAGTTTAGGATTACCTTGGCTCCTCCAACGCAGGTACCAGAAACTCTTCAACCCAGCTAGCATCTTTTTCACTGTAGGAAACAAATGCATCAAAAGACAACAATGGTTCTGATCCATCCATGTTTCTTTGTTTCCAACGTCGTTGGGAACCTCTCTTGGCCTTGAGCCACGCCCAAGTCATCTTCAAGTACCAGAAGGTGTGGCATCGCCAAAGCAGGACAGAAACCAGTATCCCAAGAAAAACTGCGACCCCACAGCTGACAGACACAAACAAAACGGGCCGGCACTGGATAATAGAAAGGTTAACTTGACTCACTGCCTCCCCCTGCAGGTAGAAAGGCGAGTCACAGACATAGCTCTGCTTTCCATCTGTTATTTTCACATCTCCACTTCCCACAAGTTGTGAGTGGAGGAAGGTGACGAATTCACATGAGCAGACGAACTTGTTGTGACCTGCCTCCAGGTTCTCGAGACGTCTGTATGACTGAAGGTCTGAAAGGCCGAACACGTTCAGGGTGTTTGACTGTAAAAGTACAAAACAAGAGTAGAACAGCATGGGGAACACAGAGCAGACAGAACGTGACACATTAGATTGTTTGTTACCTGTATTGTAAGGGTTTCCCAGATGGGGTAGTGCCCACCTGCTGGTAACCTCAAGAACTTGTTCCCAGAGAGGTGGAGCTCTCTCAAAACTGGCAGTGTCAACACAAATTCTTTGACATCATTATAGCTGAGATCCAACACCTTCAAAGAAATACGTATGAAAAAAATAGAATGTATGTTTTCAGTGGGATGGTTTACTTCTCTCTGATCCAGGTTCTCTACCTCCAGAGATTTTGGTAGACAGGGAGTGATGGTGGCTAGCTTAGCCCTGGAGATGTTGAGATACCTCAGGGTGGACGGCCAGGTGCAACTGGGGGGCATGGAGCTGTAGCTGGTTCTGCTAACGTCAAGGTGGGTTAGTCTGGTGAGCTTTCTGACCAGACGGCTCATCGTAGAAAAAGACTAGACACAAGTGGAAAATCTTTTATAGGTCTGCAGTAAGAAATATGACACAAATTTCATCTCAAGTTTAATGCTGACACCTTTAGATGGTTTCCACTTATGTTTAAAACTCGGAGGTTCTGGAGGACCTCTCCGCTGTCACACAGCATGTAAGGCAGAGTCAGGTCGGTCAGCAGGTTGTCGGAGACATCCAAGTATTCTGTGTTCACCATCGTTTGGGTTAGGTAACAGGATAACAAGAACATCTGAAGGTAAAATTGGAACAAATCTATTTGGTGGGAAAAAACGTTTACCAAAAGATAGAATTTACCAAACATTGTATCCTGTACAATTCAACTAGAAAAAAACTCAAACAAATTAATGAAAAATAAACCATGAATACTGAGATCTAATAACTTGGGTATGTCTGAGTGCGCATCCTTAAACTGAAACAGCATTGTGGCTTCTTTGCTAGGAGCCTGTCGGCATCCTACATCCTGTCCCTTTTAAGAGAACAACTTGCCAATATTCGCTCCCTTCTCAGTACTGTTCTGCAAATCGTTCAGATTTTGAGGACATCACTTGTCCACAGTCCTCTTCAGGTGAACCACATGTTTTCTGTCAGTTTAGTTCTTCATGCTGGCCAGGTCCTCTCAAAGCTTTAAGTTTCCTATCATAAAATCATTCTTTTGTTATTGGATGGATTCTTAGACTCATTGTGGAGGCAAAAATATACTTTTCTAGCAAACATTAAGATTTTGGATCTAAACTGGCTGGAAAAACAATTTTTTCATATTTTCTTGAACCTTGATAAAAACCCCTGTTCCATCTCAAGTAACCCCAGATCATGATGCTGCTACCTCAGTGTTTCTGTGTAGGGATAGTAATATTTTAATGATGCCCTGAGTTGTTTTTGCACTGAACCCACTTTTTAGAAATTGCTGAGAAATAAAATCATTTAGTTTCATACTATGTGTTAAGTTTGCAGGTGTGAGCATAAAACTGAGATATAACATGTGGGACCGCAGGGAGACAGAGGTCACAGCAGGCTTCAGGCTGGAGGAAGGGTCAATCTCAGGTCAGGATGTTTGCCAGCAGCTGTAAGCAGTAAATGCAGGCTGTTCGTCATGATATGGGCAATAAAGTACTCCCATAGGAGTAACTAATTTGTAGTGGCGACACGGGAACGTAGAAAACTCCATTAGTGACCTGTGGCTTCGTAAACAAACCGTCAGCTTTGAAGTAAGGGTATAAAATGCTTTAACACTTATGTTAAGACAGACTACTGTGTGAATAAGGCCTCGCTTTGGTGACCGAGTCTCTCCCAAAAAGCCCTTTGGTAAATCTTTCTTTCTTTGTATCATTCTTTTTGTTTTCAATTTTGCATTGGAAATCATTGGACTTATTATTTACCAAATTAAACTTGTGTTAATCTTAGTTTCCTGCTCTTCATCTGTTGTTTCTCACGACATCCGGACTGGGGTGAGGTTTAGGCCGTATTATTATATCTGGTAGATTTATTTTACCTCAACAAAATCTGGCCCAAAAGTTAAAGTTTGGTTTCTTCACACTATCTTCCACAAGGTTTTTGGAGACTCTAGCAAGAACCATGTGTTTTAGGAAGAAAGGGCCTGACATGAACCGTTCTTCTTACTCCAGACATATGGAAAGTAAAATAGCTTATTGTCGCATGTTGAACAAAACCAGTTCTTGATGAAAGTAGCTGTGGTCTGCTTCTGTCTCGCTTTCAATAGTTTAGTAAGAACATCCATATGTTCTTTTAACTATTGTAAGCTGCTGTCATTGTGCTTTGGTATATAATTAATCATCTGAAATTATTTTGTATCCGTCCTCCAACTATTACGTTCTTACAATGAGATCATTACTGGCGATGCTGTAAAATCCTTCAGCTAAAACAGGAGTGCCTAAGTCCAGTCCTAAGAGTTCTTATCCTTAAACGTTTTGACCAGTAAGATTTACTGCTCTCACAGGCCTGTTGGTTCTTCTTCAAGAAGCCCTCCTGTTCTCCACTTAGTACCTGGACTAACTGCACCTGTTTGAACTTGTTAGCTGTATAAAAGGCACCTGTCCACATACTCAACCAACAATGGTCTTGGCCATTGTGGAGAGGTGTTAGGAGAGACGCAAGGTCCCCCTGCACCATACTGAGGGAAGGATGGATGGGGCCATGAATCGGGAGATCTTAGCCAACAACCTCCTTCCCTCAGTAAGGACATTGAAGATGGGTCATGGCTGGGTCTTTCAGCATGACAATGACCTGAAGCACACAGCCAGGACAACTAAGGAGTGGCTCCGTAAGGTCCTAGAGTGGCCTTGCCAGTCTCCAGACCTGAACCCAATCATAAATCTTTGGAGGGAGCTGAAAGTCCGTATTGCCCAGCCTCAGCAACAAAACCTAAAGGATCAGGAGAAGATCTGTATGGAGGAGTGATCCAACATCTCTGCTGCAGTGTGTGCAAACTTCGTCAAGATTCTGAGTCTAATATCTGTAATGGCAAACAAAGATTTCTGTACCAAATATTACATTTTGTTTTTCAGATGTATCAAATACTTACGTCATGCAATAAAAAGCTAATTAATAAATACTTAAAAATAACACAATGTGATTTTCTGGATTTTTGTTATAGATTCCGTCGCTCACAGTTAAAGAGTGCCTATGATAAAAATTAAAGACTTCTACATGCTTTGCAAGTGGGAAAACCTGCAAAATCGGCAGAGTATCAAATATGTATTCTCCCCACTGTATCATTTTAATCGATACCAACTCACATTACTACCATGTAGACAGAGTTTAACCCGCTCTATGTGTGAAGCGTGTTTTTCACCTTTGAGTTTACGATGGACAGCTTCTTCTGGTACTGCAACAGGAACGTCAGATCCGAAGTCATGGCGAACTTTAAAATGTCTATAATAGTGACGTCACTGATGAAGAACTCGTCCAAGCTGCTCAGATCTGTCCGGTTAGCACTTATCCACCTAACGCAATGACAGGAAATGCATTGGCCACATTAAATGGTAACACCTTAGATTTAGACAAACAACCAAGTCAAAAATGATTCACACCCTTACAGATTCATGTTGAAAGTAGTCTTTAAATTTTACTCAGATGTTTCTTGTGACTGGAATTAATATTGACGTTGTGAAATGACCCTGTCAGGGTGCCTATTTGAATCTCGGCCTGCTTAGGGTTTTGAGCAGGTATTCTGGCTTTCTACCACAGTCTTGTCTCTCTATATTGCCCCTAGGTATGAGTATGTTTGTCTTGTGTGCCTCTGAGTTGCCCTGTAATGGACTGGCATCCTGTCCAGGCTGTACCTCAACTCCCACCCATTGACTTCCGAAGAACCAGCTCTCTCTGACACCTTGAACAGCTTCTTTGCACTCTTTGAAACTCCAAGCAGCAGAAGGTCTGAACAACCACCTCAGACGGAGGAGCAGCATCAGCCTCTTGTCTTGCAGCTGCACCAAGTGACCTCCACTATGAAGAAGATCATCATTAACAAACCTGCAGGTCCGGACATGGTGTGAGGTCGGAAGCTAAAATCATGTGCCGACCAACTTGCAGGAGTGTTTTTGGACACCTTCAACCTCTCCCTGCAGCTTTCCATGGTCCCTGCCTGCCTGAAGTTCTCCACTATTGTGCCTGTCCCCAAAAAATCAACCATCACCTGCCTTAATGATTACTGTCCGGTTGTCCTGACCTTGGTCATCATGAGGTGCTTTGAAAGGATCATCCTGAAGTGCATCAAGGATGCTGTCCCTGCTGGCCTGAACAGCCTGCAATTCACCTATAGGGAGAATCGCTCCACAGAGGATGCTGTCTTGGTAGCACGTCATACGCCTCTGACTCATGTACAGCACCCTAACACCTTTGTTAGGATGCTATTTGTGGACTTCAGCTCAGCCTTCAACACCATTCATCCTGACATGCTGGGCATGAAGCTCCACAACCTTGGTTTATCTGCACTACTTTGCTCCTGGATCAGCGATTTCCTCACCAACAGGCCCCAGGTGGTGAGGATAGGGAAACTCACATCTGCCCCACTGATCCTCAACACCGGCACACCACTGGGGGGTGTTCTCAGCCCTGCCCCCTTCACCCTATTCACTCACGACTGCTCTGCTATTCACTAAAACAAACATGGTTGTGAAGTTTGCAGATGATGCCACTGTGATGGGTCTCATATCTAACAATAATGAGACCCACTACAGACAGGAAATCCTCAATCTGACTCAGTGGTGCTCCAGGAACAACCTCATCCTAAACACCAGCAAGACCAAGGAAGTCATAGTGGATTACAGGAGGTCCAGAAGGACTGAACATGCTCCTCTCTACATACAGGTAGAGGTGGTGGAGTGTGTGGACAGCATTAAGTTCTGGCCATTCCCATATCCTCTGACCTCTCCTGGACTGAGAATACCTCCCACCTGGTAAAGAAGGCCCAACAACAGCTCTTCTTTCTCAGGAAGCTGAAACGGACTGGACTCTCTAGTCAGCTACTCACAAACTTTTATAGGGGCACAATTAAAAGCATCCTGTGCCTCAGTGTGACAGTGTGGTATGGAAGCTGCAGGAAGCAGCAGATAAATGAGAGGTGGTGAAGACAGCACATGAGATTGTGGGATGTCGTCTACCAGATCTGGACTCGACTTATGCAGCACAAGTCCAGAAAAGAGCCAGACACATTGCTGGAGACCACACCCACCTGGGCAATGCATCGTTTGTCCCACTTCCGTCAGGAAGACGATTCAGGAAGATCACAGCTGGAACAAATAGGCTCAGAAACAGTTTCTTCCCAGAAGCAGTACTCTCCAATTTTGCATTATTTGCTGTTATTTCAGCTGTTAACTTTGTTCTCTCTCTTTTCTCTTCCTAGAAGCTACACCTGGCCTGACTCTGTGTCTACCTGTGACACCTTTCTGGAGAGGGGAATCGTCCGAGCTTCTGCTGGCAACAACTTAATGCTCACCCTCTACCGATGATCCACATGGCCCTGTCTTTTAGTGTTTAACCCTTTCTCTCTCCTAGACATGGCTACTGACTGAGCTTTTACTGTAACTAACTCTATGTGCTCTCTTTCAGACTCTAACCTTGAAAACTGGCTCAGAGTTTATCAGTTCTTTCTTTCTAGGTGAAACGACTAAAGGAGCTACATCCATTAACATTACTTTTCCTTCCCATAGAAAGTACTCCTGGATCAGTGCTTCTTTGTTCTCTTTGTGTCTCTGCTCTGTTCTCTCAAACCCCCAGTCGGTCGTGGCAGATGGCCGCTCACACTGAGCCTGGTTCTGCTGGAGGTTTCTTCCTGTTAAAAGGGAGTTTTTCCTCTCCACTGTCGCTACATGCATGTTCAGTATGAGGGATTGCTGCAAAGTCAACGCCAGTGACTGTCCACTGTCTCTACATGCTCATCCAGGAGGAGTGAATGCTGCAAGTCACTGACTGGATGCAATCTGCTGGGTTTCCTTAGATAGAAAAACTTTTTATCCAATTTGAATAAATAACAGAATCTGACTGCACTGTTCAATGATTAGGATTAATTGGAATGTATGTACCTGACTTTTGTGAAGTGCCTCGAGACGACATGTGTTGTGAATTGGCGCTATATAAATAAAACTGAATTGAATGAATTGAATTGTCCCCCTACAGGCAGACACTAAACATCCCTTAGAGAAACTATTTCTAAGTCTATTTCACAATTTCACAAACAAACCACCTGCCCATCTCACAGACAGTTCAGCACAAGCTACACTTTATGTAAATACCAAATACTACATGCCATATTCCATAAGTGTTTCTTGAATTCTGCAAGTTTTAAAATTTTGAAAGTGTTTTAAATTATGTCTGTGCAATACATATGTATCTCTGGAGCTTGGTTTCAACAAAATGTCCTTATGGTGACATAATGACAATAAAGAATCTTGAATAGGTACCGGTCTTCATTTGAGACTACAAGGACAAGCAGGTCTAGACGATGGACGGATGGACTTTGACTTAAACAACTGAGCAGTGATCCACAAAGTTAACATACTGACAGGTTGATTTCCCACCTGCCCTCGCCTGTCAGAGTTAGACCCACTATGGAGAGGGATCTCAGCGGGATTCCATCTAACAGCGGCAGGAAGGAGACGGTTGCTTCATCAGACAGAGAAAGGTTACGGATAGACAGATTTCTGAAGAGAGGAACCACAGGAGAATCAGCAGCTGGTTTCTTTGCATAGAGTTTTGCTTCTTTTTAGTAACAACAGTAAAAAAGAAGATTACTGTCAAACCTCATTCTCCTGAATGTGTCTTTGAACAGCTGAACAGACACATAATTCGGCAAGTGGAAGTCCACCAGAGTGATCCAAGTCTCAGGGTAACACACATCATTGAGCAGAGCTGCAGCCAACTCCGTGTTTGTTAAAAACGGGCCGTAAAGGCTTAGGCTGACATGACCCAGAGGCCAAATGTCCCCAAACGTACCAGAATCGTACCTGCAGAGAAAAGACAGTCGAAAGCAAGAGAACAATGGAAAACCACAGTTGATTGATCAATAAAGGTTTGATCTTTTATTTGCTTTAACAAATAAATTGTCCAGCACTTATTTATTAGTATTTTGCTGAAATTTGGATTATCTCTGGATATTTTAAATGCAATGAACATGGAAACAGAAACGAAAGGCAACAAAAGATGAAAGAAAAGGACAGAGGTGAGGCAAAAAGTTAAAATTGAAAGGAAATGAGAATGGAGGAGAGAAAGAAAAGGGAAAAGGGATAAAAGGAGTACAAGATAACACCCCAGAAGTCCCCCTGCCAGCAGAATGCACTAATTTAAGGAGAGAGCACCTGCAATGAGATGGTTAAAAAAAACCTCCCCGCCAGCTTAGGAGACTCTTAAGCCCATCAATCCATCGAAGGCCGCCTGGGCAGGACCAACGTTCTTATCACAGAGTAAAAATGCAGCAACGTCCAGTGAAAACTCATAAAGTGCTCCTAATGAATAATTCTCCAAAACGTCTGAAGATGTTTGTAAGATAACAGGAATGTCTGGGTGCTACTAAGGAAAAAAAGAGAAATGAGGGCTGGATACCTGGTCAGGTTGTTGGCATGCACTGTAAGCTCATCAAGGTGGGTTACTCCTGATAAATCTTCTCTCCTCAGCTCCTTCAGATCTGGACCTCCAAACATCAGCCTTCTCAGTCTGACGAGTCCAAGAAATAATGAAGGGGAACCGAGACGGCTTGAAGAGACCAAGAAGGACATGAATCATGATAATCCTGACTGGTCTGTATTCAGGCACAGGGCTGCAAAAAACACTTAAGACTTGCCTGAAGGTTCACCTTCCAACAGGAGAAAAACCTACACTTACTGTCAACCTACACTAAAAGTCATGCCTTAGAATGGCCCAGTCAAAGTCTAGACCTTCATCCAACTATGAACCCATGGTAAAATTTTGAGAATGAATGTTCACACATGCTCCCCATCCATCTCTTAGACTTGTATTTACAAGAAATCTGATTAGCATTTATGCCCCACTTTGTGTTGATCTGTCACACACAGGATTACAAATTTAAATGCTATAAATGCTTCTGCAATGAGGTGTAACCTGAGCTCCTCACCTGTACGGGTTGTCGAGCAGGTTGAGCTGCTGCAGAACCTCCAGCTTGCTGAACCACTTATGGTTGAGGGTGTTCAGCTGGTTGTCAGAGAGATCCAGCTCCTCCAGGCTCCACAGAGAGTCGAACGCTGACTGATGGATCACAGCTAATCTGTTACCTGCAGGATAGAGAGGCCTGCATCAGACACATTTTACTGGTTGTATCAGTTTGGATGCCTTAAATCCCATCATGGTTACCGTGGAGATTCAGAACCATCAGCCGTGAGTGTCCAATCAGGTCATCTTGGGTCACCATGGTGATGTTGTTGAAGGAAAGATCGAGCCTCAGAGCTTGGTCTGTTACCATGGGAACGCTGGTGAATCCACTGTAGGAGCAGTTACAGGAGAGATGGAGGTCGCAGCGACTGCAGGACGGCCTCCCCTCATCCTCGTTTACCATCTGACCCCGGATCAGCGAGAGGAAGAGGAGCACGGTCAGTATCGTTAGATGTTTCATACTGTAAGGAAAAGTTGAGTGTTTCAGTGGATGAACTGCAGAAGCAGGAAAGGAAGTCAGAACGTTTTTGCTGCAGCTTGAATGTCCTGACTGGCATAGAGAAGTAAAAGGCAGGAAGGAAGTATTTCCTCATTTTATGAGGAAATAAACTCATCTTGTCTCCACTGTCGACCTTAACTGGATCACACAGACATGTAGCTGTTAAAGGGGGAACTTTGCTTGAGGTTTTATTGGTTTTTAGATGTCCTAGGATCAAATCACTGCAGTTTACTTTGGTTCAGAAGATTAGAGAAAACAGATAAAGAAGTGTTGTAAATGACAGGCTGCTCCAACACTTTTAAATGCTTCGTAACCTGAAAGGTGTGGAGCAAAACTGAAAAACTAAAAATGGGAAAATAAAAATAACAGAGAAAAAACAAAATTTGATTTGACGAAAGAATGATCAGCTCCAGGGTGATCTAATAAGGTCTATAGACGCTGTTTCTGAGCACGACCAAGAAATGCAGAAAAACTGTGGAACGTAGTCCTGGGCTGTGAAACCTGTTCACAGGTGCCAGAAGTGGGTCAACTCCATGCAGAATAGATGTTAGTTCAGGAATTCACATGAAAACTAAACCTACAAGCATTCTTCAGTTTATATTGGAAAATGTTTGCGTGTGTAAAGAAAACACTGCTGACACCGCCGTTTTCAGACAGCCTTGCATTAGTTTTTAGAGAGAGAGAAGACATTTGATGCATTTATCATCATAGTCAATGATTAGGACTAATTGGCATGTATGTACCTGACTTTTGTGAAGTGCCTTGAGACAACATGTGTTGTGAATTGGCGCTATATAAATAAAACTGAATTGAAATTGAAAACTGAATTGAGTTTGATTACGTATAGTGTGTTGAGTTCAAAATGCATTTCTGTAAATAAAAATAATACTTCACTTTTTAAACCCATTGTAAAAGTTTGAGCATAATCGCTTTAAGCATGTTGTAGCCTTTCTAACTCTTACTATAAAAGAAAAATATATGCAGAAAATGCAACAAGGTGTGAAATCAACAGGAAAAGCCTCTTTTCTTATGCAAAAATTTCTTTTCATTTATCAGTTCTGGAAAATTAATAGAGTTGGAAAAGTTCAATCAATGAAACAGCAAAATGTTTCTAAGTCATTTTTCATACCTTAGTATCTGATGAGCTGAGATGTAAAGGACAATAAAAAAAATGTGGAAGAGATTAAGAAGGGTTTTTGTCGTCTTAGAGAGGAACTACATGTTCAAGTGTGAACTGACTGTGAAAGAGGAAGTGTGCATGCACAGCAGTTTCATACTGTATGTAGACTATGCAATACGTGTCATGATCCTGCTAGATGTGAGTGTGAATTGTTTGTGTGTGAGATCTCTGTCCTATAGAGGGATCCAGGATCATCTTAACCCCTCTGAGCAGACAACCTTCCCCCTTTACATTAAGCTGTTATTCTCTTTCACTAACATACACTCACCAGCCACTTTATTAGGTACACCTTGCTAGCACCGGGTTGGACCCCCTTTTGCCTTCAGAACTGTCTTAATCCTTCATGGCATAGATTCAACAAGGTACTGGAAACATTCGTCAGAGAGTTTGGTCCATATTGACATGATAGCATCACACAGATGCTGCAGATTTGTTGGCTGCACATCCATGATGCGAATCTCCCGTTCCACCACATCCCAAAGGTGCTCTATTGGATTGAGATCTGGTGACTGTGGAGGCCATTTGAGTCATGTTTTACTTTAATAATGAAAAAATTATTATAAAATAAAAAAATAAGGTGTTGCACTTTTAGCTTTAGCCATATTGAGATAGGATCCATTTTCATCTGCAAGATCAGGACATTAAACGACGAAATGCTGCCCTGTTTTGTTATTCTTTTGTTCTCTGCCCCCCATGAAAAAACACTGGCCACGCCCTGGTCTACCACCGTCACTACCATTGCCACAGTCTTATTTCCCTGATTCCCTTTCCTCTATAAATCTTTTTTAAACTTGTCTGCTGTTTTGCGTCCTGGTTTGATTCTGCAAGTGGGTCAGGAGAGTAAACGAGAACATGACAACACATCCATCTGTTTTTGCCTTCTCGTATCAGGGGTGTCCAAAGAGAACTACTTCACAGGTCTAAAGGATGAATATTCAGTCATGAAAAAGATCTGTTTTAACTAAGAATTTGAACAGCTATAGTAAGATTTTGAAAAATGATTAAAATAATTATTTCTAATTTGATCTGCAAAATGGAGGTGCAGTTGCTTTGTTTTTCAGGCTCTTTTGTAGTTAAGGATAAAAACTTGAAGCAACGTAGTGGTGCCATGTCCAAGGTCTAAACCATCTCTCACCCAGTGATCATGGCAGTACAGTATCATGTGCTCCTCAGGCAACAGTAATGTTCATAATGTCTTTTAAATCTGCAAATTGTGTTGGATTGCAGGGAAAATAAAAAAAAAATCCACTTAAATTTAAAAACGGTAATTTCAGTTTCTCTGATCTTTAAGCCATTTCGCCTAAGGAACATGTTTCACATGTCTTGGGAAGAAGTTAATTAGATGTCAAGTTCTTTGCTGTGGAAACTGTGCATACTTTGGAGGACCGCACCAGTATGTTGGGTTCTGTGTCCCATCTTGTTCTTCTTCAGAGATGTTATTTTGTTTGGACGTTAACATGAATAAAGCCTGTTTGCTCCTGAAGTGTCAGACTGAGGCATGTCTGGATCACCTAACAAGTTAGAACTCTTTCTGTGAAAGTTTGACGGCAATATTCATACAACCCCCAATTCCGATGAAGATGGGATGTTGAATGTGAACTCTTCCGACCACAGCAAACTTTGCCACCTCGCGTCATACCATCTCAGATGAGCTCGGGGCCCAGAGAAGCCAGTGGAGTTTCTGACTGTCGTTAATATATGGTTTTTACTTTGCATGGTATTTAACTTGTGCTTGTAGATGTAGAGACAAACTGTGTAATCTGGCAATGGTTTTCTGAAGTGATCCTGAGCCCATGTGGTAATATGTTACAGAATCCAAATTGACTCAAATGCATGTAGGTTAATCAGGATTTGCAAACCATTGTATTCTGTTTTAGGTTTTACACAACATCCCAACATCATTGGAATTGGGGTTGCACTAGGGGTTCCCAAACAGCATCTTTCTTAGGGCCCCCATAAAGCTAAAATGGGCTCTGTGAGGTGGTAATGTATTGCTGGATGTGTCTGTGAAATCCTCACACGTAACGAGTTAAAAATACTGGACGGGTCATTGTAATCAGTAAAGTCTCACAAACAGAAAACAAAGAAAAATTGGCTAAATGTTATCGCAGCGCTGATGCATTTAGCTGCGAGGGCCCACAAGGTATAAAATCTGACACGTTTCAACACTAATAGAGCAAACTGTGATATTGGTAGTGTTATTGATATTGTTAAAAAAATGACACAAAAGTTAATTTAATTTTTACATTCTGCATAGTTTTTCAGGTCCTACAGTTAAATTCTTCTGGGTTCAGAGTCTGACCCAAAACAGAAGTCCACAGCTCCACCAAGTGGCCAGTTTAAATTACTGTTAGTGAAAGAAAACAACACACTGAAGCTAAACACCATGAAATCCCTTCAGCATTCTGTTAGCTGAGGAGATGGTGCCTTTTCTAACAGATCTTTTCTCACCTAATTTATCCTAAATTAAAATGAAATGTTATATTATCCAAGTTTCTTTAAAGGGTTGTTGCAGATGGTGATGGTTGTGGGCAGGAAGGATCTCCTGTAGGGGTCAGTATTACAGTGGATCTGAAGAAGCATCTGACTGAACACACATTTAATGAAACATCCTTCTCTAGACAATCATCTGCAGAGGTTCCAGAACAACCCCAGAACAGAACCAGCCATCTTTGATGGCAGAGCAATGGACTTATAGAAGACATGCAGCATCTGGCTACAAACACTGAAGGACCTAAGCTTCCTCAGGAAGGACAGTCTCTTTGTCCTTACTTGTAGACGGCTTCACTGTTGCTTCTCTGGTCCAGTCTGTTGTCCAGTTGAACAATAAGATATTTTACTACTCCACTTCTTCTCCCATCATAGAAATATAATCAGTGAGGTGACATAAATGGTTGCAGCATGGGCGCTTTTGATGTTTTATTCAAAAGAAATACATTGTTTCTATTTGTCCATATTTGTTTCTTTTTATTCCTTTTGTTCTGTGTATTTGAATCCACATCCAATAAATTTTATTTCTCCTCCTCCGTCTCCTCTCAGAGCGTTGCGTAGACTCCTCCAGAACTCCGGCCTCCTCTCCTCCTCCTGAGGCCACTCCAGGTAGGTGGTGGAGCTCATGAGTTTATGGAGTTTGTAGAAATATTTGGGGATGTTGTCCTTGAACAGCAGCTCCAGCAGGATCAAGATGGCAGCGTCTCTGCCGGCGTCGAACAGCCAGAAGTGGGAGAAGTCCAGTTCATGCGGCACCAGTCGGACTGCAGGAAGTTCTCAGAGAGGTTGAAGATGGTACGTAGGCTGTGCTCAATGGCGCTCATGATGTTGTCTAGTCTACTGTTCTTTTTTTTCGCTTGGCCTTGAGCCAGGCCCAAGTCATCTTTAGGTACCAGAAGGCTTGGAGTCGCCATAGCAGAACACATTTCAGTACCCCGATAAAAAGGGCGACCCCGCAGCTCACAGAGATCAACAAAACCGGGTGGCAAACAATGACCGAGAGGTGGACCTGACTCACTGCTTCACCCTGCAGGTGGAGAGGGGAGTTGCAGGCTTAGGCCTCTGTTAACCTGACGTCTTCGCATCCCTTTAGGTGTGACTGCAGAAAGTTAACAAAATCACAGCTGCAGACATACTTGTTGTAACCTGCCTGGAGGTTCTCCGGCCGTCTGTGGAGGTCTGAAAGGCCGAACATGCTCAGGGTGTTAAACTGAAAAGAGTGTATCTGTGCTACTGGATCATATAAACGTCTCTGCTCTGTTGAACTATGACAATCCTGAGCCAGAGACAAATTACTATTTCTTCTCTGCTGAAAAGACATTTGGTGACTTTGATGAGGAGCTGGATTATGCCGTTCTCAAGCTCAAACCTGAAGACCAAAAGTCTAATCTGTAAACCAAAGCAAAAAAAGTAAAAATACCATCAAGGCTGCTGAAACGATTTTGTCCACTTCCTGGAAATGCTGAGGCCTGTACTATTGGCCACCCTGCAGGAGGAGTGAAGAAAATTCATCTTACATGCATCATTGAGCCAAAAAAGAGAGAACGGGCTGTCCTGTGTCCCTGTGATGGACTGGTGACCTGTCCAGGGTCCATCCCGCACTCCATCAACCTTTTAAACATTTGTGGGTCATGCTTAAAACACATTAACTATATATTTTAGAAGTTGTGTCTTCTCACTATGTCATATTTATACTCTCTGTCACTTTAACTATAGCATGTGGGTTACTAAATAAAAGCAGAAATTGGTGGGAGGTTTATCAGTGTAACACATCTGTGACTTCGAGAAGCTTCAGGAGAAATAAGGACATTTAACCACCTACTGGCTTCCCCACAGTGCAACAGCAGCATCAAACTCCAGCTCCTGGTAGGGAGAAATACATATAAGAAATACATGTAATACTGATAAAATGTGAACAATGAAAAGGTACAAAACCAACAAACAAAAAGTTCAGGTTCAAAACCTAGACTTTTTACATAGTGCAGCCCCTCCAAACCTACTCTTGTGTCTGTGTTGCTCAACAGCAGAACAGGGGATGTGCACCATGGAGAGAGAGAGAAACTTGTTCTGTTCCTCGCTTACAAATTAAAATGTATTCTTACTGAAGCACTGGTCTCTGAATAGATCTCAGCACATCCAATCAGAAGGACTTCTGCACATAAACCCTTCGTCTGTGTGTTTGTGCACGGATAGGTGGAAGCTAATCTCTGGGTTCTGAAGCCTTAAGTTGTTTTTGATTGGTTTTTATTTGAGAGCAGTTTGACAAGTTGCTACACTGCTCCCTACCATGTGTCTTTCCTCTATAAAATAGCTTAAGCTCAGTCAGTTTGGATTGGGATACATCTCTGAATTTGTCAATATTTAAGTCTTGCAACAGATTATCAGTTGGATTTCGGTTTGGACTTTAACTAGACCATTCTAACACATTAAAATGTTTTGATCTAAGCTATTGGTAATTTTGGGGCCATTGTCTTGGTAGAAGGTGAAACCCAACCAGTCTAAAGTATTTTCCAGCTGGTTTTCTTCCAGAATTGCCATGTGTTTAGCTCCATTCGTCCTTTCCTCAAGTCCAACACTTCGCTTTTCCTCTTGAAGAAAACTACGCCCATTTGGATAATGAAAAGTTTATATGGGACTTCTTTTGGCTTTCTCTCAGTGATGGCCTTTTTCCTGCCAGTCTTCCTTCTTTCCAGTCTTCCTTAAATCCAAGATTAGTGGAGTACGCAACTCATAGTCTTCCTGTGAACAGACTCCCCTCCACCTGAGCTGTGGATCTCTGCAGCCCCTCCAGAGTTACCATTGGCCATTTGGGTACTTCTCTGAATAATCCTCTCCTTGCTCGGCCTGTCAGTTTAGGTCTTGGTAGTTGTGTGAGCTATTTAATTTTTCATGACTTAGCTTAAACTTCTCCACAACTTCCTCCCAGACCTGTCAGCTGTGTCCCTTGGTCTTCACGATGCTGTTTGTCTGAGACCAGAAACAGAACAGCTGGATTTACATTTAATTTGTCTTAGTCTATGACAAAAGTACCAATGAAATATGTTGAATTCCGAGATTGATAAGAGACAAAGTGTGAAATAAATCAGGAGGTAGTTGCAGGATGCTGTATGTTTACAGAATCTCACCGCATCTGCTCCACGGGGCTCCCAGAATACCTTAAGAAACCTTACATTTTTCTTGTCTATTTTTTCTCTTAAAATAATCAGGGGTCCAATATAATTGGCTAAAAATGATTTCCACACTGGTACATTCAAAAACCTCCAGCATCCTGAAGCCAACGATGCAGCTGGTGAAAGCAGCAGCAGGTGAGGCTCAGTGTTCTCAGAATATTGCCATGTTCCTCTGGATGGAGAGCTGACCTTTTACGCCACTATCTGCTCTAGTTTTTGCATATCTGTTTGTTCAGGTCGACATGGCAATCTGATAATCTTTTTTTAGTCATTCTTGAAACTGCTTTTACCAAGAAAAATGAAAACTTCTTCAAAACTAAATGTTTTTTTTTTACTTCCTGTTTCCAGCTTGATCAACAAAAATAACCTGTGTTCAAACTGCCTAAAAGTATGATTTTTCTTACTTATCTATATCTCTGCTGGGATAACATTAGTTCTGTGACTTCCTGCTTTATACTTTTATGCTCCATTTCCTTTTTTGGAGCGATCTGCAGCACAAGCAAAAGATATTTTAGCCTCTCTTTGTGCCTCTCGTTCCTGTAACTGTCCACACACGTAGGCCACCGGAGTCAGACATGCAGACAGGAGTCACAATTCAGACTCAGGAAGCCAAAAAACCCATAATATGAATTTCTTTAGCAGAGTAGATCAAAAGAAAGAACTGAGAAGAAGTGAATGTGATTCTCTGTCAGACTCAAGAGTGCAAGAGGCTTGCCCACGCAGGAGCTAAAATAATCAGGACTGGTCTTCAGGCTCAGAGGAGAAGAAATCGCACAGCTTGGTGGTTTCTGAACGCAGATCCCTATCAGATGTGCAATAGTGAAAGGGATTCTGGCTTTGACGTACCACAGAAGTTGTGACAGAAGGAAGAAATACAGCCTAGTTTTAGCTAAATGGTGTTTTACATTCAGTTGTGCAGCTGACAGCTGTTAAAGTTTCTCAGCATTGAAAGGGACTCCTGTCTCAGATCACAATTTAGAATCTTTGGGTCTGAAAAATCTGCAAGGCGGACAGGAGTTTTCTTCAGGCTGTAAAGCAAACGTCTGTAAAGATGAATCATTTTCCTTTATTGTTGATTACACATACAGGCTCTAATACATACATACACTCCCTCTGGTTAAAAGGCACAAGCTTGTAGCATAAGTCTGTCTGGATCATGGCATAATTGAGGGGTGGGCAGACATGGAGTTAAAATGTTATCACAATTTTATGTGGTACTATTGTGATAATGATAAATTCAGTCTCTTTTTAGGTAGCAGTGGCGCTGTGGCTGCAGGTCACAGCTGTCATAGCGCCACAAACACAAATACTGCTCTGGAAAATTAAATCCATTCTGAAATGGGCTTCTTCAGGACTGGAGTTACATTAAGAAGGGTGAATTTCATCACTAAACTGCACACATTAACTGTGTTTAATAGTATTTTTGAATTGATTGATATTTATTGATGCTCTCACTGAACACTTAGTGGAGAAAATATTAAAAGTAACCATCCCAACAATACAGCCAGTTTTAGGAGTTTTCAAACATCATTAATGTGGATTAATCGTTGTCATGATAATTCAACATTTTTCATGATAAATGATAAAAGCCAATTCCTATTTTCTAGCCTGGATGGACCTTAAGTGCTATCCAAGTCTTTGCCAGGCTGAGATTACGGATTTGGACAGAATTTTTTTTTCATGGGGGTCCAAAAGGTTTTCATAAAACTATAGAAAATACATGAAGCACTGGGGCCGACTGGAAACAGGATCAACAAGGTATTTCCTAACGAGTGAAAGATGTTGTATAAATCAGGTCTTGTCTTTAATAGATTTATACATTTATTTTCTAAAGCATGATTTTTATTTGCTAATTCTGCAGCCATGTTCTTTAGTCTTGTTTAGTCTTTTCCCTCCATTTTTATGAGGTTTTCAACAGTTTTAAGAACGATAGTTCACCCTCATCTGGTACAAAGTTTGGACTGAGAAAAAGAATTTGAAAAGTTCGTAACCTTTACCTCTATGGCCGACATGGTTCCTGGTAGCTTAATGTTTGGCTCTTCTAAAAGAAGTTCATTTGTGTATTTCTTTCCTCAACATGTTTGATGTTTCAGATTCAGATAAATCCACTTTGGACGTAACTACATACAATCAGACAACGCTTGTCCAGGTAATATGTAGTCACACCTTTGCAGTATTCCCATTTATTAATAACCACCAGACTTAGCTAAACAAGGGACATGCTGGACTAGAGATAAGATATGTCATGCATGGATTTTATGAAATCAGTACCGACCAACATGTAGCAACCAGGCTTGATCATCAGGTTTATTGTCTGTCTCTTTGATGGTAGTTACTCGTCTTCTGTCAGTTCTCCTGCTCATCGTCTCCTCTCAGAGCGTTGCGTAGACTCCTCCAGAACTCCGGCCTCCTCTCCTCCTCCTGAGGCCACTCCAGGTAGGTGGTGGAACTCATGAGTTTGCGCAGTTTGCAGAAACGTTTTGGGATGTCATCCTTGGACAGCGGCTCCAGGAGGATCAAGATGGCAGCGTCTCCGCCGGCGTCGAACAGCCAGAAGTGGGAGAAGTCCAGTTCATAGCGGCACCAGTCGGACTGGACAAAGTTCTCGGAGAGGACGAAGACAGTACGACGGCTGCGCTCGATGGAACTCATGATGTTATCCATGATCCAGTGTCCAGGAAGGAAGTCCCGCTTGTGGAGACAGAGAGTCAGTGGTGATGTTGGATTCACTGAGTCTGTGTCACTGTAACAGGATACAAGATGAAACCAGAATATTATTCAGTTTCTGTCCTTTATTATAACCAGAATTTAAACATTAGGTGCTCCAATATGTAGCATATATAGCTTAACAAAATCTGTGATTTTTTACACTTTGAACTGTGATAAAAAGGGAGTCTGGTAAATTACTGCCACCACAGATAGCAGGGGGTATTGCACAGATCTGATTTAAACACAACTATACAACCACTTAAACAACTAAATAGTGTTTAGTCACTCTAAAACAAACTCTGGTTCGGTTCCCCTTTAGTGTGGTTCGTTTTTGTAGACAGGAACACAGCAATTTCTCTAAGGTGCATCTAAACTGTCCCACATCGGAGCAAATGTTATTCTCAAATATGTAGAAGGAAATAAAGACTCCCCAACAGGTGACCAATAAGTGCAGCCTGGCTGCCATGTTATTGCATATTTTATAGAGCATAAAGATTTATACATTGAAAAAATATAATTATTACCGAATAACAATATTCATAATCAGCTTTGTTTGCAAGTTTTGTGACAGAAACAAAGAATTTGACCTCAGTTCCATTTACATTTGAAATGTTTGTTTTTTGTAAATTTATATAAATACAGTATTTTTACACAAAGGGGAAGATAAGGTTGAATTACTGCAAACATGCATGGTATTGATCTGGACACTGTCAAGTGCTCATCATAGAGACAGCCTGGGGGAAGAAACTGTCTTTGTAGCGTCTGGTTTTAGCAGACAGCGCTTTGTAACGCCACCTGAAGGTAAAAGTCTAAACAGTTTGTGTCTAGGATGTGTGAGGTCTGCAGAGATGTTAGCTGCCCTTTTCCTGAGCCTAGACCTTTTTAAGTCCTGGATAGAGTGAATGTCAGCCCATATGATCCTCTCTGCAGATCCAGTTGTTTGTTTGTAGTTTAGACCTGTCCTGCTTTGTAGATGGGCCAAACCACACTGAGATGGATGAGCACAAAACAGACTGAATTATTGCAGTGTAGAAGACGACCAGCAGCTCCTGTGGAAGGTTGTTCTTCTTGAGATGTTGTAGGAAGAACAGTCTCTGCTGGACCTTCTTCTAAACAGTGTCTATCTGTGAGGACCATCTGAGGTCCCGAGGAAGGGTGGTTCCTAGGAACCAGGTGTGATCCACAGTAGACAAAGTGTTGTTGAGGATGGTTGGGGGAGGGAGTGTGGGGGTGTTTTCTGGAAGTCCACCATCATCTCTACTGTCTTTTGTGGGTTTGCCTGCTGGTGTGTCTGAGCGCACCAGTGGACTAGCCAATCCACCTCATGTCGGTATCTCATTTCTGTCCTGGATCAGTTCAAAAACAGCGGTGTCATCTGCAAAACTTCAGGAGTTTCACAGACCATTTTCAGACCATTCAAAACTGATGTTGGATCAAATGCTGAGAAGCTATTTTCTTTAGCTTCTTGCTGTAGCTTCTCTTAGTTGCTCTTATTTTCTTGGTCACTTTTTCCTGGCCTGCTTATACAGATCCCCACTGCTCTAAGCCTCTTTCTTGTTCCTTTGCCGCTTCCTCAGATATGAAGTGAACAATGGTTTATTATTGCTGAATGTGTGAAAGGTCTTTGTCTGCACACACATATCCTCACCAAAACTGATGCAAGAGGTAACAGTTTTAAGCAAGTTCATTCAATACAGTGGCCTGAAGCAAGAACCCCCAATCTGGGGCAGTCCAAAGCAAGGTCTGCTCCATCCACTTCCTTACAGTCAGAATCACAAGTTTAGAAGACTGTCTCATCAAGAACAGTGATGAGAGAGTCTGGGTGTTTTTTCTCCACATCTGTTATCAGCTCAGCGAGCTGTTTTTTTAAGCCTCGGATGTGCAGGCTTACGGTGGCATGTAAACACTGGCCAGAACAATCGAGGAGAACTTCTTTGATGAATAAAAGGGTTTATGGTCTATAAAAAAAAAGGCTTTTGAAAAAAAAAAATGTCTAAGGCCTTTTTTTAGGAGGTGACCAAGGAGGAAACATTTACTTAATGAGATAAAGCTCAAATTTCAGGCATATCATAAAACTATCTGGCATAAGAACTTAATCTTTAGAACATGGCCTCATGCACCCAGTGGTTTTAAGTATCACACCAATATGACACTGTTCACTCAATAAGAGACGTCATATTGGTATTCTTCTAGACTTTTGCCATTAAGGTAAATAAACATCTACGTACACCCATTTGGGTTAAGGTAGGATGGTTCATCACCCAACTAACATTAAAGAAAGCACTACTGCGGACAAAGAAGTTTAAGGATTACCTTGGCTCCTCCAACGCAGGTACCAGAAACTCTTCAACCCAGCTAGCATCTTTTTCACAGTAGGAAACAAATGCATCAAAAGACAGCAATGGTTCTGATTCATCCATGTTTCTTTGTTGCCAACGTCGTTGGGAACCTCTCTTGGCCTTGAGCCACGCCCAAGTCATCTTCAAGTACCAGAAGGTGTGGCATCGCCAAAGCAGGACAGAAACCAGCATCCCAAGAAAAAGGGCGACCCCACAGCTGACAGACACAAACATAACGGGCCGGCACTGGATAATAGAAAGGTTAACTTGACTCACTGCCTCCCCCTGCAGGTAGAAAGGCGAGTCACAGACATAGCTCTGTTTTCCATCTGTTATTTTCACATCTCCACTTCCCACAAGTTGTGAGTGGAGGAAGGTGACGAATTCACATGAGCAGACGAACTTGTTGTGACCTGCCTCCAGGTTCTTGAGGCGTCTGTATGACTGAAGGTCTGAAAGGCCGAACACGTTCAAGGTGTTTGACTGTAAAAGTACAAAACAAGAGTAGAACAGCATGGGGAACACAGAGCAGACAGAACGTGACACATTAGATTGTTTGTTACCTGTATTGTAAGGGTTTGCAGATTGGGGTAGTGCCCACCTGCTGGTAACCTCAGGAACTTGTTCCCAGAGAGGTGGAGCTCTCTCAAAACTGGCAGTGTCAACACAAATTCTTTGAGATCATTATAGCTGAGATCCAACACCTTCAAAGAAGTACGTATGAAATAAATAGAATGTATGTTTTCAATGGGATGGTTTACTTCTCTCTGATCCAGGTTCTCTACCTCCAGAGATTTTGGTAGACAGGGAGTGATGGTGGCTAGCTTAGCCCTTGAGATGTTGAGATACCTCAGGGTGGACGGCCAGGTGCAACTTGGGGGCATGGAGCTGTAGCTGGTCCTGCTAACGTCAAGGTGGGTTAGTCTGGTGAGCTTTGTGACCAGACGGCTCATCGTGGACAAAGACTGGAGACAAGTGGACAATTAGTAGACAGATGTATGTTGGTAGAGGGGAATTTTACACAAATTTAATCTCCAGTTTAATGCTGACACCTTTAGATGGTTTCCACTTATGTTTAAAACTCGGAGGTTCTGGAGGGTCTCTCCGCCGTCACACAGCATGTAAGACAGAGTTAGGTCGGTTAGCAGGTTGTCGGAGACATCCAAGTATTCTGTGTTCACCATCATTTGGGTTTTGGTACAGGATAACAAGAATATCTGAAGGTAAAATTGGAACAAATCTGTTAGGTCGGAGAAAAACGTTTCATTTTTACCAAACATTAAGTTTACAAGCATTGTATCTTGTACAATTCAACTAAGAAAAAACCCCAAACAAACAAACAAACAAAAAAAAATTAGCAGTGAAATAAGAGATCTATTAACTTGGGTGTGATTGAGTGCGCACCCTTAAACTGAAACAGCATTGTGGCTTCTTTGGTAGGAGCCTGTCAGCATCCTACATTCTGTCCCTTTTAGGATAACAACTTGCCAATGTTTAGCCACCTCTCAAAATTGTTCTCCAAATCATTCACATTGTGAGGACATTTCTTGTCCACAGCCCTCTTCACGTGAACCACATGTTTTCTGTCAGTTTAGTTATTCCCTCAGACCAGGTCATCTCAAAGCTTTAAGGTTCCTCTCAGGAAGTCATTCTTTTGTTTTATTGGGTGGATTCTTGGACTCATTTTGCAATCAAAAATAAAACTTTTCTTGCATATGAATTTTAGATCTAAACTCACATTTTCTTGAATCTTGATAAAAACTCCAGTTCAGTCTTAAGTAACCCCACATCATAATGGTGCTACCTCAGTGTTTCTGACCTTGAATAGTTTGAAAGAACATCCCTACTTTTTTCAAAATATTGTAAACTGATGTTATTGTGCCTTGGATTATAATTAATCATTTGAAATTGTTTTGTATCCTTCCTCCAACTAATATGTTTGATGAAGAATGTTCCCTCCTTCTGCAACCCCCCTTCTACAATAAAAACTGGCTCAGGGTACATGGACTGCAGTCCTTCACAAAGGACATTACATGTTCTCCTTTTTCTTTGCAGCAAGCAGGGGACACCAACTTCCTGTTGACTGCACATGCAAAAAAAGAGATGTCCCCCCCCCTTGTTTTTTCTAATCCCACCCTGGGCAGATGCCCATATGGCCTAAAGCAAAGAAACCCTGCTGCTTAGTTTACTGCTTGAGAGAAGTTTCACAATGATTGTGAAGAAATCCCATTAAAATACATCAAACTTTATTCTTGTGTTTAACTGTAGGAAATTCTACTCGTACTCGTCATCTTCCACTTATCCGGGACCGAGTCGCGGGGGCAACAGACTCAGCAGAGACACCCAGACGTCCCTCTCAGAGACACCCAGACGTCCCTCTCCCCAGACACCTCCTCCTGCTCCTCCTGGGGGAGCCCAAGGCGTTCCCCGATTCCATACTCCTGGAGCACCCCCCACAGGGCATCACGAGGGACACAGTCGAATGCTTTCTCCAGGTCCACAAAACACATGTGGACCGGTTGGGCAAACTACCATGAACCCTCAACTACCCTGTAGAGGGTATAGAGCTGGTCCAGTGCTCCACGGCCGGGACGAAAACCACACTGCTCCTGGACCCAAGGTTCGACTGTCGGCCGGACTCTCCTCTCCAATACCCTGGCATAGGCCTTACCAGGGAGGCTGAGGGGTGTGATCCCCCTATAGTTGGAACACACCCTCTGGTCACCCTTCTTATGAAGGGGGACCACCACCCCAGTCTGCCAGTCCAGAGGCACTGTCCCCGACCGCCACGCAATGTTGAAGAGGCGTGTCAACCATGACAGCCCCACAACATCCAGAGATTTGAGGTACTCGGGGCGGATCTCATCCACCCCCGAAGCCCTGCCCATATTGCCTAAAGCAAAGAAAATGCCGCTGCTTAGTTTACTGTGTGAGAAAAGTTTCACAATGATTGTGAAGAAATCTCATCAAAATACATCAAACTGAATTCTTGTGTTTAACTGTAGGAAATTCTAAACTGAAGATAAAAATCACATCCAAAATATTTTTCATTATGATTAATGAATGAAAAATGAATCAGACTAAATTAAAGCTAACCTGTGTTAATCAATACCAACTCACATTAATACCATTTAGACAGAGTTTATTGCGTTCTATGTGTGAAGCGTGTTTTTCACCTTTGAGTTTACGATGGACAGCTTCTTCTGGTACTGCAGCAGAAACGTCAGATCTGAAGTCATGGCAAACTTTAAAATGTCTATAATAGTGACGTCACTGACGAAGAACTCGTCCAAGCTGCTCAGATCTGTCTGGTTTGCAGGTATCCACCTAACACAATGACAGGAAATGCATTGGCCACATTAAATGGTAAACCTTTGATTTAGACTTGACCAACAGTCAAGCCCAAGATGGTTCATTCCCTATCAGATTAGTTTTGAAAGTAACCTTTTAAGACGTTCCTTTTGACTAGAATTAATGTTGATGTTGTGGAATGACCCAGGCAGAGTGCCTATTTGAATCTCGCCCTGCGTGGGTCCTCAGCAGGTTCCCTGGCTTTCTACCACAGTCTGAAACATGACTGTAGGTTAATTGGTTTCTCTAAATAGCCCTTAAGTATGAGTGTGTGTGTGCATAGTGTGCTTCTGTGTTGCCTGGAATGGACTGGCAACCTGTCCAGGTTGTACCACGCCTCTTGCCCATTGACTTCTGGATATAGGTACCAGCCCCACTGTGAGACTACAAAGACAAACAAATCTAGCCAATGGATGGAAGGACTTTGACTTCTGGGCAGTGATTAACAGCTCATACTGACAGGTTGATTTCCCACCTTCCCTCGCCTGTCAGAGTTAGACCCACTATGGAGAGGGATCTCAACGGGTTTCCATCGAACAGCGCCAGGAAGGAGACGGTTGCTTCATCAGACAGAAAAAGGTTACGGATAGACAGATTTCTGAAGAGAGGAACCACAGGAGAATCAGCAGCTGGTTTCTTTGCATAGAGTTTTGCTTCTTTTTAGTTATAGCAGCAAAAAAGAAGATATTGTCAAACCTGATCCTCCTGAATGACTCTTTGAACGGCTGAACAGACACATAATGAGTCCAGTGGAAGTCAGCCAAGGTGATCTGAGTCTCAGGGTAACACACATCCTCGAGCAGAGCTGCAGCCAACTCCGTGTTTGTTAAAAACGGGCCATAAAGGCTTAGGCTGACATGACCCAGAGGCCAAATGTCCCCAAAAGTACCAGAGTCGTACCTGCAGAGAACAGAGAGTCAGAAGCAAGAGAAAGATAGAAAAACACAGTAAAAGTTTGATTTTTTAGTTTCTATTTGTTTCCATGAATAGATTGTCCAGAATTTATTTATTTGTATTTTTCTTAAATTGGGATCCTCTTGTCATCTAGATTTCCTAGTTAAGAGTTCCACAGGTTTACTGAAAGTCTTCTTTTCTACATTTGTTGCTTTTAACTTATTTTTTGTCCTTACCTTCTTCTGGACATTTTCAGGGAAATATTGGTGCCAATATTGGCTTCTTAAACTATTGAATTGGTGTAATTTTCTCTCCACACTCACCACATGCTTGCTCAGGATGAACAACTACAGGAAAGACTTGATGCAATCTGCTAGTTTTCTTTAGAAATACAGGTCTTTGGGGACTAGGTAGCACAGTGGGTAGAGAAATTGCCCAAAGTATTGAGGCTAGTCCTCATCACAGCTGAGTTTTTATTCTTAGCCTTGGCTGTTTTCTGCAAGTGTCCCCCTATTCTCTCTTCCCTCTTTCCTGTCTGCAGAACTGCCAAAAAAGCCACTAGAGTCACAGAAAACCTTTTCACATAGTAAAAACGCAGGAAAGTCCAGTGAAAAACTCACAAAGATCTACAGAAGGTTTGGAGAACTGTTCATTAAGAGCACTTTATTGGATAACAACATGTCTGGGTGCTACTAAGGAAAATAAAGAGAAATGAGGGCTGGATACCTGGTCAGGTTGTTGGCATAGACTGTAAGCTCGTCAAGGTGGGTTACTCCTGATAGATCTTCTCTCCTCAACTCCTTCAGATCTGGACCTCCAAACCTCAGCCTTCTGAGTCTGATGAGTCCAAGAAACAATGGAGGGGAACCGAGACGTCTTGAAGAGACCAAGAAGGACATAAATCATCATATTCTAACTGGTCTGTATTCAGGTTTAGGGCTACAATAAACACTCAAGACTGGCGTGAAGTTTCACCTTCCAGCAGGACAACAACCCTAAAAAAAGTCATGCCTTAGAATGGCCCAGTCAAAGTCTAGACCTTCATCCAACTATGAACCCATGGTAAGATTTTGAGAATGAATGTTCACACATGCTCCCCATCCATCTCTTAGACTTGTATTTACAAGAAATCTGATTAGCATTTATGCCCCACTTTGTGTTGATCTGTCACACACAGGATTACAAATTTAAATGCTATAAATGCTTCTGCAATGAGGTGTAACCTGAGCTCCTCACCTGTACGGGTTGTCGAGCAGGTTGAGCTGCTGCAGAACCTCCAGCTTGCTGAACCACTTGTGGTTGAGGGTGTTCAGCTGGTTGTCAGAGAGATCCAGCTCCTCCAGGCTCCACAGAGAGTCGAACGCTGACTGATGGATCACAGCTAATCTGTTACCTGCAGGATAGAGAGGCCTGCATCAGACACATTTTACTGGTTGTATCAGTTTGGATGCCTTAAATCCCATCATGGTTACCGTGGAGATCCAGAACCTTCAGGTGTAAGTGTCCAATCAGGTCACCTTGGGTCACCATGGTGATGTTGTTGAAGGAAAGATCGAGCCTCAGAGCTTGGTCTGTTACCATGGGAACGCTGGTGAATCCACTGTAGGAGCAGTTACAGGAGAGATGGAGGTCGCAGCGACTGCAGGACGGCCTCCCCTCATCCTCGTTTACCATCTGACCCCGGATCAGCGAGAGGAAGAGGAGCACGGTCAGTATCGTTAGATGTTTCATACTGTAAGGAAAAGTTGAGTGTTTCAGTGGATGAACTGCAGAAGCAGGAAAGTGAGTCAGAACGTTTTTGCTGCAGCTTGAATGGTCTGATTGTGACACAGAAGTAAAAGACAGGAAAGAAGTGTGCGGAAATCATTGTTTGAGGAAATAAACACATCTGGTCTCCACTGTCGACCTTAACTGCATCACGCAGAGATGTAGCTGTTAAATGGTTAACTTTGCTTGAGGTTTTATTGGTTTTTAGATGTCCTAGGATCAAATCACTGCAGAAAAATCTGAAAATATCTTAAATTATGTACCTCAACTATTGTTTAAATTTGAGTATTGTGATTATTAAAAACGGAAAACAATTGAAATAATTATCCAGTTTAAATGTGACGTTTGTAAAAAAGGCTTGGACATGTTTGCAGGCACCACCCTGAAAGAGCCACGGTCTGCTGCCCTGCAGAGCAACACAAGTTCAACCACAAAGTCCACCACAAACCAGGATCAACATTATTATTGAACAGCTGAAGTTATGGGTTTGTAAAAAAATCTAATAAAGAAAGCATATGTTGCACTTGCTGGTTAAAATGCATTCATCTGAAAATATGAGTAATGTTTATGAACACAGCGTACTTTGGTCCAGAGGACTAGAAAAGGGAAAACACATAAAGAAGTGCTGGAAATGATAGGCTGCTCAGACGCTTTTAAATGTTTTATAACCTGAAAGGTGTGGAGCAAAACAAACAGAAAAAAACTATGAAAAAAAAACTACTATTTTAATTTGATGGAGTTAAAATCAAAACAGTCAATGATCAGCTCCATGGTGATCTATAGATACCGTGTCTGAGCACAACCAAGAAATGCAGAGGAACAGTGGAAGGTAGTCCTGGGCTGGGTTACCTGTTAGCGGGTGCTTGAAGTGGGTTGACTCCATGCAGAACAGATGTAAGTTCAACCTAAAAGCATTGGAACAGCATAATATTCGTCTTTCTTCACTTTCTATCTTCATGGTTTGAATACTGTGTTGAATTCCCAATGCAGCTGTGTGACTGGAAATAATTCCCTTTTCAAAAAATTCCTGTTTTTTAAATTCTTTATCTAATACAAAATCTCTCATTTTAAGTAGCAGTTATAGAACCAAAGAATACAGCTACAAAAAACAAAAAAAATAAATGTTAAGGTACAAGCATGTTGAAAGAGCAAAATTTACATTGAACGCTTTCTAAGTTGCGTTTCTTACCTTAGTACCTGCTGTAAGGACAAGAAAAACTGCGAAAGAGAATAAAAAAGGGTGTTCTCCGTCTTAGAGAGGAACTACGAGTTCAAGTGTGCACTGAAAGGAGGAAGTGGGTAGCAGAGACGTTTCAGGTGTGTGTAGATTATGTAAATACAAGTTACAACTTCATTGGTATTGGGCTTGTACTTCCATCTGTCTTTGTACCTTATATCAGGGGGGTCAAACACAATCACAGAGGAGGCCAAAACTTAGAACATGCTCTACTTCACAGGTCTAAAGGATAAATGTTTGGTCGTAAAAAAGACCTGCTTAAATAGCATGGACAGATGTCTTTATGGTAATATTATGAATAATGATTTAAAACATTACAAGTATGGTTTTCCTAATATTAATTTGTTCTTGCTAGCAATATTTGTCAGACTGCAGGTAGTGAAGAGATTTCTTTGGGTCAAAAACTGGGGAGCAGAAACCGAAGTATGACCCCCCACTGATTAAAACTGAGGGAACAGTTGCTCTGTTTTTCAGGCACCTTTGGACTTAAGGATGAAAACTTGATGCAGCGTAGTGGTGCCATGTCCAAGGTCTAACCCATCTCTCACACAATAATCACAGCAGTATTATATCATGTGCTCCTCAGGCAAGAGTAAAATACATTTAATAAATACGACAAAACTAGTCAAAATTGAGGTCTTTTAAATCTGTTATTGTTTTGCTGTGTTGTAGAAAATGGAAAAAAATCTATGGTGCAATTTAAACAAAGGAATAATTCAGTTTCTCCGGTCTTTAGGCCATATTGTCTGAAGAGCATGCTTGGTATTGTTTCTTAGTAAGAAGTTCATTAGATGTTGCCTGGTGTTTGGTTCTGAGCTGTGGAAACCTAACACTATGAAGGAGGGCACCAGTGTGTTGGATTTTATGTCCCATCTTGTTCATCTTCATCACAGGGAACTGTTGATTTGCTTGGATGGTAACATGAATGTAGCCTGTTTTGTTCCTAAAGTGTCAGACTGAGGCAAGTCTGTGGATCATCTAACAAATCAGGAATATGTTTGAAGTTCATACTGGGGGACCTCATACACATAGCTGCCTCAGTGAGCATGGAAACATATTTCTGGATGTAGTACGTCTGTGAAACCCTCATGCAAAACAAATTTAACCCTGAAACACTGGACTGGTCACTCTAATCACTCTATCAATTATTTCAAACAAACACAGAAATGGTTTAACACCAAGAGAGCAAATAGATATACAGGGAATTTAGCAAAAAACATCAAACAAATGAATATATTTTCTAAACATATCCTCATAAATTTCAATAAACCAGAAAGGCAGCTCACATAAAAAAACATTTCTTTAACAAACCTCCTCTATAGACCCAAACACCTTTATGTTCTAGGGGTGTAACTGTGTATGTATAAACATCTAAAGGTGTATATCAAGATCAACATTCAAGGTTTATTTATTTACCACCTAGGTGGAATAAATAAAAATAAACAGCCTGAAATATTAAGATGTCACACTCAGTTCAATATGCTTTCAATATGTAATGAGGACTATCTTCCAGTGGAGGGCGTTAGATCAGATTGTTTTGCTGTTTCAAGTAGAATATAACAGAAAGTAAGTAGCTGTGGATACTAACTAAAGCAGTCCACACCAAGGCAATGCAAGAATGGCGGGTAATGATGGCACCTTAAGGACCCACCTGCTTCTGTTCATTAGCAGGAGGGAAAAGATTTCAGGTTTCTTTTAATTGACTGCAGCAGTGAAGACCTGTATGATCTAATATCCACACGCTTTGAGGGGGCTGATAGTTTACAGGTGACTGCTCACTCTCTAATTGGATTATTTTATGAATATTCATAATATGTAAGTAATACGCTTAGATTTTCAGGGTTAATTTACGTAAATACACAAACACCGCCTTGCTGTACAGTCTTCTACTTTGGTTCGTTCACAGATACAAGGTTAGGATGGGGTTTTTTTTGCATAGTTTTTGTTAAAGTTATTTTTTTCAAATAAATGAAAATAAAGATTTTCATCAAACATATTTTAGCCTTTACGGATCAGGATTAGGGGTATTTACCTAAAAAGATTTAAGGACATAAATGAAAATCATACATAACCAAACGTTACACTGGATTTGTTTTTGCAAAACCAAAGACTTAACTATGGTATTTTTTTCTAAAATAGAATTTTTTACATTCTGCACTGGTCCTAGTTAAACCATCGTTCTGGGTTCAGAGTCTGACCCAAAACAGAGGTCCACAGCTCCACCAAGTGGCCAGTTTAAATTACTGTTAGTGAAAGAAAACAACACACTGAAACTAAACACCATGAAATCCCTTCAGCATTCTGTTAGCTGAGGAGATGGTGCCTTTTCTAACAGATCTTTTCTCACCTAATTTATCCTAAATTAAAATGAAATGTTATATTATCCAAGTTTCTTTAAAGAGTTGTTGCAGATGGTGATGGCTGTGGGCAGGGAGGATCTCCTGTAGGGGTCAGTATTACAGTGGATCTGAAGAAGCATCTGACTGAACACACATTTAATGAAACATCCTTCTCTAGACAATCATCTGCAGAGGTTCCAGAACAACCCCAGAACAGAACCAGCCTTCTTTGATGGCAGAGGAGATTGCTCTCTCCACTACAGGCCTATAGAAGTTTTGCAGAATCTTGCTGACGGCTTCACTGTTGCTTCTCCAGTCCAGTCTGTTGTCCAGTTGAACAATAAGATATCTATATTCCTCCACCACCTCCACTTCTACTCACATGATAGAAATACTGTTTGACATTTCCAGGTAGTCAGTGAGGTGACATAAATAGTTGCAGCATAGGTGCTTTGGACAGTTTATTCAAAAGAAATCAACATTTTATTTGTAAACTAATCATGTAATTTTTTCTATTTGTCCATATTTGTTCCCTTTTTTTATTTTTATTTGTTTGAATCCACATCCATTTTATTTTATGTCATTTCCTTCCTCTATCCTTCCCGACTCTTTCACTTTCAGTCATCGTCTCCTCTCAGAGCGTTGCGTAGACTCCTCCAGAACTCTGGCCTCCTTTCCTCCTCCTGAGGCCACTCCAGGTAGGTGGTGGAACTCATGAGTTTGCGGAGTTTGTAGAAACGTTTGGGGACGTTGTCTTTGGACAGCGGCTCCAGCAGGATCAAGATGGCGGCGTTTCCGCCGGCGTCAAACAGCCAGAAGTGGGAGAAGTCCAGTTCATAGCGGCACCAGTCGGACTGGAGGAAGTTCTCAGAGAGGATGAAGACAGTATGTCGGCTGTGCTCGATGGCGCTCATGATGTTATCCATGATCCAATGTCCAGGAAGGAAGTCCCGCTTGTGGAGGCACAAGGACAATGGCCGCGAGGACCCGGGACTCCTGGAACCATCCTCTCTGGTGGCAAACAAACAGGAAACCAGATTATGGATCCACTTTCTACTGTCCTTTGTTTTAAATGCAGCTTGATCTAAGAGGTTTATATTTTCATTACTAACAAGGCATACATGACAGGCATATTTATTAGTTCCACTACATTATGAGGTAATAAAAAGATTGTTGTGGTTTTTAGTTCCTAACATTCCTGGCCATAAAACACAACATTTCCAGCAGGACTAAAATGTTTCCAGTCTAATTTAACCTGAACCATAAACCAATCATTCCCAAACCCATGTTACTATGACGTACTGGAAATGAAAAATATCCACCTGGTAATTCATGTGATCTGACCACCAGTCAAGAAAGCATCAGAGCAAAAGAGGCTAAAGTGAAAAAATATTCACCTTGGTTCCTCCAGCTCCGGTACCAAGAAGTTTTCTACCCAGCCAGCATCTCTTTCACTGTAGGAAACAAAAGCATCGAAGGACTGCAAAACTTCCGACTCCAGAGTATCTTTTCGTGATTTCTGGGAACTTCGCTTGGCCTTGAGCCAGGCCCAAGTCATCTTTAGGTACCAGAAGGCGTGGAGTCGCCAGAGCAGAACACATATCAGTACCCCGATAAAAAGGGCGACCCCGCAGCTCACAGAGATGAACAAAACCGGCTGGCAAACAATGACCGAGAGGTGGACCTGACTCACTGCCTCACCATGCAGGTGGAGAGGGGAGTCGCAGGTGTAGCTGTCCTCTCTGTCTGTTAACTTGACATCTCCGCCTCCCTTTAGGTGGGACTGTAGAAAGTTAACAAAATCACAGCTGCAGACATACTTGTTGTAACCTGCCTGGAGGTTCTCGAGTCGTCTGTACGAGTGGGGGTCTGAAAAGCTGAACATGCTCAGGATGTTAAACTGAAAAGAAAAGAAATCTGCAGGTGTCAAAAAATGGAGAATGCAGATTTGCTTTCATTGAAAAATTTAGGATTCTTTCTTACCTGCATTGTAAGAGTTTGTAGCCTGGGAAAGAGCTGTCCAGCAGGTAACCCTAGGAACTTGTTCCCAGAAAGGTACAGTTCTCTCAGTAAAGGTAAGAACTCGGAGAAGCCTTTGAGATCATTGTAGCTCAGATCTAGCACCTGTAAATAGTGATGTACAAAAGATGTAGCATTTATTTGATATTTGTTGGGTTTGCTTCTTCCACATTCAATCTCTTTACCTCAAGCGATGCTGGTAGACAGGGAGTGGTGGTGGTTAGCTTAGCTCTGGAGATGTTGAGGTATTTCAATGTAGACGGCCAGGAGCAACTTGAAGGCATTGAGTTGTAGCCAGTTCTGCTGATGTCCAGGTGGGTCAGTTTCAGGAGCCTGTCTACCAGTTGGCTAATCATGGACAAAGACTGGACAGAAGTGGACAAACCTTGAAACCAGTGAATTTTGATGCCTGGCATTAACTGAGATTTTACTTTAAGTTTCATGCTGACACCTTTAGAGGGTTTCCACTGATGTTTAAGACTCTGAGTTCCTTCAGTGTTTTCTCTCCATGACAAAGCGATTCTGCCATAGTCAGGTCGGTCAGCAGATTGTTGGACAAGTCTAGGTACTGCAGATTTACCAGCAGTCTGGATGTTGCACAGGGCATCACAAACACCTGAAGGTAGAGGGAACTTTTACTCCAAAGAATGACAACTCTTGACGGTTTCCTCTGACTGTCTTTGGCTTTGTTAAGACTTAAAGTTAGCAGTGCTTGCTATCAGCACACATTTACCCCAGCATTTATGACGGACACCTTCCTTGGGTAATGCAGAAGAAAATTTAGCTGTAGGAATGAGGTGAACTTGAAGACGTCTAGCACCACAACATTTCGGAGAAAGAACTCGTCGATGCTTTTGTGATCGGTCCAATTGGCTTTCTCCCACCTGGCAGAGACAAACAGTGGGAGTAACACAGTGAACAGGTCATAAAACAGCAATACCTTTACTTCAGGGCAGAGGCTGAAATTCAACTATTCAAGATTAAGCAGAAAATCCTCTAGATAAAATCACAACAGGAATGTTTTGAATCTATCTACATTAGAGCTTTTTAACAGTAGAAAAGCCTTTTTACCTCTACATTACTATTTTAACTACAAGGATGGACAACTGGGAAGGCGAAGCTGCAAGACTAACAACAGCATGAAGGTCTAAAAGATTAATACATCCTAAAATTTTGCAAAAGCAGCTGTATCCAAATGTGGATGCTCCTAAATTTTATAGCAGGAGATTTATCCCTTGAGGTACCTTGGTGAACCAAACGTACTTTCTGCTTATTGTTTTTTTTGAATGTCAATATCTCAGTCTGCTTAAAAGTCAGTCCTATTAAACTTGGCCAGGATTTGATCTTTAGTTTTATTTTCTAAATTTCTTTATCCTTTTGACCTGTCCAGGGTGTACCCCGCCTCTCGCCCATAGACTGCTGGAGATAGGCACCAGCTCCCCCGCGACCCACTATGGAATAAGCGGTAGAAAATGACTGACTGACTGACTGACTTTATCCTTTTGTTTGCACCATGTCAGAATTCAGAATCAGATCAGAAATCAGAAAAGCTTTATTGCCTAGTACGTTTTTGGACATACAAGGAATTTGTTTTGGCGTAGTCGGTGCAATACAGTACTCAAATTAGGGATATGTATAATAAGAGCCATGAATTTTGCATTCACTCTTTTCCTTCGGTACTGATTTGGCCCCATTGACTCCCATTATAACCACATATTTTCGATACACTGAAATCCTGGCATTTCATAATACCTTCCCCCAGAATACCAACTCAATCAAAGCCTCTTCCTTCAAAATACAGGGACAGCTGGTTTTCAGTGTGATAATCCCCCTTAAATGACCACAGGCATCATCGTTCCTTCACATGTAGTCTCAATGGGGGACATGGTTCTCTAACGTTTCAAAATGCACGACAAAAAACATTTAACAGGAAAAAAATAGTCTTGGTGTGTTGGGAATGGTTTGTTAATGTTTTCTTTATCAAGACAGAGACTCCTCTCTCCTGTTGGACGTGCGGCATGGCATGTTTATACGGTTGCATCTTCTGTGAGTTTGAAGAATGCAGTTTACAGACATTTCTCCAGGAGACTAATGCAGCTAATTCCGCACTTCACAACCCTGTAGGTTTGTAAAGGAAACTCAGCCAGGACCTTTCAGGGTTACGGACCGAAGGGTAAAAAGTTCTTGCATTAAACTCTCATTGCTCCAACAATAGTAATGCATCGAAATCAATTTTCCAATCATGTTTGACCTAGTCAAGGTTGTAAAACCCATATCCAAAATCTCAATGTTTATGTTATGGAAAATATAGCATGTGTTGTGTTTTCCCCCTTCAAGAAATATAGAAGAGATTTTAAAAATATGACAAACTTTATATCTATGGATAGGTCTGAAGTTGTTGAAAACATTTGATGCAGTGAAAGTGAAAAAATATAAATATTCAGTTTTTATTACACTTTTATAGGAGGTACAGCTTTTGGACCTAAGTGTAAAAAGTGCTTCAATGATTCAATATAAAGGCGCCTCAAGGGTTAAACATGTCTGAGGTAACAAGCTCCCAAACATTTAAAGAACCTTGTGTTTCCTTCCATGAATGGCAGCAGCGTTCTTAAATGCCGTCTTTCCGGGTCCAGCATCGGCCTTAGGAGCAGAAAGTAGGAATAAGCCTTTAGAACGAAGATTAGAACCTCCAGCTTGTTTCTGGGTAAATGTGCCTGTAGGTGTAATTGCCTTGTAGATGAAAATGTTCTGGTGATGCAGTCTGCTAGGTTAAACATAGTCGCCATGACAATGAGACCGTGTGTCTCAGTGAGATTTACCTGTTAATGAAAACTACAAACATCATCCATTCTTGGATGATGAATATCCTGTAGTTCTCTCTCTGGACTACATCAAATGTAAAATTAGCACATGTCAGTCTTGCTGTATGCTAATTATTATTATGCTGCTGCAACCCGTTGATGAGTTTTCTCATCTGATCTGATTCATCAGAAATTATCTGTCTTCATGCAGTACGACCAGCAGACGTCACTGTTGGTATATTATTTGAATACACCAAGAATACCACTGTTTAAAGAGGTGAGGGTTCAGATTTTAACAGGTTTCCAAGTGGGTTTCACCTTATTTTGATCATCCAGAGCAAAACATGTTATAAACTATATATTTTATGTTAAAGGCAGCGTGCCCCTGAGCAAATGCACTTCTTGCAGATACTTTTTGTTTATTCTGTTAACTGATTGGTGAAGGCAATGACTTACATCCATAAAGTATTAAAATATTTGCAGGTGATTGTCATGTTTTGGTTCCCTACCTCCCGTCACCCGTCAGCGTGATGTCTTCCATGGAAATGAAGGAGATCGGGACTCCATCTATCACCACCAGGAGGTCGACAATCGACTGATCAGACACAGAAAAGTTGCGAATAGAAAGATGCCTGAAGAGCAACAACAAAGAAAACTTGTGAAGCGTGTCAAAAAAATAAATGTTTGAAGTTCTTGTGTTACGGCAAGAAAAGGAAAAAAAAACATAATAATGAAACCTGATCCTCCTCTTGGCTGACTGTCTGAAGGGCTCGACAGACTGATTCCCAACCAGATGGAGGTCTTCTAGAGTTATCTGAGTCTCAGGATATGATATGTCAGCGAGCACAGCTCCAGCCAAGGTCACGTTGGTTAGAAAAGGACCATGGAGGCTTAAGGTAACATGACCCAGAGGCCAAATGTCTCCTAATGTTCCGGAGTCATACCTGCAGAGAACAGAGCAAAGTCATGGATGGAAGAGCCTCACTTTTAAATGGAAGAAAATGCTTTTATTGTATGTTTTCACAACAGTGCATGGTAATGGATGAATGTGTTAACACCTGGCCAGGTTGTTGGCGTACACAGTGAGCTCATCCAGCTCCGTGACTCCTAACAGATCTCCTGTCCTCAGCTCCTTCAGATCTGAACCTCCAAACATCAGCCTCCTCAGTCTGACGAGTCCGTAAAACAACGAAGGAGAGCTGAGACGGCTAGAGGAGACGAAAAGAAGGTGAATGTTGGATGTTTTTGCTCATTTGTTACCCAGTAGTGGGGTTGCGAAAGAAATACCATTTACAGTCTGTATTTATGCATTTTCCCCATGTTTATCTCTCGTCTGCTTCTATGAACAGTGACAATGAAGGTTACTGTAACGGTCTAACAATGAGCAGAGCAGGTCAGCAACTCCTCAGGAGGAAACAAATCAGCAACAGGGGCTTGTAACTCAGCAGTCATAAATCAGAAAAGCCTTAATTGTCCTTTCTAGAGCCACGTAAGTTAAATTTTCCTGCTTGTCTGTCCATCCAACAGAGAGCAGAACTGTGGCTCTAGCCTGTCATGGTATTCCTCCGCGGAGCATTACTTGTCAGTCACTGATGCTATAAGCAACATTAAATAAGTCTGCATTAGTCGTGAACATGGAGCAGCGAAAGCAAACTAGGAAACATAAAGGTGGTGCTGAAATGTTGAGTGAGAAAAAGAAAACCCTCCAGGAAAGTGCAGCAACAAATCTCTGACTTGTGCTAAAAATTTACTAAAGCCAGCAGGGGTGGAAAGTAACAAATTATATTCAGTTGTGTTACTGTAATTAAGTTGAATTTGTATGTAATTAGTACTTTTTAAAGTAGTTTACAAAATCTGAACTTCTACTTTTACTTGAGTGTGTTCTGATTTAAGTATTTTACTCTGTTATATTTGAAATCAAATCCGTTATGGAGTAAAAATCAACATTTAATTAAACTGAATAAAAAACATGGCTGTGATCCATGGCTGGGCCATTAATCAGATACCAACATGGAGTAACATCAATCGGACTCTAGGGGCGCTATAGAAACCCATCAATGACAGTTAAAGTTGACCTCTAAGAAAAAGAAGAAAAGCCATGGCCAGAGAGTGGATATATATTGGACAAAGGACGGGGTGAAGATCCGAACTGCCAGGTTCTGAGGAAGAGGAGAACCACAGAGAAGCTTCATGGATGTAGTGAAGGATGCAGAGGATTTGGTGTGACAGAAGGATGCTGAGACGGGAGAGATGATCAGCTGCAGAGAACCATAAAGACAGCAGCTGACAGAAAAAAAATATGTTTACACATGATACCTTTAAATATTGATGATGTCATATGTTGACTTGTTTTATTTTTGTGAAATGCTACTTTAATTAAAAACTGTTTGGGAAAAACATCTTCTCTTTTCCTTTATGAAATACACCAGAGGGACTTTTTTCTGCTCATAAAATAGTAACTAAAGAACTTTTACTTAAAGTAAAACTTAAATGAGGTATTTTTGTACTTTTAAGTAACATTTTATCAAAGTAACTTTACCTTTACTTGAGTTCATTGTTTTTGTACTCTTTCCACCTCTGAAAGCCAGATGTACTGAAGATGCTGGGAGTGATAAGATCATAGATGGTGGAGCAGTGAAGAGTCCGTTGCTGCAGAGGTCACTCCTACAGTGAACCATGGAGCTGTACAAAACAGCAGCTTTAAAGTTTTTCCTCCCCTCTTTTGTCCGGTCCAAGATGTTAAGTTTACAAGTTATTTTGTTGAAAGTAAAGAAACTTTGTGGCTTGTTTATATTTTACCTCAGAAGCTAAATATTGTTGCTGTAATTTTATTTGACATATCTGAGAATCAAAAACCTTAGCACTGTACACTGTGTAATTTATAATATATATATATATATATATATCTATATATATATATATATATATATTATATATATAATATATATATATAGTACTATATACTTGTTTGGCCAATCTGTGTTATAAAATTGTCCAACCCGCATTGAAGTGGCCATTCTGTCCAAGGACTTCCGGGCCAATTTTCTCCCAGTCCGCCCCTGCCCCTGACCACAGGGAGGCTTGATTATACTCTGAGCGGCGCTGTGCAGCAGTGCGCGCTCCATGACATGCGAGATCGCGCAGGACAGAGGAGATGAGACGTGGCTTCCTCCTCAGAGTTATGCAGAAGATAGAAGGAGCTAATTATCATGACTGCCCCTCACGCCTGGAGGAACGCCTCCTCCCTCCACAGCATCTGCCGGCGGTCTGATACCGGCTGCTGCATGTTCCTTCCAAACCGATCCAGGACCCATGGGCTCAGCGTATGAACATGTTGCCTATTAGGCCTCTGAGGTCCTCACCTGTACGGGTTGTCGAGCAGGTTGAGCTGCTGCAGGACCTCCAGCTTGCTGAACCACTTGTGGTTGAGGGTGGTCAGCTGGTTGTCAGAGAGATCCAGCTCCTCCAGGCTCCACAGAGAGTCGAACGCTGATGGATGGATCACAGCTAATCTGTTACCTGCAGGATAGAAACATCCACATCTGCATTCAGACATGTTCTACAGGCTGATTCAGTGAGACTCAGCAAAAACACCGGTTACCATGGAGATCCAAAGCCCCTAATCGTGAGAGTCCCATAGGTCATTCTTGGGCATCCATGGTGATGTGTTTTGGACGGAGAGTCAGCTCAGAGCTTGGTCCCGTTACGCATGTTACGCTGGTGACCACTTGGAGGCAGTTACAGGAGAGATGGAGGTCGCAGCGACTGCAGGACGGCCTCCCCTCATCCCAGTTTAACATTTGACCCTGGATCAGTGATGCCAACAGGAGGGTCAGGGAGCAGGTAGTCAGATGTCTCATGTTGCAGAGCTGCAGAGCAGATTTATTGAGCCGCACGAGACAAAGAAGTGAAACCGTCACATCGGGGAAGTCATTTGATAAAACAATAAATTCAGTTTATTTTTATTATTTGGGTCAATAAGCCTTTATCCACGTGTGCAGAATGTAACTAGAAATATCTGTTCAAAAATATGTTTTTCTTCTGACTTCTCATTCACATTCAGCTCTGGGCTTACATCAAACATTTTCAGTGAAAAATTTCGTTTGTTTCTCTAGCCACGGACTGTAACTCTGACATCATGAATAATGTTGACTTCAAAAAAGCATTAGAAACTTGATAGATGACCCCAAATCCTATTAAAATGATGTAATATAAAATTCAAATAATTGGCCTTTTAGCATATCTTTGCAGATGGAAATCAGCCTTCCCGACATCCCTGTGAGGAACATATAGGTATAAAACAACTAACGGATGGACTTTGTTTCCCGTAATTAGGTGTGCATTGCCACATCATATCATGATAAAATTGAACTAACAGAAAATTGGATATGAGCTCCACAGAGAGCTGCTTTCAGAAAACATGAGATGCAGCAGAGGATCAACTGAAGACAGATGTTTCTCTGCCTCTGCTTCCCCTTTCTGCTAAAACGCTTTGATTTTTCTGGCTTTTTCCCTTAAAAGGGCAATTTCCTCGGCTTCACAAAATAGCTAAATCTTCTAACATTTTAAGGTTTTTTAAAATTTGCCTACTAAAAATGGTGTGCTAAGAAAAGGGGAACAGTGAGGAAAGGGGAGGGAAAATTTTAAACGCAGTACATGTTTTGGATAAAACGCTTGGTATCGGGTACCCAACTCCAGTTTTTTACACAAATTGGCGCTTCACCAAGTGGGTGAGTTTTTGCTAATTGAAAAGGGTTATGCTCATCCCCCCTTTTTTTTTTGCCAGTTTTGGTGTTTTTTTAATTATACCAAGTTTTCATTGTTTCTAAACAATTGGACCTTCAGCATACCAGTGATTCAGTTTGGGGTCTTTTTTTCTATCCAGGGCTTTTGTGATAAAAATAGAAAACATCCAGTGACCGAGCGGGAAAGCCGGGGCTTCCCCCCTTACAGATGCCCTTAGGCAAAAAACCCCCAGGTGTTGAGGTTTTCCCTGTCAGTGAGCCGGGCGAGAAAAATGTCCCAACAGAGAGTGTTACGGTGCGAGATAGAGGACCCAGAATGAGACGAGCGGGGCACATGGGGTAGGTGAAAAAGGATTTTAAGAAAAAAAACAAACGCCACAAAACTGAAGGAGGGTGGAAGGGAGCGGGAACAGCAGGAAAGAATGAATTTTAAAACAAGACTTGACATGAAAAATTTCCGTGATATAAAAATAACAGGTGTTATTTATGAAAACCAAAGGGGGGGCAGGAGAAGATTTTAATTGGGGAGGTGAACGAATAAAAAATTGACAAAGAAAAAACGTGGGTGGAGCAAAAACGGGGTTTTAATATTACAAAAAAAACAAAGCATGACCCCAAAAAAAATAAACTTTACAAACTGAAAAAGACTAAAACATGACCAAAAAAAAATAAACAGAAGCTGTTAAAAAATTTAAAAATAAAAATAATAATAATATAATAATAAAAAAACAAAAAAAAGAACTTCAAAAACCTTAAAATGCAAAAATAAAAAAAAACCCAAAAACCAAAAACCAAACAACCCCAAATCATAACAGAGAGAGAGAAATGAACTGAAAGCTGATTCTGGACCAAAGTCCTTCACCCTCTTATCAGTTTGGCACTGGTGGTTCTGACCCAAAGGTTTTCATCCTTTGAATCTTTTATTATCTTTCATCCATATTAATCTAAAACCGTAAACTCAAAAGGCCCAGAACCTTTCATTTAAAATCCAGAGAGAGATCAGTAGACTCCTGATAAAAGTCAGATTTTAATGAACATAATTCAGAAAAATTTGAGCATTTAGATAATAGCAGTTTGTCTTTTGAGTTGTTTGTTCATGCTTGATATTTTATATTTGAATTCCTGTTTTTGTTAATCTACACAGAATTGATTAGTGTAATTAATAGTTAATATCATCCTTCATTACATTTCAAAAATACATTATGGTTAAATATACAAAATCTAATTTCTTTTGACTAAATTATACTATATATTTTGCTTAATGGTTAAAGAATATCAATTCTTCTGACAGATTTTTAAACCGATGGAGACTGAGAAGCATTTTATTAAAGAAGCTGCTATATGATTATCATCTGATGTAACTATACTACTGTAATTAATCGCTATCACATATAACAGAACCATCCCGGGTACTGTTAAAATATCTTTCTTGTAGTATTTAGCTGCTTCATCTGACTTCCACTTGGGTTAGAAATCCAGACTCTCAGATGCAATAAACACTGTTCCTGAGATTCAACGTTTTCCTTCATTATCTTTACATTGATGTTGTCTTACCTCCGGAGTGGAGTCCTGATAAAGGAGTAAACGTGAATATCTAAAACTGAGTGAGACAAACAAATGAGTTAAGGGGTCTTTTATGGCTTCAAAAAGAGGAAGTCAAAACTGTTGGCTGACATCTGCAGCCAGGGCTGAAAAAGGGTAGTGAGTGGGAGGGAAGAAACATCCACCGGTGTGTGCAAGCTTGAAAAAACCCAAACTTAAACTATAGGTTTTACCAAATCACATGAAACTACTTTCTGTAACAGGAAACTTCAACTAAAACCTGTTAAATTCAATGCAACTAGCAACAGGTCAAGTGTGAAATTGAGGTGAACCAGTCAGGAAGTGAACCAGGCTGTGTTAAACTATTGGGGTTGCAGTTACATCACATGTGTAAATCTTCACCGGCACTGGACCATGACAGGATAACTTCTGCTTTTAAGGCCTCAGTAACAGGAAACTAAACATGGTCCCAGATTAGATTTAAAACAAACATTTACTTTATATGGATCTAAGGGTTCCAATGTTTAAAATCCAATCAACCTTTTCTATTTCAAGATTTAAAACTTAACTTCAGTCAACGACTTAAACATTTTGGACCAAATTCAGTGTGACCTTTGAAGAGCTCACTCTGCCGAATCAGCTCTCCTCTACTGGCATGTTGTGAAGGGATGCAGCTGATCTTACTAATCCAGGATTTAAGTCTTTACTAACCCTGGTATAGTTCTGGATAGGTTCACTTCATATTTATCACTAAAGTGTTTCAAAGCTGTAAAATTTTGCTTTAAATCCTCTTTACTTACTTTTAAGCATGGAGCTCCACAGGGTTCTGCTCTTGGCCCAGTATTATTGGTGTTTTTTTGGGTACCTTACATTGTTGGTTGATATCCCCTGTCACTGCTATGCTAAAGGCATTTAGCTTTTTAACCAACAATTAAAAAGCCAAGGCTGACTTTTGATCACAATTTATTTTATGGAACCATATGTCAAAAGGTTGTTCATTCTTGTTTTTATCACTGGTAAATGGAGGGCTACTATGTCCGATGTTGAGAAGGAGTCATTCATTCCTTTATGCCCTCAAGCATTGACTCTTGCAGTTCTGTTTGGACTTGCTGCAGTAAATCTTCACTCAGTTGCCTGCAGCCTGTCCAAACTGCAGCCCTCAGTGTTTTCCATGGTTTGCCTGAGTGATCACACGTTACACCTTAGTGATCACAATCAGAAGCAGCTGAAGTACGGCTGTTCAGACTCGCATCTGGGTAGCATCTTTCCTATTTAATTTTAACTGTTGTGAGCTTTGCCAAACTGAGCTTTTTTCTGTGAGCTTTAGTTTGAAAGTTCAGGTTTAAATCAAAACCTCTCAGTTGAGTCTGAATTTGATTTGTTTTTGTTGTTGCAGATAATCTTTAATGATGTTGTAATTTATTGAGATGCACCAGAGGATTTGTGTTTACAATACCAGTAAGAGGCCTTTTTCTTGGTCAAATCCAGAGGACTTTAAAGGTTTTATTCTACACTAAAGTTCAAGATGATACTGTATAATCCACCCGTTGTTTGAGACAAAAAGGTTCCATCTAACCCAGATTTCAACAATAGCAAAACACTGAGAATCAAGAGCAGAGTGAAATCAGATAAGAGCTGAACACTGAGACCTAAAATGTGAAACGAGGTGAGACCTTCTAAGACGCTGAGACGTAATCAGACACCAAACAACTGTATGAAAATGATGTTAAAAAAATACAAACCTAGACTTTCTGGCGAAGATAACATGAATCCTCAATGGCTCTTTTATTACTGTACCACCATGAACAATACCACGCGATGGGAGGCAGAAAAGTTCATTGTTGTTGTGATACTGGAGCTACTTTACAGTTTCAATAGAAATCTGCAGAATAAAAGCCAGAGGAGCCTCAGAGACTCCAACACTTTGCCTCATCCAGAAGGAAGTGAGTTCAAATTGCGTCTTTTAAATTTATGAGAAGTTAAATTTTTTTGTTATTTACGCTTCCCTTTATTTATTTTAAAAGTAACACATTTACAGCTTTGCATTGTTATGCAGATTCCTTCTTCATGCATCTTGACATTGTGTTTTTCAGGCTCTTGCACAATCATCACCATGGACTTGCTCGGTGTTTTTCTCACGGTTTGCTCCGTTCTGTCGCTGAGCCGAGCCGTACCAATTAACTCGACCCTCACGAAGAGCATGGGGGGTCTCTGCGACTACAAGCGGCTGCACTGCATGATCTTCCCCGGAGCGTACTGCCCTCAGTGCGACGTTGACGGGAACTTCCTCCCACAGCAGTGCTCTGGCTCGACCGGATTCTGCTGGTGCGTCGACATAATCACCGGAGAGGAGATCCCCAACACGAAGACCCCGCCTGGGGTCAGTCCAATTGACTGCGGTGAGTGGTTCTGTCCTAAGAAACACCATAGTTTTGATAATTGGCTCATAAATTCTCCAAATTGTTATAACTAATCTAATAAATTTGGCACACTCTGCTGACTGAGCTGCTTCTAGGGTACCGACACAAAATTTTACATCCAAGTTCCATTTTTAGAAGCAAATAGCAGCTCTAATTAGTTCTACTTTTTGTCTCATTTTAAAGAGGTAAAGATACAGAATTCATCTTAAGTTTACTGCAGTTACACAACCCTCACAGTCTTCCCTGCTGTTAAGCTGCAAGTCTTTTAGGCTATGTCTCAACCTGCTTTGCACATCCGTCTCTCCGTCCAGTTTCAATTCCCACTCTTTCTTGCATGGTTCTGGGGAGGTCTGGTGCCACTGGGTGAGAGGCAGCTTACACCTTTGCACATGTAGAGACTGAATATCTTGCCCATTTTTCTTTGCGAAATAGTTCAGGCTCTGTTAGATTTGATGGTAAAGGTCTGTGGACATGAATTTTCAAGTCTTGGCACAGACTCTGGATGGATTTAGGTCTGGACACTGAACATGCTTTGATCTAAACCATTCCATTGTGGCTCTGGCTGTATGTTCGGAGTCATTGTCCTGCTGGAAGGTGAACCTCCCCCCCAGTCTCCCTAACAGGTTTTCGTCCAGAATTATCCTGTAGTTAGCTTCATCCTGGCATTTGCTTGCTGCTATTCCATAAAGACCAAGTCCATGGAGTGAGTGCACAACTAATATTTGTCTTATTGATGGATTTTCCCACCTGAGCTGTGGATCACTACAGCTCATCCAGAGTTACCAAAAACTTCTAGGCTGCCTCTCTGGTTCATGCTTTCCTTGTCTGTCAGTTTAGGTGGACCGCCATGTCTCAGTGGGTTTCTAGTTGTGCAATACTCTGAGATGTTTGTTATCTAATGTTCTCTAACAAATGGATGCCTTGCCGCAAAAAAGATCCTGGGTTCAAATCCCGGCATAGCGTCTTTCAGCATGGAGTTTGCATGTTCTCCCTGTGCATGTATTGGTTCTCTCCTGGTACTCTGGCTTCCTCCCTTAGTCCACAAACATGACTGTTAGATTAACGGGTCTTTTTAAACTTGCTCTTAGGTGTTGTTGTGTGGATGCATGGTTGTGGCTCTCTGTGTTGCCCTGTGAAGGACTGGTGACCAGTCTAGGCTCTCACCCAATGACCGCTGGAGACACCAGCCCCTCCACAACCCTGCAAGGAAGAGCACGAAGCCACAAAAACAGGAAACTAAAATAAGTTAAAAAATGACAGAACTAGAACTACTTCATGTTGAACATGTTTGTATGTGTCTCTGTTTTGCAGCAACCAACATGCACTGCCCGTTTGGCTGGAGCAGTTTCGGTTATCGGTGTTTCCTGTTTATCGAGACCCCAAAGACATGGCCTGAAGCTGAGGTGGGGGCAGCTAAATACAGAGAAAAACAGCAGTTCCTACATGTTACAAATAAGATCTCTGGAAACTGCCTCATGTTTTTCTCTACAGTTTTACTGTCAGTTTGAAGGGGCCAATCTGGCTTCGGTCCACAGTTACGAGGAGAATCACTTCATCCAGACTTTGACCAGAGGAGGGACCCACAACTTCCCAGAAACATGGATTGGAGGCACCGATGCCATACATGTAAGAATGTCTTTAAAACATCTTTTACCACTAATAACTTATCAATTAACACTATCTGAGTCATATTGATACATCATTCTTTTGTGTGATGGCTTCTAAATATGAAAAGGTTCTTTGCCTGATAAAGTTGGAGTAGGAGATCATTAACGGGGTTGTTTAATCAGATCTATTTATCCTTCTTCTATACATCTGTCTGATAATGTTCAAAGTGTTGTTACTTCAGACGTGTGGTATAGTTATGTTTCCTGGTGGTTTCATTGAATTCATGCACTTTTTCTTCCCGCAGCCTGATTTGTGGATGTGGTCCGACGGCTCCAAGTTCTACTATGAGAACTGGTTTAATGATGACCACAACGAGGAGGACAAGCGCTGCCTGAAGATGAACTATTTTTGTAATGTCTACCACACACACACACACACACACACCAGACCATCACACTTCCACCACCATGTTTAACTGTCAGTATGTTCGTTTTCTGAAATGCTGTGTTAGTTTTACGCCAGACATAGCAGGATGCACGGCTACCAAAAATGTCCACTTTTGTCTCGTCAGTCCACAGAACCTTTCCCCAGAGGTCAGGGGGATCGTCACGAGCTTATCTTCTTGGTCAGCGTTGCTTTTGGCCTTGGATGCCATTTTTTAATCAGGCTCTTTCTGTTGTGGAATCATAAACAATGCAGTTCTTTAGACGTTGTTCTGGGTTTGTTTGGGGCCTCCTGGATGAGTCCTTGATGAGCTCTTGGAGTAATTTTGGTAGACTGGCCAGGTCCTGGGAAAGTTGACTTGAAATCCTTTAAAACTTCTTGTCTTTGCTTGATTTTCAGATAATCTGAAGTGGTCCACTGGCCCCTGCAACCAGAGTCTGCCTTTTGTTTGTTCCAAGGACAACTGAGCACATCTCCATGAATAGAACCTGAACCAAATAACCCGACCCATGTTACCAACTGTGGACCTACACATGCTGTTGCTGTCCTGCAAAAATGTTTTTTTTTTTATGTGATCAAAATTCATTGTTAATCAAAGAGTTGTCTTTTTTACCACATGTTGATGTTTTCTTTCTGCATGTAAAAGTCTAGTAAAAGCAAAGGAATAAAACCAATAAAAAGTCCATGAATCCTTTCTGGGGTCTTCCCTCTTTCCTCCGACCCAGCAGCTCCAGTTCCAGCATCCTCTTTCCAGTGTGTCCATTATGTCTTCTCAGAACCATCTCACCTTGCCACTCTCTCGATATATAAATCAGAACATCTTTTATTCTGAAATTTTCATTTGCATCTTTTGAATCGTTTGACGTTCATTCAGTAACTTTAATGTAACTGACTGGTTAGAAAAGACGCTTTCAGTCAAATCACCGGACACTTCTCATGCTCTCACACATTATAGATCTAAATCGTTGAACTACACAAAACTGGACTGAAACTGCTCCTTGTTCTACTATGAGCCATGGGCCGGTATGAGGTTCTAACAGAATGATAACATTGAGCTAAAATCCCACAGTTTCCGGTTATTTACACAACATTAAACAAAAATTTAAAATATGATGCAGTTTTTATAATTTCAACCAGAAAAGCTCAAATTATTTTGCTTAAATTATTGAACATCTTGATTATCTCAATTAAAAATGTTGTATTCAACATTTGTTCATTATTTTAAAGTTGATCCAAAAAAAGTCTAGAATAAAACTAACTGTAGCAGCTGTTTTCGAGTCCCTCAGAGAATTGTTCCTTACTGCTGTTCTGCTCAGAACCGAAACACTGATTTAACGAGCTGATATTAGTTGGTTAATTAGCCGGACTGTGGAGCAGCGGGGCTGCAGCACTGTTGCACACATTACCCATGATTCATCTCTCTTGAAGTCACAAGACACACTTTAGTTAGTACAGAACCTGACTGAAGTTTAATCACTAACAGGTAGAGTAACGTGGCTTAATTGTGATGACAACTGGGTCAGAACATCTCCAGAACTGCAGCTGCATGTGGGGTGTCCCTGGTCTGCAGTAGTGGTCCAAGGAGGGAACAGTGGTGAACCGTTGACAGAACCATGGGTGGTGAGGGCGCATTGACTCACATGGGGAACTAAGGATGTCCTTTGTGGCCTGATCCAACTGACAGACCACTGTGGCTCAAACCAAGAGGAAGTTAGTGTTGATTGTGATAGAAAGCTGTGTTGAGCTATAATGCCACAGACCAGTAAGGTGTCCATAGTGATTCCTGTCCTCCACCAGAAGAACCAGCAACAGATAACTGAGCATCAGAATTGGACCCCAGATCAGTGGAAGAAGATGAGCAGGTTTAATGAATCATGCTTTGTGTTAAACCACGGTGATGGACAGATGCTTACCTCAAGAACACATGACACCAGAACACCCTGTGGGTTGAAGTCAGGCCAGCGGTGGCAGGGTGATGGTTTTGGTAGAGTTCTGCTGGGAAACCTCAGGTCCTGCCACCCATGTGGTTGGACTTTGCCACGTACCTCCAACCTAAGCATTGCTGCAGACAATGTAGGGATTCCTGTTCATGAGAATATTGTTCCCTGATGGCTTTGTCAGATTTCTATTTAATGTGTTAAAGGACAACTTTTCTGAGTCTCCTTTCAGCGCAGGACGACTAAAATATTTTAGTCTAAAATGCTTTGTACAGGGCCCATTTAAGAGGATGTGGATCCCCTGGGCTAGAGCTAATTTTGGTTCCCTACTCACTCTACTAACTTTACTAATGGAAATTACAACAGACCAGAGGAGTCAAACTGCAGTCCTCGAGGGCCGATGTGTCTGAAGTCCAACACACCTGAGTGAATTTTCCTAAATTACCTTCTCATGCACTCAAGTTCAGCAGAGCCCTGCTAATGACCAAAATATGTGATTCAGGTGTTCTGATGCAGAGATGGATCTAAAGGTTGCGGGACACCGGCCCACAAGCTCCTGAGTCTGACACCAGTGCAATAGACTGATCATTTGATTCTGTACACATTACTTCAGTGTTGATAGAGAACCAGTGATCTTTTTACATGAAAGAAGAAAATCTCTACTTTCATGTAAAAAGATCGCTGGTTCTCTATGAACACAGCATCATGACTAGAAATGTCTTGATCTGCAATGCTGTAATAACTATGTCAGGCCAGTATGTGGCAGTGTAGCACAGTCACTGAAATACACTAATAACAAAGAATAAGACAGGGAACGGAAGTAAAATAGTCTCATTAGAATCAGAAATTTTTTAGAAATTGAATTTATAACACTGATTTTTTATCCTGTGCAATTATGTATGTGAATTTTTTTTTGTACTTAAAATTTGCCAGCAAAAATTCACCTGCAAGAATTCGCCTGAAAAAATTCACCTGCAGAAATTCGCCTGCAAATGTGTTGTTATTTTGATAAAATTCAATTCAATTCAATTCAATTTTAATCCAATTCAGTTTATTTATATAGTGCCAATTCACAACACATGTCGTCTCAAGGCACTTCACAAAAGTCAGGTACATACATTCCAACTAATCTTAATCATTGAACAGTGCAGTCAGATTCTGTTATTTATTCAAATTGGATAAAAAGTTTGTCTATCTAAGGAAACCCAGCAGATTGCATCCAGTAGTGACTTGCAGCATTCACTCCTCCTGGATGAGGCATGTAGAGACAGTGGACAGTCACTGGCATGGACTTTGCAGCAATCCCTCATACTGAGCATGCATGTAGCGACAGTGGAGAGGAAAAACTCCCTTTTAACAGGAAGAAACCTCCAGCAGAACCAGAACCAGGCTCAGTGTGAGCGGCCATCTGCCACGACCGACTGGGGGTTAGAGAGAACAGAGCAGAGACACAAAGAGAACAAAGAAGCACTGATCCAGGAGTACTTTCTGTGGGAAGGAAAAGGTAAATGTTAATGGATGTAGCTCCTTTAGTCGTTTCACCTAGAAAGAAAGAACAGATAAACTCTGAGCCAGTTTTCAAGTTTGGAGTCTGAAGAGAGCACATAGAGTTAGTTACAGTAAAAGCTCAGTCAGTAGCTATGTCTAGGAGAAAGATAGGGTTAAAAACTGAAAGATAGGGCCAAGTGTATCATCAGTAGAAGGTAAACATTAAGTTGTTGGCAGCAGAGGCTTGGCCAATGCCCCTCTCCAGGAAGGTGTCACAGGTAGACACAGTGTCCGGCTAGGTGTCGCTTCTAGGACGAAAAAAGAGAGAGAACAAAGTTAAAAGCTGAAATAACAGCAAATAATACAAAATTGAAGAGTAGTGTGAGAAAGTAGCGAAGAGGGTGAAAGTGGTCATTATGTCCTCCAGCAGCCTAAGCCTATAGCAGCATAACTACAGAGATAGTTCAGGATAACCTAAGCCATTTAAACTATAAGTTTTATAAAAAGGAAAGTTTTAAACCTCCCTTTTAAAATAGACAGTTTGTCCATCTAGAGCCCACTGATGGCCATTTTTTAACAAAAAAACCCACAACGATTGGGATACCTCTCTCTGTCAGATTGACCATAACCATTGGAAAAGAAGGGGGCATACAGGTAGCAAAAAAGGGAGGGTTGGTGCACCTCAACCAAAACTGAGCCGGTTTAGGCTAAACCTCCCCCCCCCCTTACCCATCCAAAGGGAGGGAGGGGCTCCCTCCTGATAACCTAAGCCACTCTAACTATAAGCTTTATCAAAAGGAAAGTTTTAAGCCTAGCCTTAAAGTAGACAGGGTGTTCCCTCACGGACTAAAACTGGGAGCTGGTTCCACAGGAGAGGAGCCTGATAACTAAAGGTTTGCCTCCCATTCTACTTCTAGAGACTCTAGGAACCACCAGTAAACCTGCAGTCTGAGAACGAAGTGCTCTGTTAGAAAATATGGAACAATCAAACTCTGATGTATGATGGACTAAAAATTTTAAAGGGGGTTTTTGTGAGGAGGAGAATTTTAAATTCTATTCTGGATTTAACAGGGAGCCCCAAAAAGGGAAGCTAAATAGGGGAAAATATGATCTCTCTTTTTAATTTTTCATCAGAACTCTTGCTGCAGCATTTTTGAATCAGCTGAAGGCTTTTAAAGCATTTTGGGACATCCTGATAGTAAAGAATTACAAAGGGGCCCCCCTTGAAGTAACAAATGCATGGACTAGTTTTTCAGCATCAATCCTGGATAGGATGTTTTAATTTTGGCAATGTTCCGGAGATGAAAGAAGGAAATCCTGGAAACCTGTTTTTAAATGGGTTTAAATACATGTCCTGTTCAAAAAAAAACACCAAGGTTTTTTTCTTTATTATCGGGGGTCAATTTAATGCCATCCAGGTAAGTGATTGACTAAGGTTTTTTTTTTAAAGACTCTGGTCCAAAGACGACAACTTCTGTCTTGTTTGAATTTAGAGCAGAACATTTTAAAGTCATCCAAATTTTTTTTGTCTTCAAGACATGCTTGTAGTCTATCTAACGGTTGGGCTCATCAGGATTTATGGATAAGTAAACTGAGTGTCATCAGCGTAACAGCAAAAAAATTTATTCTATGCTGCCTGATAATTTTTTACCATTGGAACCTAAAATGACAGCCTAAAAGTTTTAAATTTTTGGCAATTCGCCTGCAAATGTGTTGACCTTCTGGTGACTCAAGCCAAAGCAATCAGCACCCGATGGGTCGAGCATTTTTAGCCAATCAGATTATGCTTTTTTGATCACATGACACACCATTGTTTTGGGCAGAAGCGAGTCTCTCAACGGTTTGCTGGATGGGGCTTAATGAAGATCAGTGATGGTTTTTTTCGGCCAAAAATATTATCAAAAAACGGCAGGTAATTTAACACCCATTTAAAAAGTCGGTTTTTTCTTTCATCTGATGGAATTGAATGAAATTTTTGACTGAATGTTTTAGCTGGTGCCCCAACCCTGTCAGCAGATGCTCTTTTTTTGAAGTGACTGGAAGAAGCAGACAACATTTTTGCAGGCGTTTTTGCAGGTGAATTTCTGCAGGTGAATTTTTTCAGGCGAATTCTTGCAGGTGAATTTTTGGTGGCAAATTTTAAGTAAAATCACATACATAATTGCACAGGATAAAAATTCAGTGTTATAAATTCAATTTCTAAAAAAATTCTGATTCTAATGAGACTATTTTACTTCCATATTTGCAGGAAATATTCAGACAAGTTCAAGTAGAACATTTTCAATACTTTTGATGATAAAATCCTGATAATTCATGCAAATTGTTTTAATTTATTTCATGTAATGGTGTCTATTATTCTAAGTAGGTCATTTATAAGGGTTTAAAGTGTAAGTAATTTTTAAGCAATTTTAGTCTCAGTTTCAGTTTCTCTGAAGTTCTACAGCTGTTCTGCTTGGATTAATTACTACAGATTAATAAACCAATAAACATAATGTTAGACCAAATGAATCCTCATTGTGCGGCTGAAATGTCTTTGTTAGTGCAGCAGAACCGGTTTGTGGATGTTTGTGTGGGTCGTTTCATTAGTTTAACCTTTTGGACTCAAACAAACACCTCACATTATGAAGTCAGAACTTCCAGGCAGCGAACAACTGAATCATCATAGATCATAGTGAAATAAATCATTAATACAACGAACAGACAAACTAAATACAAATATCAAATTAAAGGTATGGAGAGGGTGCAAATCCGTGTTTTAAATGTGATGCAAGTCATTGTGTGTAACTGCAGCTGCATCTGTGTCACATATTCTATGTTTTTCTCCATTGGTGCATCTGTGACTATGAATATTAATTTTGGAACAGCAAAAATGCTGAAAAATGCATTTTAGGCTAAATTTATCCAAAATCTTAAAAAAAGCTCTACATTATATGTTCCTTAGTAAAAATTTGCTTTCCTGATCCTTTTTAGCTCCTCTGCATTTTAATGTTGATATTTCTCAACAACCTCATGAAAACAGCATCTTTCAGTGATAAAAGCTAAGATGTGGCATTTTAAAAAGTCGTCTGTTTTCTGTTTACTCCCACAGTTTGGTCTGCAAGCACATATTTATGAAATCTGAGAAAAAATAATATTTAGGATTAAAGCTGAGGCTTTAGGTTATGGTGGTGATGTAATGTCAACATGTTGGAAAATTAAGGACACCATTTTGTTACCTCTATAAGTACAGAAGCGTAAAAACTTGAAGCTGCAGAAAATGAGTGATCCATTTATATTTGTTTATTAGAAATCTGAAATTACAATAGAAACAACTTTTATTTGATACTTTTAAAGATCCCAACGTTGCAAGGTGCTTTTCTTGCTTTCTGAACGTATTTTGATGTGATATCTCATCAGCCATGTTCTTCTGTCCTGGTGGACTGATGGTAAACCACCTCATCAGCTGCTTTCAACACATCCGTTAAACAAACTTAGACGCCTCGCTCCTTCTGCCCTTTTGTTCCCTGGCCGAGTTCAGAGCTGAGTCAGGTTTGGTTGAACCGACCTCAGCGGTTACTGATCAACTCCAGCAGATCAATGAAACCCGGAGGAGGCAGGTCGAGCAGAAGCTCAGAGGATAAAAACCTTGTCAGGAAAGATCTGTGGGACAGAAGAACGAGGCAGAGTGAGGAAAGCAGAGAGAGACGCTGGATCTTCGCTAACAATGATGAAGACGTTACTGTTACTGTATCTGTGCCTTTATGTCACCTGGGCTCTGGACATGTTGGAATACGACGACTATGACGTGGTGAGTATTTTAATGTTGGAAACATCTGTAACATCTGCTAGGAGTCTTCTCGGTTGATCAGTTTAAAGAGTATTGATTGTTTTATGTTATTCTCATTATTTATTCTACAGATTTTATATATTATATTTACATTTATCCCTCCCCCCCAAAAGTTATCAGAAATTGCAGGTCTCATTTAAAATACATGTTAGCAACAGGCTTTTAATAATGTTTTATCACTAATTATGATGTTGGATAATATTAAATATTTTATCCTGTCATGTGCAGAGGTTAAAAAACAACAACAACAAACAAACATTTACCTGGATGGGTTGAAATTCATTTAAAATGATGAAAGAATTGAAGAAATAATAAAAGTACATTTTTGGAGCTAAATTACCTCTTGTTAAAGTGTAACCTGCTTTTTATTTTTTAAATAATTCCTGTAATATCTGTAATCACTGGTACCTTAAAACAAACAGTACAAATAATTTGAAAACTAAAATTAATTTCATGCATGTTATTTTGATAAAATGACAGCCTTAGAGGTTTAATTTGGAATAATTGGTGGATTTTTGAGGTGATTTGTCTTGTTTGCTGTAGGGCAAATTTTATTTATCTAAAATTTAATAACTAAAAAACAACAATTATCAGTACATTTTTTTTGAGATTTTAGTAGATTTTCAAATTATTTTAAAACCCCAAAAGTTATTTAAAATATAGCATTTCAATGAAAATACATGTTGGTAATAAACATTTATTATGACATTTATTAGAAATTATGTCTGATCATATTAAATCATGTAAATTAAAAAAGTTATACAATTTAAAATAAAAAAATACATCTAAATTTTTGCTAACTGACAGTCAAACATATATTTTATTAGCAAATTTCTAGTTTATGAATGAAGGTTTATTAATTAAAGTCATATCACTTGCGTCTTAAAAACCTGCATGATTAGCAAAATGAATATAAAGTCACATAAAGAAAACGCTCCACAAAAACGTTTAATATTTACTGAATTTGAGAGGAACCTAGAATTGTCTCGTTTGTTTTAGAGCTAATGTTATTAATCTAAAGTTGAATAAAAATGAATTTGAAACTTTTCCAGTTTAATTTTCACACTGGTTTTGTTGTGAACAGTTTTACCAAATGAACCACATTTAGCTTTCTCTTCTGTCTTGTATTTGAGGGATTTTACAGTAACGGTGAACAAACTGAAAAATGATTTGTTTTAAAATTTAAACATCAGAAACCACATTTAATTCCTAACTATTTATTTCAATATTCCTCCACAGGACAACAAGGCACAAGCAAAGAATGCCACAGTACGTAAAACCATTTTTCTTAATAACTACGTAGCATTTTATTACAGCTATGCTGCAGGGGATTGTTTACAGTGAGTATATTTTGTGTTGTGTGCAGAGCGAAGGAGCAGCAGTAGATGCTCGAGGCCATCGGCCGCTGACCAGAGGCAGAGAAACATACAGCGCAAACCGATACGTCCCTCCACCAATCAGCGGAGGCAGCAGGTACAACCAGTTATCCATGACGAGAATATTCATATACCAAGATCTGAAGATGAATGGAACACATCAAGGTTGTCCACAATCAGAGTCATCTTACTGGAGCCTCATTTTGAACAAGCTACATCTTTATGGAAAACTGATCAATGGAGCAAATGCTTATAAATCCAATAAACACTGAGGCAATGCTTGAACAAAATTATTCTAAACTGTAGAAATTAAAACTTGTCTTAAAACTCAGGACATAATTATATTTATAGCTGTTATAATAATGGACATCCTCCCTTCATACCAGGAGTCTGCAGCCTGCGGCTCCAGAGTCACATGTTGCTCTTAGGTCCCTTCACTGCGGCGCTCCAATGTGGCTCTTTGGCTCCTCCGCTGTGGTTCTTTGGCCCCTCTGCTTTAGGCTATATTGCCCCCCCATATAGCCCATATGCCTCTCGTAGAGAAAGGTCAGGCTTGGTTAGCCCATTTGAAGTTCTCCAAATTCTGACCTAACAGTCCTAAATCCTTTCAAACACATTTAGATGTTCCTCAGACTGAAGGGCAACTTTAGGAACTGGTTCTACTGTCGGCTTTTGTTCAGGTACCGCAGTCGCCCCACCCCAGCTCCGGTCGGAGGTCGCCAGGAGAAGGAGAAGGAGAAGGAGGAGTACAATGAGGCAGGAGGATGTATGCATGCTTCAGAGGCGGTGGTGAGAAAATGCTTTATAAAACAAGAGGTTTTAATCTCAGAATGTTACATTTTTGATTTTAAATTAGCTTATGAGTATCGTAGAAATCAACATATAAAGATGATAGTGAAAGACTTCTAGTTGTTCACATATTGGAACATCAACTTCTAAAACAGACATTTGGGAGGTTGATCCTGAAAAGCTTTGTCGTCCAGCTGAAAGTCTTTAGAACAATCGTTGAAAACAAGTCTAAAGGCTAGAAAACGAGATTTACCTTCAGGCCAAACATCAAAGCGTTTCGTTCTCTCGTTCTGTTCAGGGCGTTTTGTGTCCAACTGGCTGCGAACTGAAGAACTCTCTGCAGAAGCAAGAGCGGAACGTTAAATCGGTAAATTTCTGGGCTTATTTTCTGCAAGAACATTGCTGCATATAGCAGATTCAGATGAAAATGAATGGATCTTCAGAAAGCTAAAATCTTGCAAACTAGATCTGGTTAACTCCTATTCTCTCTAGATTATTGTAGAGCTCAAGCCTCAGATTGATGACTTGTCTCGCACGTCCAACAATGTCTACAACTACGTCAATGGCATCTCCAACTCTCTGAGGGAGCGGCAGCTTGTCTTCAACAGTAAGGAGAATTAGTGGAAAACATGTTGCTACATCAGGCTGAACATTTGTTTCATTTAAAGGGAAACTACTCACATCAAGCTGTCCTGTTTGTCAGGTTAACTGTTTATTTGGTTAGTTGAACAAATTGTTTGAGCTCATCTGTCTTCATGGATATTTGTTTTGGAACCAATTTTCCCTTTACGGTAATCAGGAATTTGTGTTTTTACGTGAACAACGGATTTAGTAAGCTATGATTTAATTCAAAACAAATACAGTTATAAAACTAAGACATTATTAAACTTAAATAGGGCACAACGCTGGTGGTGTAGGGGTTTAGCGCTCGACCACATATACAGGCTATAGTCCTCAAGCATCCGTCCCGGGTTCGAATCCAGGACTCGGCGACCTTTACCGGATGCCTCCCCCTCTCTTTGCCCCTCCTTCCTGTCTACCTACTATCAAAAATAAAGGCCTCTAGTGCCGAAGAAAATTCTAAAAAAACAAAAAAAAAAAACTTAAATAACCACATCTAATTCACAACAGAAACAAGGTGTTCTGTCATTGGAATTTTATATTTTTCGGCACCCATTGAGCTGCAGGAACTTAACCTGTTTATTCCAGCAAAAACACAGAAAAAGCAGGAGGTAAAAGGTAACCCAATCCAGAAAACATCCCAGTACATTCTGGGAAGTCATGGGCAGTATTATGTGTTACTAGCTGAGTATTAGTACAAGTATTTCTACAACAGTATCGTTGTTACCACAGGTTATCTACAATGTCAGAACATGCAGGATGTGCAGTGGACTCGGTAGCACTGTTGCCTTGCAGCAAGAAGGTTGCGGGTTTCAATCACAGCCTTTCTGCAAGGATTTTGTATATTCTCCCTGTGCATCTATGGTTTTTCTCCAGGTACTCCGGCTTCCTCTCACAAATCTTTTTCCGTTTATACAATCAAATCAATTCAGTTCAATTGCAATGCAAACTGTGAAAATTAAACTACAAATATACAAAATTGAGCCATTAAGGTATTATGGTTGGAACATTCCTTAAAGGCTAACTCAGTAAATATTTATTTTTGGATGGACCTGAATCTGTTTGTATACACTTTCCCATTATTCATCTCTTCATGTCTGGATGTTTTCAGACAACAACCAGGTGGTGAGACAGTACACCGATCAAGTAGAGGAACAACACGCCTACATCAAAGAGACGGTGGACACGGTTTTCCCCTCCAACATCAGAATACTACAGGTCAAACCTTTTTATGACCTGTATCAATAAATTGAATAAAAACAATTAAAGGGACAATCCAATGTATTCTAATGGATATTGTGCTGTGGTTACAGGGGGTACTGGACAAGATCAGGCTGAAGATCCAGAAGCTTGAGAAGGCCATTGTGGCCCAGAATGATCAGTGCAAGGACCCGTGCAAAACCAGCTGTCCGATACCAGTCGTGTCTGGTGAGTGGGGGCAGGAAAATGTATTCCACAAAGAAAAACCAACGGCAGAATGAACTTGATTTGTCTTCGGCTAACCGCTCTTCTTTGTGATCCAGGTAAAGAGTGTGAAGATATCTTCCGGCGCGGAGGACATGACTCCCAGATGTATGTCATTCAGCCGGATCCGTTGTTCCCCCCGTACAAGGTCTTCTGTGATCAGAGCACCCAGAACGGAGGTTAGATTATAACTTCTTCAGTATTTCTAGAGTGTAGGTCTTCAGTTAAAGTCACAGTATGTTTGAAAACGCTCTATTCCCAGGATGGGTCCTTATCCAGAACAGGCTTGATGGCAGCGTTGACTTTGGCCGCCGTTGGGACGAATATCGCCGTGGTTTTGGAAACATCGCTTTTGAGTCCAGCAAACGTTTCTGCGAGACTCCTGGTACGACTTTAAACATCTGTAACTGCTGTATTCCAACCACACCCTGAGGACCACTATCACACCATCCTTTCTTATAATGTGTTAGGTGAGTACTGGCTGGGAAATGATCGCATCAGTCAGCTGACCAAGATGGGCCCCACTGAGGTTCTTATTGAGATGAAGGACTGGACAGGAGCCAAGGTGGGTCTTTATGGTCTCTGACAACACCAGAAATTATATTATTATTATTATTATCTTTGGCTCAATTTCCAGACAAAACAAAAAGTTTTATGATACCATCTTTGGTATTGAATTTTTGTTTTTCATTAGTATCTTTTATTATTAAAAAAAAGGTCAGCAACCATTCCATTTAGCTTAATGCAGCAATCAATTACAGTCCTCCTATAGTTGATGTTCCACGGCCTGTCCAAAGCACTGGTGAGGTTCCCCAGGGTTCAAAACTTGGACACCTTACTTTTGTCTCATGTCATAAACTAATTAGATTTATGCTTGATAAATAAAAATCTATATTCTTGTGTTTATGATTTAAATTACTGTCCTTTCTTAATGTTAATGAGCAAATAAAAAGAAGTTGAAATTGACTGATGTTTTTAAACTTACCAGTAAAAATGTTGAGTTTAACTGAAAGCTAAAACTTCCGGTTCCTTTTCCTTTAGGTCCATGCCCAATATCAGCGGTTCACCATCCAGTCAGAAACATCCAACTATGTGATGGCCGTCGATGGTTACTCTGGGAATGCTGGCAACTGTTTCCTGGACGGAGCTCTGGAGCTGTTTGGTGAAAACCGCACCATGACCATTCACAACAGCATGATGTTCAGCACCTACGATAGAGACAATGACAACTGGTGGGTGACCAAATAAACACTGACTATTCCAATACTAAACCTATGTTTTAATTCCTTTATTACATCGAAAATAAAGCAGCAAATATTTCATTATTTATTAGAATCACGGTCATAAACACTGAACATTTTGCATTCAGTGGGACTAAAAGAAAGAGGCAGTGGGAATGACAAAATATACAGGCAGCAAAAGGCTGATATTTAATATTAATATTTTTTTAGATATTGCATTAACTATTCATGCATCTCATCCTTTCATGTCCATGTTTGCTTCCTCCAGGAACCCCGGTGATCCCTCCAAGCAGTGCTCCAGGGAGGACGGAGGTGGTTGGTGGTACAACCGCTGCCACTCGGCCAATCCAAATGGGCGATACTACATGGGCGGAGCCTACACAGCACAGATGGCAAAGCATGGCACAGATGATGGCGTGGTGTGGATGAACTGGAAGGGGAGCTGGTATTCGCTGAAGGCCATCAGCATGAAGATCAGACCTTACTTTGCATCCAGATAATTGTGTGAAGGGGGCTGGCACATTCAACTCAAACAGGAAACTACCAAAATAAAAGACCACCCAAAGAGGTTCTTATAGAGGGGGTGGAAGACCAAAATAGCTGATATGGAAGAAATAATAATTTGGTAAAACCCTGTTTGTTGATGAACACAAACATATTTATTCACAACTAACATCAAGTATGAGGAAAAATGGTGTGAAACGAATCAAAACAACTGGTAGCATTATTCTAAAACATAAATAGTAACATTAAGTGGTTTAGCTTCAAAAATAAGAGGGGAAACCTGATCTGTTGTGTAAACATATGCTGTGATTCATCTTGTGTGCAATAAAGGAACAGTAAATGAAACTGTCCTCTGCTACTCAATAAACATATTGAGGAACCTATGATTATCTTGTTTGGTTCTGTTTTTTACATTTTAATCTCAGACAGGATCAAAATATGTCGGTCTAGTCAGGAATACGGCTTGTAATTAAATAACTGGCAGTCAGGTTCTGAAGTTAGAAGTTAATTATATGTGGATCCCCAAATCAGACCAGGTTCAGCTTCAAACATATTGATTCATAGCCCTACCTTATTCATAGCCCTACCTTATTCATTTACAGATTTTAGGTGAATGTTAATTAAATCTGTAAGCCCCTCCTCTAAAAGCTCCCTCTGCTCTCATTTGTCACCTAATTTAACTTTTTGCTTCAGCTCAGCTAAAGTTTAAAACTCAAACAGATCGTTTCAAACTTAATGCAATTATCCAATAGCTGCATTCATCAGCTATGATTTTAAAACGTTAACACCAGTGCAGTTTGTAAAATAGTCATTTTTCATCTACAAGACACAATTGACTTCTTTAGGTGAAATAAATTATGTTAGAATCAAGGATATTTTTTATATTAATCTGCAAAAACATCTGTTTTCCAGGTTTGGTTGTCTCCTGTGTTTCTTAGTTCCACAATATCACAATCTTCAGTGTTAAATAAATACAATAACTGAGCTCAAGTCATTTAAATTACATTTTTATGGTCTGTATCTGAGCTCTGTGCCTTCAAGGTAAACAATTTCAATGAATTTAAATCAAGTTGGTAGATAATGTAATAAAAAATATAATACAAGGCAAAAGAGGAGCATGGAAGTTCACACGAGTCTTTGCAAATACAAAAACATAAATATGTGAAGTCTGACATTTAACATGTACATGAACTTTTATGGCATCATTTTCTTAATCTACAAGGTCCAGTTTGATAATGGACCCACTGTTTCCAGCAATGGCAACTTTAACAACTCTGTAAACGTCTTCCACGAGGTTTAGGAGTGTGTTCATAGTTAGATGAGCAGCCTCCGCTCTAATTCACCCCAAAGCTGTTCAAGAAGGCTGAGGACAGGACTCTGTGCAGGCCAGTCAAGTTTCTCCACACCTGCAGCCATGGAAGTGGCTGGAACACTACAATCCATAAATTAATGGTGGGACCCAATACTTTTGGTAATATAGTGTACATAGTACACCCCAGAGTGAAAATGTCCTAATTGTGCCCAAATAGACATTTTCCCTCCCTGGTGTCAAGTGACCCATTAGTGTTAGAAGGTGTCACATGTGAATTGGGAGCAGGTGTGTTACATTTGGTGTTATCTCTCTCACACTCTCTCAGAGGAAGGTCAGTGGAAGTTCAACATGGCATCTCAGGGCAAAGAACTCTCTGATGACACATAAAAATAATAGTTGTTCTACATAACGATGGTCCAGGCTATAAGAAGATCGGCAACACCCTGAAACTGAGCTGCAGCACGGTGGCCAAGACCATAGAGCAGTTTAACAGGACAGGCTCCCCTTAGAACAGGGCTCACCTCACCGTGGTCAACCAGAGAAGTTGAGCGGATATACTCAGCATCATATTTAGAAGTTGTCTGCTGAAAATAGACGTATTTGTGCTGCCAGCATCACTGTAGAGGTTGAAGGGGTGGGGGGGTCAGCCTGTCCATTTCAGACCATAGGAGGCACAAAGCATTAAACTGGTCTGCATGGCTGTCCTCCCAGAAGGAAGTCTCTTCTATAGATGATGCACAAGAAGTTTGCTGAAGACAAGCAGACTAAGGACATGGATTACTGGAACCATGCCCAGTGGTCTGATGAGACCAAGATTAACCTACTTGGTTCAGATGGTGAACTGAAGGTAAAGGTGCTGGACTGGCCAAGCATTTCTCCAGACCGTGTATATGTGTGTACTCGTACTCGTACTCGTCGTCTTACGCTTATCCGAGACCGGGTCGCGGGGGCGGCAGACTCAGCAGAGACACCCAGACGTCCCTCTCCCCAGACACCACCTCCAGCTCCTCCGGGGGGGAGCCCAAAGGGGTTTTTCTCAGCCCAGCCGAGAGACATAGTCCCCCAGCGTGTCCTGGGCCGCCCCCTGGCCTCCTCCCGGTGGGACGTGCCTGGAACCCCTCCCGAGGAAGGCGTCCAGAGGCATCCGGTTAGATGCCCGAGCCACCTCAACTGGCTCCTCTCGATGTGGAGGAGGAGGGGCTCTACTCCGACCCCCCCCCAAAGGGCCCGGGCTCCTCACCCTTTCTAAGGGAGTGCCTGGCCCCCCTACGGAGGAAGCTCATTTCAGCCGCTTGTATCCGGGATTCGTTTTTTTCGGTCATGACCCAAAGTTCATGGCCATAGGTGAGGGTAGGAACGTAAGACCGGGTAAAGGAGCTTCGCTTTTGGGCTCAGCTCTCTCTTCCCACAACAGACCGGCACAGTGCCCCCATTACTGCGGCAGCCGCACCGATCGTCGATCTCCCGCTCCTTCTTTCCCTCACTCGTGAACAAGACCCCGAGATATTTTAAACTCCTCCACTTGGGGGGGAACTCCCCTCCAACCTGGTGGACAAGCCACCCTTTTCCGGTCGAGTACCAGGGCCTCTGCTTGGAGGAGCTGATTTTTCATCCCAGCCGCTTAAACACTGGGCGGAACCGCCCCAGCGCATCTGTAGTTTGGCTAGAGGTGGCCAGCAGGACCCGTCATCTGCAAAAAAAAGACGAAATCCACTGGTCCCCAAACCAGACCCCCTCCGGCCTTGGCTGTGTCTAGAAATCCTGTCCTAAAAGTTTTGAACAGGACCGGTGACAAAGGCACCCCCCCGGAGTCCAAAATGCACCGGGAAAAGGTCCGACTTAGTGCCGCAATGCGGACCAAAATCCTGCTCCGCTCGTACAGGGACCGGATGGGGCCCCAATAAAAGGGGCCCCCCTTCCATACTCCTGGAGCACCCCCCAAAGGCATCACGAGGGACACAGTCGAATGCCTTCTCAGGTCCACAAACACATTAAACCGGGTTTGGGCAAAATCCCATGAGCCCTCGAGTACCCTTAGAGGGTATAGAGCTGGTCCCCGTTTTTCCACGGCCGGGACGAAAACCCCCTGCTCCTCCTGAAGCCGAGGGTTCGACTATCGGCTGGACTCTCCTCTCCAATACCCTGGGGTAGGCCCCTTACCAGGGGGCTGAGGAGTGTGATCCCCCTGTAGTTGGAACACACCCTTCGGTCACCCTTCTTATGAAGGGGGACCACCACCCCGGTCTGCCAGTCCAGAGGTACTGTCCCCGACCGCCATGCAATGTTGAAGAGGCGTGTCAACCATGACAGCCCCACAACATCCAGAGATTTGAGGTACTCAGGGCGGATCTCATCCACCCCCGAAGCCTTGCTTCCGCGGAGCTTTTTAACCACCTCGGTGACTTCAGCCTGGGTGATGAAAGAGTCCAACCCGATTCCCCAGCCTCTGTTTCCACCAGGGAATGCGTGATGGCAGGATTGAGGAGATCCTCGAAGTACTCCTTCCACCGCCCGATAATGTCCCCAGTCGAGGTCAGCAGCCTCCCACCCCCACTATAAACAGTGTTGGCGAAGCACTGCTTCCCCCTCCTGAGGCGCCGGATGGTTTGCCAGAATCGCTTCGAGGCCGACCGGTAGTCCTTCTCCATGGCCTCACCGAACTCCTCCCAGGCCCGAGTTTTTGCCTCTGCCACAGCTCAGGCCGCAGCACGGTTGGCCTCACTGTACACGTCAGCCGCCTCAGGAGTCCCACAAGCCAACCACAGCCGATAGGACTCCTTCTTCAGCTTGACAGCATCCCTTACTGCCGGTGTCCACCACCGGGTTCTGGGATTGCCGCCGCGACAGGCACCGCAGACCTTACGGCCGCAGCTACGGGCAGCAGCATCGACAATAGATGCAGAGAACATGGTCCACTCGGACTCTATGTCTCCAACATCCCCAGGAATCTGGCCGAAGGTCTCCCAGGGGTGGGAGTTGAATACATCCCTGGCCGAGGGCTCCGCCAGGCGTTCCCAGCAGACCCTCACTATGCACTTGGGCCTGCCAAGTCTGTCCAGCTTTCTCCTCCTCCAGCGGATCCAACTCACCGCCAGGTGGTGATCAGTGGACAGCTCAGCCCCTCTCTTCACCCGAGTGTCCAAAACATGCGGCCGAAGGTCTGATGATACGACAACAAAGTCGATCATTGACCTCCTGCTTAGGGTGTCCTGGTGCCAAGTGCACTGATGAACACCCTTATGCTTGAACATGGTGTTCATTATGGACAATCCGTGACTAGCACAGAAGTCCAATAACAAAACACCACTCGGATTCAGATCGGGGAGGCCATTCCTCCCGATCACGCCTCTCCAGGTGTCACTGTCGTTTCACACGTGGGCGTTGAAGTCCCCCAGCAGAATAACGGAGTCCCCGGGAGGGGCACTATCCAGCACCCCCGACAGGGACACCAAGAAGGCCAGGTACTCCGCACTACCCCTCGGCCCGTAGGCCGATACGACAGTCAGAGACCTATCCCCGACCCGAAGGCGCAGGGATGCGACCCTCTCATCCACCGGGGTAAACCCCAACACTAGACGGCTGAGCTGGGGGGCAACAAGCAAACCCACCCCAGCCCGCCGCCTCACCCCGTGGGCCACTCCAGAGTAGAAGAGAGTCCAGCCCCTCTCAAGGAGAGCCCACGCTGTGCGTGGAGGCGAGCCCGAATGTGTGTGTGTGTGTGTGTATATATATATATATATATATAATATATATATATGTATGTATAGAACAAAAGACAATATTTACATTCTGTCTTTATTGAGGACGTTACAAAGTTCTTCCTGGCTTTATTTCTAAGTTCCACCCTTAGCTGTTGCATTCTGATTAGCAGCTGCACCACTGACTAGGTTCACCTCAGCAGACTGATCCAGCACCAACACAATGTGATTCTGTTCAGTGTCTTCAAATTGTGTCAGCAGTTCTTTCTGGACCTTCGGGATCTTTCTGTATTCTGCAGACAGCCTCGGGCCCAGATGCGCTGGCTGCAGCTTAACTCTGGGAATGTTCGGAGGAGGCGTGATGGGCTTGCTTTTCTGTTTGAAGGTTTTGTCGATGAAGCGTAGGTCCGTTTGCTGTGTCTGAAAGCTGTGATGATCGACACTGAACGGCAGCACTGCCCGGCAGGTTCCCTGGCAGGTTCTCAGCTTCATGTCTACGTCCACCTGATAATGAAAACAAGGCATTACAGATGTCAGCATTCATTCAGTGTTTACCGGTTACTGATAGAGAAACGAGAGAATAAACTGATGAATTTCTATTCAAAATTTTAGAAAACATTTTTTATTTTCCGTCCACTTCACAAATTGAACTACTTTGTGATGGTCTCCCACAAAATACACAGAGGTTTGTGGTTTTCTAACAGTGAAAAGATTTAAGGAGCATGAAAACTTGTTTAAGGCACTGTAGTGTAAGGATTATGATTATTGATTAATTAATATTAATCAAAAATTACAATTGAAAATCATAATTCAGGAAAATAGTTTTCTCAACCAAAAATCTTGCTTACGAATAGAAATAATTCCTCTGGTTTTGAGATTATGGGCTCGAAGTGCTTAATAATTACAAATAGTTAATTATCATTAATAATTGACAACTATTTACCAAAACCACGCTAAATGCCACTGGTTAATCAGCTGATTCACTGAAGGTGGAGGAACTTTGACTTTATTTTGACAGATAAATCACTCTTGCAGGAAATAAACACAAACGCTTCTCTTTATATATGTGAACATTTATTGACCATATAGCCCTAATATAATTACTACTCTGGTCTAAAAACCTTCACCTAACTAAATATGCACTACTCTACAGAAGGGGGTAAAATGACTATCTAAAAATAAAATAATAAAACTATATGCGCATTGAGTGTCTATGAAGATCAAACCAGCAGTTTTATGGACAAAATGTGCAATATGTTGCCACTGTACAAGGCAACCTTGTTGGTGGGCTGATGTGGCAATCAGCTGGTAGTTGGTGGGCTGCGCCCTTAGCCACTAGCAGCTGACTGCCCCAAATCTCGTACAAAGGGTCATAAAACTCTGAGGCGGAAACTCAGTGGAAAAACTCCAGTAATAAAACTGGAACGAAGGAGTGGTCAGGCCACGAGGCCCAGACCGCAGCTGCTTTGAATGAAAAACTTTTAATAGTCCAACTTCTAATTCCTGGCTGATTTATGATCAGCCGGACAAAAACATGAACACGCATCTTGCTGATTGCATCCGCGCTGCACGATTCAGCCGCACAGCCAGTCAACCACAGCTCTGTATAAACACTTCAATCAGTATTGCATGCAACAAGTTGATACCTTGGATTAATTACTGGTGATTCTAAGTCCCCTTAACTATGCCTCATCCTGCCCAGGCTTCTATATGCACCTATCCATTTCCATATAAAAAAAAGAACGAAATTACTTTGACGATGACTTCTTCTGTCTACCGGTTTGAGGATGGGTTGTAGGTCTGAAGAAAAACGAGGGGGGGCAGAGTGTCACGCGTCCATGATCAACTCAGAAACGGTAAACTTCTCATCCGTCCAAAACAGGGAAAATATGTAGAATCGTTAAGGTCGACTGAATCAATAAGGAGGAAAACTTGTCTCCTTGGAAATAAAACCTCTGTGAGATTTTCACCTGCACTGGAGTGTCGGCGGGGTCTTCGATCGGTTATAAATCTTCTGACCTTCTTGTGTCTGACAGATTTCCAGCTTTCAAAGCTCTTCCGGGAATGGCCTTGTGGAGCAGAAGGTAGCCTGCGACCTTTTGTCTCTCCAGATATGAGCCTTCGTTACATCGTCCCGAGAGAAACGCTGAAAATGGCAACGAAAGTTTGATTTCCGAGGGTTTTGTAATCCCAGGTGATGTCAGAGCTGCAACGCCTGTTGAGCTGCGCATGTCGAACTGCGCAGGCTAGTCGGTCTGTCCGACCAAAATGGATGACCCCAACAGTAGATAAATGCATTCCTCGGCCTAAATAGCCATTTGTTTTATCCTTACCTCCGTTCGATACAGCTCCTCCAACTGTTTCCTCACATTGCTGGTTAACTGCTTTATTTTCTGTGCCAGATCGTGTGATCGATGTCGTAGCTCCGTGATGTTCCTGACCAGTCTGTCTGCACGTTCCACAAACCTCCGTTCTGACACTAGACACAAAACACAGCTTTGATAAGTCAGCATCACTGCAGCAGGGCGTTATTTTGTCCAAAAAACCTAAACCAAACACTTTCTGTGAGTCTTAACTGGATCTGCTGATGATGACTCTGCGGTTAGAGTTGTAGATGTGCGTCATCACTGTCATGGACTTCTCTATTGCGTTTTCGTAAATCTTTGCCTTTTGACAGAACTTCTGCAGTTTTCTTTCCACGTCACTTTCCATGTCTGAGATCAAACCCTGAAGTCTGCAACCAGACGGGCATTTAGAAACCTTTGGAGAAGGAGATGAGAGCTGGATGTCAGAATATTGGGATCAATGGGTCCTTACAGCAAGTAAACACTGATCCAATTAAAAGTGGTTCTCTATCCTGGGGCCTGTATTTTTCCTTCTCCATAAGAAGGACTTTCAATAATTTGATTTACCAATTTCAAAACAAAAGTATTTTCTGTTACATTGCATGCTTTCTGCTTGATTTACTAGTGAACCAAAGGAAGCAGCTAACAGCCATATGTTAAAGATGCTGCTTTAAAAAGCAGTTTATTTGAAATTCTTACCCAATCATCATCTGAACACATAGAGAGATGCGATCTAACTGAGCACCGTTGCCTCCTGTCCATGTTGGTGCCACTTGCAGACCACTGGACATCTTCTTTCTGCTGTTTAAACCTCTGACACACTACAGGGGATGAGAAGTGAAAAAAACAAGACAGAGGTCGGTTTATCTTTAAACGAGCCAAGTCAAACAGGAAGAAAAAGATAACTGGGTTTGTTTTTGTCTCTTGGTGAGACTGGAAGGACTTTTGGACCAGCCAGAGATCATGATGCTGTTCACTTCAACTGTGTTGCATTTAAATCATGTTTTTCTGAGAATTGTAATTTTCCATTCTCACATTTTGACTGATATTTACAGGAGAATAAAATATAATTCTGGATCAGGGTGGGCTGCATAAAGACGTTGTCAATCAAAGATCTGGCCTGTTTTTGCATGATTCAACAGCCCAGCCTTGATCCATATCAGACTTCGTCCGGTGTTGTTAATGCTGACTTCGTTCTGTGTCTGCCGACCTTTGCCCTCTGTGCTGACTGAATGCTAGACACTAGAAACTGTCTCTAATACATCACACTGCTCATGGTGCCACCAGGTATACCTTCTGGTGTCTGTTCCAGTCCTCTCGGCTTCTTGTGAGCAGAATCATTTACGTATCCATCACTGGTCTGGAAGTGGACCAGATTACATCCAAACCGTAACATCTATTCTGCAGAGTCCATCTCCACAGACCTCCAAACTTCATGTGGCCTTCAGATAAGCTCAAGAACAGTGAGTAGAGCTTAGGGGAATGGGTTTCCAAGGCCAAGCAGTGGCCTCCGACACTTACATCAATGGAGCTGTAGAGCACGGCTCCACCGGACCAGATCAGAGCAGACGTGTTCTGTGGAGAACATGCCTCTGTGTCTGGCAGTCCGATGGACCAGACTGGGTTTGGAAGTTGCCAGGAGAACGGCACTTGAATGACTTTGACGAGTCACATGTAAAGTTTGGTCTAGAGAGGACTATGGTGTGGGGCTGTTTTTATGGAGCTTGGACCAGCCCCTTTGTTCCAGTGAAAAGCCTGGCATACCGAGCCATTTTGGACCATTTCATGCTTCCAACTTTGTGGGAGCAGTTGGGGGAAGGTCTTTTCCTGTTACAAGATAAATGTGAACAAAATAATTTCTATAAAAACAGAAGAGCGAGTTTGGTTAGGAAGACCTTGGCTGGTCTTCACAGTATCCTGACTTCAACCCAACTGAACACATTTGGGATGAATAAGAGCAAAGACTCTTCATCCAACATCAGTGTCTGACCTCACGAATATGCTTCTGGAAGAATGGTCAAAAATTACACTCATAAACCTTGTGGACAACTTCCTTGGAAAATTTAAAGCTGCTATAGCTGCAGTAGGTTGGTCAAGATCATATTAGACACTACAGATGAAGAATGGGATGCCACACACATTTATATTTGTGCAAAGGCAAGTGGCCCAGTGTTTTTAGCAATATAGTGTATGTAGCTAGTATGAAGCCATAGATTAGATTTTGTCTACACTCAAATCTGTCATTCTGTAAAGTTGATTATAAGTCATTGATGTATTTGTTTCCCTTCTCTCACATTCCTACTTTTTGGTTTAAATTTTTTTTTGTTTTCATCTGGGAAAATGACTTTAAAAAACCACATTAAAAAAGAGGTTTGACCTCTAGCACTTTGCCAAATGTCTGATTAACATTTTATACAAAGAAACAAATTTGATCCATGTTTAATAACTTTATTGAATATAAACATTTTAGAAAAACAGTTGGATGAGTGAACAGAGCTGCTAAACATATAATCAGTCTGTCAGCATTAAAACTCACCAAGCTTTGTTGGCTCTTGTGAAGCATCTTGTGGTGTACTCATCTATAGTACAGTTATATACTTGCATACAGGTGATTTTACAGTTTTTGTTGATCAGGGTTTTATTTCTGGGTTTTTATAACATTCTAGACATTTGATCATAAAATGCTAACCTTTAACAGCTTGAATACTAAGAGTCTGATTATATGTATGAAACAAACCAATGCTGGATTTGTCTCTGACTGTACGATATTGACCCTTTTCACGGTTTTATTTAAATCCAAATAGCAAAAATCTGTTCGGTTCTGAAATGTATGACTCTTGGAGTTATAATTAAGGGATGTAGTGTTCTTCACTAAATGACGATTCTTTAAAGCACAGATTAGGAATATTGGTACCTTTAACCTGTTGAGGAATAAAACATTTAGATTTTTTTCTGACATGGTAAATCATAGGTGGAGCATGTCTTATAAATGTAATTCAATTTAAATCTCCCTAAATGTATTAAGTATTAGATTTTAGTCCTTTAGAAAATGTAAACCAAATATTTTTTCATACTCCATTTTCTTTTTTTTCCATCACTTCTCCAGACCTGGGAAACGACTAAACCAGCTTTTATCCTTTACTAAACTGGTTGGTCGTTTTCAGTTTATTGACACCTTTGGCTTGCTGCAACCTTTTCCTACAAAGTGATCCATATTTTAAAAAAAAGACAGGACAACCCACAGCGGCTGAAGTGGACAATGCATGGTTATTTATTGAGCCGAGTTCATTCATTGATCCTTACAGAGGTAAAGAACATTGGGTCACTTTGAGAACATTACAGTTAAAGCCAACAAACAGGTCGATAGAGTACATCACATTGTTTGACATTGTGTTGAAATCCCAACAAGAGGTTAACCTTCAGCCATGTCCTCATTTTCCTCTCTATTCAATAAATGGACAGACCTCTGGGGGTTGAATTTGTGACACGTTTACTGTTTGGATCAGAAAGCAGCCGGTCGGATGAAAATCCGTGCGGCCTTCAGGCTGTAAGTGGCCGGTTTAAACGTCGGCCACACCATCCCGTTCGCTGTTTTATAAGGTGCGTTTGTTTGTGGGTCATATGAACCTTTGTAATAAATCCCGTTTAGGTTCGCCGACTGGCAGCTGTGGTACCACCACCCACCCCCATACGCCTCCGCACAGTTCTCCTCCCACCCATCATTGTCTTTGTCAAAGGTGCTGAATTTCACACCGCTGTGGGACTCCAGAGCGTCCCCGGCGTCTCCAGTGTACCCGGATACCTGCAGGGGGAACCCCTCCTCCTCGGTGCCCACCCTAACCGTGTACTCAGCAGCAGCTACACCCCCCTCCCAGTCCTCCAGCTCAACCTTCAGCATGGTCTCACCCTGGTTTGTCAGCAGGTGGAGGTTCTGGTTGCCCAGCCAGAACTCCCCCTTCCCTTTAGCATCCACCGAGCCGAACCCGTCGCGGTACTCGGCCCAGGTGCGGTTGAAGCTGATGGTGCCGGTTTCTCTCTGCTGGACTAACAACCACCCACCCATTAACCCCTCCTGGTGGCAGTAAACTTCCACGGCTGCCACAGAACCGGAGCCAGCGGGTTTGATCTTAAAAAGCCCATTTGTTTCCCCTTTCAGGTGCTTCTGGTGGGCGTCAATGCAATCTGTGAACAGAGGGGCACACATCAAAAACCGCGAGTTAGCCTGGACCAGCTTTGGAGCATCTGGTTCAAACTTACTGCAGAGATAAAAACGTTCACTTCCCCCTTCAATCAGAGTTTAAAAAGTCAATCTTCTTCCAGTTCTACACTGTTTGAACCTTTGGGACTTTTACAGTTACTTGTGTTACAGAAAGGGTCCGTGTTAGAGAGATGAAAGGTATTTCTTTGTTAAATTTTGCAGGTTTAGATAAATTCTTCGAGTTAACAGTATCAGTGTGCTAGTTTGTGTGCTAGTTTGTTCAAAAAATGTTCTTGCCAACTAGATGTTTGAGAGAATTTTTCAGATAACACATTGAACCAAAATATCTTAAGTAAAACATTTACATCGCATTAAAAGATTAAATCTGGTAACTCAAGACCAATAAAATAGCAGCTTTGCATTCACTTCTTGTTTTTGGTACATATGGCTAGCTAACTAGCTAGCTATCTAGCTGGCCTCTTCCTACTCGCCTCCTACAGATCTTACTCCAGTTGGATTGTTTTGGTACCTTTTCCTACAAACTCCTGTTGTCTTTCGACAACCGTACTCTTTACAGTCCGAGCTTGGAAATCAGGAATGTCGTCCTCAGCGTTGTCGGTCATGAACGCGCCGAAGTCAGCTCCGAACGGATCCAACCTGGATTTAGTATCTCCCAAGAGGCTTCCCTTGGCTCCACCAGAATGAGAGGATGAAAAGGAGGAGGAGGATGTGCTGGTGAGTGTTGGGAACAAGGAGCTCATTCCACCCTTTGTAAAACCACTGAGCCCCTCACATTCGGGTCCACCGCCTACTTCCTCCACCTTTTCCACTGGCCCATCCTTTGTGTGAACAATTGTCCTCTTGATGGTCTTGGTACAGCTGATGGTTTTGGTGCTCACGTGGCTAACGCTGGGTTGGCGGAGTGTTTCCGACCCCCCGAACCCAAACTCGCCATCACCACGTCCTGAGAGCTCAGTGATGGATTTAGACGAAGATACGGAAGTGGATGTCCCAGAGGATGAGGATGTAGAGGCAGATGATGAGTGGGAAGTACCTGGGACCTTGGAAACAGTGGCTGGAGATGAGCTGGAGCCTTCCTCCTCTAAGACAAACTGTACTGTATTCACCTGGAACAAGAAGACACAAAAATTAAAAAAATTAGAACAAATAATTGCATTATTGTGAGTGTTATGAACTCGTTCATACTGAATAAAATCTCATGCTCAGACTCATCAGCCAGGCTAAGGCTAAAATTTGAAAAAGTATTGCCCAGCTCACATAAGGAAAGCAAGCCAATGTGTTTGCCCAATTCTTTTGAATTTTAGGCCTAAAAAAACACCCAGAATGCTAAATTACTCCGAATTTGAGGGAAAGGAAAAGAATAGTCAAACAATTGGGATTAAGGGGAAACAAGGTAGTACTTTTACCATTCTTACCTAGAACTTTGGTAGAATGGACTCCATCAGGTAAATTAAAATTTTGATACATTTTTAAGATCCACCAATCAATCAGCCAATCTTTGGGATCGCACAATTTCCTCTTGACCTCCATGTCAAGCTATGAAAAATCTCAATTTCTTTTCCTATTCTTCACATGCATCAAAACTAAGAACTCCCACTATTTTAAGCCAAAACCCGCACTACCCAAAATCAAGTACTTTGACGTATTCTTTGGAGTTTAAAAAGATAAATTTTATGGACATATGAGTTGATACATAGAGGGAGATAATTTTGTAATCCAATAATTCTAGTTTAAAGGCAAATTATTTCATGTGTTTAAGTCCTTAAAACTAAACATCTGAAACAGGGAGAACCTAAAATCTGCAGGTCATAACTCACAGTAAACCGGCAATAGTTATTGGCCATAAAAGAGAGCCCGATGAGTGCATCTCTACTGAATTCAGTCAACAAGCAAAAGCTCAGTAGACCCTAAAACCCAAGATACCCAGCTAACAGCTATGCTAACTTCTATCTTGGAGTTGTCATAGGTATTAGCATGCTAATTAGCACATTCAGGATTAGTGAGTCTTCTGCTATGACTGAAAATCAGAAAACCAGAAATTGGCATCGATCAGTAAAAGCCTGAAAGGTTAATCTCTAATAAATTTGGTCTATAAGGAAAGCTTCAGTAAGCCATAAAAATCCACTAACTAGGAAACAACACTGGAAGCTAACAGCTCTATTAACCACTAGCTAAGAGCTAATATAGCTGTTAGCTTGGCTAGTTAGCATGTTAAGGGTGTGTTTGAGGCTTCTGCTATAACCTAACAAGGGGGATCCTGAATTTGGGAATCAAACACACCACCCATCTGATTTTCAGTTGTAAAATGGAGAACCAGAGGGATGCATCAACAGATGGATCAGATGCAACAGATGCATCAAGATGGCGCCGACGATGGCAGCCTCGGAGCTTCGCTCTCTCCTTGTTTTTGTATTTTGTGTGTTTATATGTTTTTCGAGCCACAGTACTGTGATCTCGGGCCACAATTCGGTGGTCTCATTCAGTAGAGAGGAACTTCTCAACATCAGAGAGTCCTCTCTTGGGTTTTTCACCATCCTTCATCCATCCGAGGTCACTGAGATTCTGGCCAAGCGGAGCGGCGGCGCTCTACGGGATACTGCCGCCGGAGGGCGTCGGAGGGGTGAAGCGTGCTGGCACCCTGGTAAAGCTCCGCAAAAGAGGACTTCGCACCACACACACTGCCTTCAATCCACCTGGCAAATGTCCGCTCTCTAAGCAACAAGATGGACGAGCTGCTTCTTCTCACGGTAAAACAACCGGACCTCCGCAGATCAGCGCGTTCTCTGCTTCACGCAGACATGGCTGAGTGACAAAACATCCCGGGACCGCGCACTGCTGTTGCCGGACTTCCAGCTGTTCAGAGCGGATCGCAGCGCGGAGCTATCAGGGAAGAAGCGAGGAGGCGGAATCTGCTTTTATATAAATGAGGTGGTGCAGAGACATAAAAAGTGCTGGGAAAACATGTAGTCGGATCTGGAGTCTATTTCTATAATCTGTAAACCGTTTACTCAACGAGAGAGTTTTCTCGTTCATAATAATCGGCTCATATTTCCTCCGCATGGCTGCACTTATTGCTGCGAAAATACATCTTGCTGAGCTGATTACAGACGTGGAGGAAAAAAACACCCTGACTCTTTCATCATAATACTGGGAGATTTTAACAGCGCAGATCTCTCTAATGAGCTCCCAAAATACAGACAGCATTTTTAATGCCCCACCAGAGACAAAAAAAAACGGGCCCACTGTTACACAGCTTTTAAGGACTCATACCATGCGTGTTACCAGGGCTGCTCGGGGGTTTCTCGGATCATTGCCTTTATCCACCTCATCCCAACTTACAGACAGAAACTAAGAGCTTCCAAACCCGTGGTTCACACTGTTAAAAAAGGGGACTGGGGAATCAAAGCAGAGGCTACAGGCCTGCTTTGAATGCACAGACTGGACTTTTTTTGAAAACCCAGCCACTGATTTAAAACAAAACTAACTGATGTGGTGACATCATACATCATTTTCTGTGAGAACATGTTTTGTGCAGACCAAGACCTTCTGCACCTTTGGGAAAAACAAGCCATGGTTCACTCCACACCTCAGGAATTCCCGGACAGGGACAAGGAAGAAGCTCACAGCAGTGGAGATTGGGGCGGTAAGGCGGGGCCAGGAACAGACTTAAAAAGGAGATCAAAAGCAGCCAAAAGAGAAGCTATAGTGAGAAGTAAAAAAACACCCTTTCTACTGGTGACACTTCGGCCTGTATGGACTGGTCTGAGAAACCTGACTGCCTACAGAAGCCCCCCCAACCCTTCCCCGAAAAAAGTCCTCATCTGGCCCCAACCCGTCTGAATGGCTTCTACTGCAGACATGACAAGAAGCCATTCACACCTAAAAACCCAACCCCTCCACATCCCATTCAGGAAAAAATTTGCGACCAGAAAAGAAAAACCAAAACCCCTACCTTCAGATCCTCTGCCTCGCACTAAAAGATCTCTGAGGATGATGTAAATCGGTTCTTTCAGCGCATGGAAAAAAAAGAAAAGCGGGGAGGCCTGAAAAACGTCTCCCCATCATGCCTGAAAACCCTGTGAAAAATCAACTCCCCCAATCTTCACCCAGGTTTTCTTAAAACAAGTCACTGGAAAAAGTGTGAAGGGCCCCCCTCCTGCTTCCAAAACGACCACCATCCCCCAGTGCCCAAAAAAAACCCACCATCCTGGGTTTAAAGACTACAGGGCCTGTAAGCCTGACGTCTGTGGTCATGAAATCCTTTGAGCGACTGGGTTTTTGAAGCACCTGAAAAGACATCACAGGCCCCTCTAAATGGACGCCCTGCAGTTTCGCTTACCGAGCAAAAAAGGGGGCTGATGATGCTGTTAACTTAGGTCTACAATTCATCCTGAAAACACCTCGACCACCCAGGGACCTACGCCAGGATCCTGTTTGTAGACTTCACCCGGGGCCCTTTACAACACCATGATACCGGGGGGGGGGGGGGGGGGGGGAGACAATCCTCCCCCAGAAGGCTCCCCCAGCTCAACGCCCAGCCTCCACCTGTCAGTGGATCAACAGCTTCCTGACGATACCGACAGCAGCAGGTGAGATGGGGAGCATCTTCTCCCGACCCAGATCAATAAGTACTGGTGCCCCCCTGGGGTGTGTTCTCTCCCCATCCTCTTCCCCTGTACACAAATGACTGCACTTCAGCGGGGCCGTCCGTGAAACTCCTTAAGTTTGCAGACGACACCACAGTCATTGGACTGATCCAAAGGGGGGTGATGAGTCTGCATACAGACAGGAGGTGGATCGCCTGATACACTGCTGTAGTCAGAACTGCCTGGAACTGCCTTTTTTAAACAGGTTTCCAGGATTTCCCCTTCTTTCATCTCCAGAACATTGCCAAAATTAGAAATATCCTGTCCAGGATTGATGCTAAAAAAAACTAGTCCATGCATTTTTTTTTTTCAAGGCTGGACTATTTTAATTCCTTTTACTATCAGGATGTCCACAAAAAGCCAGTTAAAAGCCTTCAGCTGATTCAAAATGCTGCAGCAAGAGTTTTGATGAAAATTTAAAAAGAGAGATCATATTTTTTCCTATTTTAGCTTCCCTTCATGGGCTCCAGTTAAATCCAGAATAGAATTTAAAATTTCCTCCTCACATATAAAAGCCCTTAATGATTTAGCCCCATCATACATCAGAGATCTGATTGTTCCATAGTTCCTAACAGGGCATTTTTTCTCAGATGGGGTTTTACTGTGGTTTCCTAGAGTCTCTAGAAGTAGAATGGGAGGCAGATCCTTTAGTTATCAGGCTCCTCTCCTGTGGAACCAGCTCCCAGTTTTAGTCCGGAGGCAGACACCCGTCTACTTTAAGGCTAGGCTTAAAACTTTCCTTTTTGAAAAAGCTTATAGTTAGAGTGGCTTAGGTTATCCTGAGCATCTTCCTTATTTTACCCCGTCTTTTCTCCCCTTGTTGGATGGAGTAAGGGGGGAGTCAGGTTTAGCCAAAAACCGGCTCAGTTATGGTTGGGGGCAAACACACCCCCTTTTCTGCTACCTGTATGACCCCCTCTTTTTCCAAGGTTATGGTCAATCTGAAAGGAGAGGTATCCCAATCGTTGTGGTTTTTAGTATAACAAGGCCATCAGGGGGCTCTAGATGGCAAACGTCTACTTTTTAAGGCTAGGTTTAAAAACTTTCCTTTTTGAAAAATTATAGTTAGAGTGGCTTAGGTTATCCTGAAATATCTCTGTAGTTATGCTGCTATAGGCTTGGCTGCTGGAGGACATAATGACCACTTTCACCCCTTCGCTACATTCTCACACTACTCTTCAATTTTGTATTTTTTGCTGTTATTTCACTTTTAACTTTGTTCTCTCTCTTTTCTCTTCCTAGAAGCTACACCTGGCCTGACTCTATGTCTACCTGTAACACCTTTCTGGAGAGGGGCATCGTCCGAGCTTCTGCTGGCAACAACTTAATGCTCACCCTCTACCGATGATCCCCATGGCCCCCTGTCTTTCAGTGTTTACCCTTTTCTTCCCTAGACATAGCTACTGACTGAGCTTTTACTGTAACTAACTCTATGTGCTCTCTTCAGACTCTAAACTTAAAAAACTGGCTCAGAGTTTATCTGTTCCTTCTTTTTCTAGGTGAAACGACTAAAGAAGCTACATCATTAACATTTATTTTTCCTTCCCTAAAAAGTACTCCTGGATCAGTGCTTCTTTGTTCTTTTGTGTCTCTGCTCTGTTCTTTTAAACCCCCCAGTCGGTCGTGGCAGATGGCCCGTCACACTGAGCCTGGTTCTGCTGGGGTTTCTTCTTTTAAAAAAGGGGTTTCCTCTCCACTGTCGCTACATGCATGCTCAGTATGAGGGATTGCTGAAAAGTCAAACGCCAGTGACTGTCCACTGTCTCTACATGCTCATCCTGGGGGGAGTGAATGCTGCAAGTCACTGACTGGATGCAATCTGCTGGGTTTCCCTTAGATAAAAAATTTTTTTTATCCAATTTGAATAAATAACAGAATCTGACTGCACTTTAAATGATTGGGATTAATTGGAATGTATGTACCTGACTTTTGTGAAGTGCCTTGAGACGACATGTGTTTGTGAGTTGGCGCTATATAAAAAACTGAATTAAAATTGAATTGAATTTAAAATTGAACTAAACCCACTCAAGACTGTGGAGATGGTGGGGGACTTTCGGAAAACACCCCCTCATCCCCCCCCTCACCATCCTCAACAAACCGTGTCGGCTGTGGATCACTTCAGGTTCTTAGGAACCCCCATCTCTGAGGACCTGAGATGGTCTTCACACATGGGACACTTTCAAAAAAGAAGGCCCAGCAGAGACTGTACTTCCTGAGGAAACTTAAAAGTACAACCCCCACAGGAGCTGCTGGTCATCTTTTACACTGCCATCATTCAGTCTGTCCTGTCTTCATCCATCTCAGTGTGGTTTGTTCATCCAAAAACAGGACAGGTCCAGACTGCAACGAATAATCAGGACTGCAGAGAGAATCATCAGGGCTGACCTTCCCCCCATCCAGGCTTTATACAGGTCAAGGGTCAGAAAAGAGCTGCTAAAATCTCTGCAGACCCCACACACCCCCACATAAACTGTTTATAGAGTTCTGCCCTTAGGGCGACGCTACAGAGCGGGTTTTCACTAAAACCAGCCGCCACAGAGACAGTTTCTTCCCTCAGGCTGTTTTCTCTGTTGAACTTTCAATAGAGCACAAAACAAAAGCATACGGATGTTGCAAATGCACCCTTTTTTTTTTTTATATAGGTGTATATTTGTACATTCTAAATATTTTCTGTAGTGCAAAAACAAAAAACCCCAAAAGCAAAGTGTACCCCGGAGTCAAATTCCTTGTTTGTATGTACAAACTTGGCAATAAAGCTGATTCTGATTCTGCTTTACTAGCTAGAAGCTAATGTAGCAAGCTAACAACTACACTAATTAGTAGCTTAGAAGCTAACAGCTATATTAACCACTAGCTAAGAGGTAATATAGCTGTTCGCTTGGCTAGTTAGCGCATTTAGGGTGTGTTTGAGGCTTCTGCTTTAATCTCTAAGGTGGGATCATGAATCTGGGAATCAAACACACCACCCAATTGATTTTCAGTTGTAAAATGGAGAACCAGCGGGATTCACTAGCTAGAAGCTAATTTAGCAATATAATGACTATACTAATTACTAGCCTACAAGCTAAGAGCTTTATTCACTCCAAGAGTTAGTGGATATGTACAGAAAATAGTCACAACCATTCTGTCAAATAAACAAATATGATTTCAATCAATTAAAACATGAACTAAAATAGGAATCTACCTTCTTACATTTAGCTTATTTATCACTAAATAAATGAAATAAAGGAAAACATCTGGATTTTATTTGACAGTCTGTAGTGATTTAGAAGAAACTGGTTGGTTATAAATGGATTTGAGTTGCAGCTATTTACCTTTTTACTGTCATAAACGCATGCTTAATAAAAAAAAAAAACATTTTTCAAACATCTGAATTTGAATATACAGCTGTTGTAAAACAAATGGCTGCTCTACAGCAGTGGTTTCTCAGGAGCAGGTGACCTGCATGTGTTAGATGTTCCCCTGATTTAAGGGACCTGAATCAAATGAATGGTTCATTGGTGGGTCTCTGCAGAGATAGGAGGCACATCTAAAACCAGTGGGGCCCTAGAGGCCTGGGGTTGGACATAACCCCTTTAAAGTGCAGGGAGTTATCCTAGGTTTGTGAGTTGTGTCTGGAGAATGGAAAGCATCCCTCACCTGAGCGAACATGTCCTCCTTCTGTTGAGCTGCCACATCCTTTGATTTGAATCTGGAGTCAACAACCACATCCTGCAGGGGCCGGCTCTTCATTACGTACAGCTTCCCCACCGACTCGACGCTCTGGGCTGCACGAGAGTCAAGCTGACTCAGCTGAGAAAGTAAAACACATCATATATTTATGTGCCAGTGTATATTTAGTTTTTTTGCAGCAAACAACCATTTGTAAAGTTCGTGATTCAGATACATGTAATATTGTTACTAAAATTTGATGGATTTTACTGTTAGGACATAAAAGTAATTGTCTTAATTGGATTGTTTTTGTGGAAATGCAGTTTTTCACCAGTTTATAGAAAATTGTATGCAGAAACAAACAACATTACCAGACAAATTAGACTAAATAAGCTTATACTGGATTTAAACCTCTTACTAAAATCCTTTTTCAAATACATTTTATAAATGATGCGGCTACCACTGATGTTAGAAGTGAGACACCTTCATGCCAAATATAGCCTTGGTCCTAAAGTGATCTTCAGTCCATCAAATGTTCCTCGGTCTTTACCTGTTTGCCCAGGTCCACGTAACTCTCCCTGTCCACCTGGTACTCTGTGTAACCGGAGCAGGATCCTTTGCAGGAGCGCAGTTTGATGTCAATATCAACCTAACAATCGAGAAAAAAATATCCTGATTTTATCCTAAAACTTTAAAGAAAAAAAAATCACAACAAAGATGAATACTTTAGAATAAGACACCAGCAAAACTTTATTATTAATATATCATAAAAAGATGGCATGTAGAAAACTAATTTATACTCATCTCAATAACAAATGGAAAAGGTTTTTTATGGTGTTACAGCAATCAAACCCCTTCTTTAACTGCTGGGAAACTTTTTGCATGTTTTCACTAGTATTTTGACATCTCATCTTAGTGATGACCTCCAGGTCTTTGAGGCTGGACCTACTTACCATCACCCTAATCTTTGGTTCCCTCCACAGATTATCAGATTGAAGTCAGAAAATTGACTGTGATGCTCCAAAATGTTGTTACTTTCAGTCAGAATTGATAGAATTAAAAGATCAATTTCAACCTTTATTTTCTGGGGTGATGAACAATGTTGGGCTTCTCTGTATGTCTTCTAAATGCAAAATAAAAAACGACCAGACTAAATATTTGTCACATGTCTGACTGCACCAAATGTTTGTTTTAATCTCTCTGTACCTCCAGTCTCTGCATTTCCACCACCTGGTCTTTGACCCGATCCTTCAGGGCGGCCAGAACCTTCTGCTGTCCGTCGATCTTAATCTTCATGTCTGTGATCCTCTGACGCAGCCTCTGGGCCAGGTTATAGTACGTGTTGTCATTGCCTGGAACAAAAAGGCAGATTCACCAGCATGAAAGTGCTCTGGTTTTATTAAATCTTAACTCTAAACCTATTTTGCATAAAGTCTTTGTTAAAAGGCATTTAAATGGAAGTAGCCCAGGATTAAATAGGTACTAATCGAAACTAAATGCAGTTTACAAGGGCAAAAACAATCCATTATAATTAAAAAAAAGTCGTTAAACTTGACACGACCCCCTTAACACACTTAGATTTCCAGTTCATATCAAATGTTTACAGGGGCGAAGGCACTGATGGAGCACTGACCAGAATCGAGGGTGAGCTTCTCTGTCAGGAATTGGTAGGTCTGCTTGGACACCACGTCGACAGAGCTATGCTTAGTCTTGTGCTGATTCAGCAGGCTGCGGATCTTCTCGATCTTTCTCAGCAACTCATTGTCATTCTTTTCCATCAGACCCTGGATCCTGCAGCCTGACGGGCATTTGTAGTTCTGATGGAGCACGGATGAAAATATTGAACTTTTAACCAAATACAAATAATAATTATTATTAATATTTGCATTTCAATGGACCTTCAGATTAACTGAAGCCTTACTGAATCTAACTAAAAATGAACCTTTTCTGCTCCTTATGCGACAAAAAGCGAACAGAAAGAAAAATTTACCAGGTTGATCCTTCAGCTTTTATCAACAATCGTTTAGTTTACCCTGTTGTGAACTTTTAAAAAGTTTGCAGTAAATAACAAGACTAACAAGTTGGTAAGCTTGATCCTGGTTATTAGTAGTGGGTCTAATAGAGTCGACACATTAAATTACAATAACTTCTTGTTTCAAGAATATTTTTGCTGTTGAGAAATTTTGAGGGAAACCAAAAATGCTAGTAAATCAAGCTAACTAGCGTACTGCTAACACCAGTAACTGAATCAGATATTAATTTAACAGTTTGATATTATTAATTTAACTTTAATACCACTGAAAGTTGTATTCTCAGGAGTTTGGGCCAAGCGTAGTACATCAGGTTAATTCCAGCTAACTAAGAGGCTAGCATAAATGTAGCAATTAACACTTTCTATGAAAGTCACTTTTAGAGATGAAAGTGACGCCATAAAGTTCACACTTTTGTGGGATTAAATGAAAAACAGTAGTTTCATCAGAAACAAAATCCAGGATCGATCACTAAGTTTTAGTGGTTTGCAAACAGGGTGCTAGCATAAAAAGCTAACGTCTTGCTAGCAGCTTTAAATATTGAGAGAACTTGTTTTTTTTCATAAAAAACCTTTAATTCCCTAAATGGCTCAAAAAACCGAATGTTTAAAAGCAGTGATGATCCTACAAACACTGTTGCAACTAAAAACTCTTTAATTAGCTTTTTGGACAAAAATAGTCCTGGGGATTCCCTTTTAAAGCTAGTAAGATCAGTGACGGCGCCGGCACACCAAACTGAAGATGCATCCTCCGTGAACGACTAAATAATTTGTCAGCAGCCCAGTTTATAGACAGAAAGTTTGATATTCCAAGATATTTTCATTGAACTCCAGCATTATTACCAGTTGGTCAGAATGCTTTGTTTTCATCATCAGAAAAGTAAGAAAAACCTTGGAAAAGTTTTATTCTATTTAATTTGAGGCCCATCGGTTGCTTTAACCAGATCCGTTTGGCCTTCTGGAAACTAAATGCCCTCAGTCACTAGTTCATCTGAATCTCCTCCACCTGGGCCTAAACTGGACCACTTTCTTCACTGTCTAAACATTTTACACATCCTGAGCTTAATTTCACAGATGTTTATACAAACCTATCATGAAAAACAAATCTTAAAAAGATAATTTCCATACATTGTTTGACTAGAGCAAAGACATAAAGCCAGAAGCATTACCCAGTCATCATCTGTGCAGAAAGGCCAATCTTTCTGGGTGGCACAGTTTTCATCTCTGGTAGCGTGCTCCACCGGACGGGCTCCTCGCGGGTCCACCACCGTAGCCTGGATAAAGGCAGACCAGAACACCATTTTACGTCTTGTTTGGGAAACTAATATTCAGAATAAAAAATGTTTATGTTTTGTACTAGTTTTAATAAAAACTTCATGAATTATAGTTTCTTTGACATATTTTATCAGTTTGTTTCAAACTAGTGTTCACTTTTAGAGCCCTGAGGGAAATCAGCTTTTACTGTTAATATAAAGTTGACTTTCTGCTTCAAATTTCACGTCAGAAACTTTTCCTGGGATTTTTCTCCAAGATCTTAAATTTAACCTCAATATACTCGCTTGTTAAAGCCATTTAAAACTGTACTAAGCAGAATTAAGGTAGGTCTGACTCTAGGGTGTAAAAAAATAAATATTAAAGATCTCCAGAACTTCTTAGATAAGTCGTTCGGTCCCGGTCTCTGCTGGAGTAACCTTTGGTAGCTTCAAGACGTGCAAAGACCAGTGTATGTCAGGAAGGTTAAACGACAGTTAAATTACCAGTGAATGCACAGACTGGGACTCAGGTTGGTGTTTTGCTTTTAAGATCAATTTAATTAATGGAGCATCGTTATAAGATATATTAAAATCCTTTTCATGGATTATTTATCTGCATTTTTTAACATTTAACTGTACGTTAAAATAGGGTTAGGGTTAGGGCTGCATTAATCCCAGTTTTCTTTTCTGTGCCAAATAATACTACAGTATGTCCACTTGGAAAGCTGATGTCCAGTGTTTTAAAAAAGGCCACATCTAGAAAAACACGCAGCTCATTGTCTCTACTAGTATGTCATTTAGTGCCTTATTGATGATAAACACAAATGTATGTAGTCATTTCATATTTTTGGACCGTTTCTTAGATTTTGACTTTAACTGTCGGTGCTAAGTTCTAGATATGTCACTGACAATAAGATAAGGTTTTACAAGGTATTTTTATTCATCTAAACTCTTCACCACTTCGTATTGATTAGTTATTTTACAGCTCATCAGCAAAAGTTAATTTGACTCACCTGTGTTATGGCCACAGAAACCAGACAGAGGAGTAAACTAAGCCTCTTCATCTTTCTGCTGTCCTACTTTCTCTGTGGAGATCCTGAATGTTCCTCCTGCCTTGCAGTCGGATCCCTTAAAATGTTCTTGGTCCAGTTTGTTGAACCTCTGACTCACTGGAAAACCTCGGTCAGGTCCGATCAGAGTTGAGCAACAGCTCATGCTGACACTGAGTGATGCTGTTTGGTGTACTTTGTGTGCCTTCACTGCAGCAAAGTAAACACTGAGTGAACCCAAACATGCTGCTGGATTTACCGGCATTTCAAACTATGTTCTGTCTATGCAAACAGCAACAAACAAATTACTAGTCTGATGTAGAAATTACGAGTTCATACAACAAAATAAGCATTAAGAGGAAAATAATTTACTATTTATTTGTTTAAAAAAAGACAACACAGTCATGAACAGACTGGGACCACAGGTTGTGGTCCCAGTCAGGTTGATACTGTACCATTAAGAGCTTTAATTAAACCCAATAACTACGTATTCCTGATTTTCTTTGAGGTTTGACTGGCCAGGTCTCATTTTCAGTCGTAGAAAAGGCTGTATGTCCAATCTGGAAGTTATATTAGCTGTTAGCTTGCTATTTTAGCTCCTAGTTAGCTAATTTTTAAGGTCTACTAAGCTTAGACCAGATTGAATAAAGTTTATCATGGTCTCATTCTTACAAACAGTTGGACATTTTAACAGGCATGTGTAACATTTTGAAAGCCAATCTAAATATCGCATAAACATAAAGTGCACAGGTCTACATTACAACAGAAAGTTGCTTCATCAGAGTACTGTAGAAAGAAAAACTTGAGGTGGCAACAGTAAAAAAGTGAGTTTTAAGTAACAGCAAATGGAGGAAACATTGTGCTGTCATTTTTTTGACCTGGGCAGGAGGTAAAATAAAAATGTGTGCTGCTCACACCTGCACACTTCCTCCTGTGTGCCTCTGGTTGTAGATGATGAGATCATGCAGGAGGCAGAAGCTCTCAACTGGTCCGATCTCTCCCTGGTCAGCACCATCTTATTACTGAAGGTCTCCAGGCAGAGCGTGCAACTTAAGGGTCGCCCTACAGTAGCCAGCTTGTTGAGCGTGTGTTGGACTGATTGTGGGTTTGAAGCCTGAATAAACAAACAAATGTCCAGTATTGTTTGGTCCGGTTTTGGCAGCATTGCTTCTGCAGCTTGGCAGCGATGTAAAATATGTCTCCTCATATCTTTCCAAAGAATTTTCCACACTACTCCCATCTGTTAAGGCCCTGTAATCGGACACAGGGGTTGCTGACATTTTCCTGAGGAAAAAAAGATGAAAGAATGAAATTTGATCATTTTTATTCCTGAGTCCCATTTACCAGATATAAAAAACAAATTTCACATGTGACACACTGTTAAACTGGGGCAGAAAATGTTGTTAAATATTGTCATCACAATATTGACTGATAAACCTACACCTCACATCAGTGTCATCACCACTCCCTAAGAGCTTTCGCACCTTGGCCACTGAAAACATACTTGTGGTTCTATACCATCCTACCATACCATCCTTGTTTATATAAATAGAGTTAAGGTTTGACTGGTCCGTATTGTTTAGTGCTCGTCTAATTGTTACAGACCCCTAAGGCCATAAAATGACTGGAAACGCTCCATTTGCTGTTTTTCACTTTTATCTTCTGAAACTGGTTTTTAAGGGACCTGCAGCATCTCTTTTCAGCCTAGACTAATAATTAACTGTGATCCAAGCGTCTGATTCTAATTTTTGGTGAGTCTGTTTTTTTTAATGCACACAAACTCATCTGTGTAACCTTTGTTTTGTTTCAGCAAGTAAACGCTGACCATGAAAGAGGAAAAAATGTGCAACAGGTTCCTTGAAAAGGGGAAGTAGTTTTGAAAATGAAGGAAAAATCGGATTTTCCCTGTTTATTGATTGAACCACAGGTACCTGAACCTTTTCTGAACAAACTATAATACAATATCAGGCAGAGGAAGTTTGCAGCTTTGATGCATTTAATGAACAGAGGAAAAAAAGTCAGATGTTTCAACATCTATTCCACACGAACATCAGAACCAGAACTTCAGTTTACCAGCATTTTAACAACCGATCACCAGCCGAAGTCGTAGCCGATTTATTGGTAAATATGTAATAATCTGCAGCAAAAACAGAAAAACTAAACAAAAAAATTAACAACCTTAATCAAACGGCATGGAAGCAGATGTTGCAGACTGAACTCAGCTTATTTGTGTGGTTATGCTGCCACCTCATGACTGCTTGGTGGAACTGCAGGCGGTCAAACGCCCACGTTTTAACGGTCCTCCTCCTCCAGTGGGAAAACAGACCAAACTAAGCGCTGAGCTTTGAAAACAATGATTTTAAAAGAGGAAATGTCATTTTTTTAAATGTATGTTCCTATAGGATGTGTTCTGAAACTACAGGGTGACTGCTGTGGCTGATAGTATTTTATTACATGTAATCAGATTTATGCCATATTCTTTCACATGAAACCTGAGCAGCAGGTTGAGTTAGTAGCTTCTCTTTTCTTCTGTGCTCATATTAATCTGGAGGTGCAGAGATGTACAGATGTAACTTTCATCATTTTATTCTTATTTTTTGCAAGATACATGATCACAGTGAAATAAGTCGAGGTCCGGAAAAAAATCTGCTTTATTTTCAGTATATTTACATACATTTCACATTTTCCAGCTCATATTTGCTCTACTCGAGCCAGAAGGAGAAGATCAGAGGAGAACCGAGAGCAGATCCGTGCAGAAAGCTCAGCTACCACTGCCAGGCACCTGAATGCTTTGCACACAGACTAATAATCAGCATCCTGTGGTGTAGAATGTAGCTGTGTGACAGACAGGAGGGCGCAGACTATCAGCACAGCAGCAGTCAACCTCCCTCTGCAATGATTGGTTAATTTATTCAACCGTTAGAAGGCTTCTTCTGATAATTACAATGATGCAGAAACAAATAAACCTTGTGTATTCATCCTGTTTCTTTGCTAGATGCTGGAGTCCAGGATGTGTATTTCTCCAGTTAATTCCAACATGCTGTAAATCAGCCTGTAGCCCCAACTAGATCACAAGCGTCCAGTTAAATCAGTAAGTTTCCCCAGAGATTTTCTGTCTGATCCGACCGTATAACTGGAAGCTCAGGAGGGAACTTCTCAGGTTTCCTGCCTCTGCTTTGAGAACCAAGTGGCTGCTGGTTTTGTGACCAGCTGCTGCTAACAGCAAAGCAACAAGCCAGACCTGCAGGCAGCAACGAGAGGAAAAGAAGATGACGTAACCACACCCCGCATACCTCGCGAAGGCGGTGGCAGGCGGGCCGACAGGTTCTGTGATGAGTCAGCCCCTACAGGGGAAACAAAACGCAGACAGAGATCTACTTCAGATACAGCCAGAAGGCCCGGAGATCCAAATCACTTTAACAGATGAAGTCGAGATCATCTGAAGCTAAATATGAGGAAACGAGTGAAGACATGTTTAGTTGGTTTGTTTCTAGCAGAGGAGGTGAACTCTGAATGGGTTTGATGTACATCGGGTTGTGGTGCTGAAGGTCTGATTGAGATGTGGGTTCAGGCTGCAACGCCACGAGACACAGAACATTTACAGCTCAGATCCCCAAGCAGAGGAGTGAGGAGATAAGGTACAGAGCAGCTATGTTTCTTTAACACCACAGAGGTGTGTTAGTGAACAACATGAACATTTAGCCGTTTCTTTGTAAAATGAATCAATTTGAACCCAACTGGATCACCATGCCACACAGTTTGAATTTTATGTCTGTAAGTTTCTGCAAGAAGCTCCACCTGCCCTTCTGTAGAGCATAAGATCAAAACATGCGGAGATACCACACTGTCTGCAGCCTGGAGCCATTTTAAGCCACTTCATTCAAACCGTGATGCAACCCAGCTCCATCTGCAGCTGTTATCTCTGCAGCTGAAACGGAAACTGTCTGAAAGACGAGGAGGGAAATGACACTCAGCCATCACAGCATGCTTCTGCTGGGAATGTTTCAATAAGAAGGGCTTTATTTTAGCGTTTTTAAGGGTGGAGTGGCTTCTGGAAAATAATGTAAAGTTATATATATATATCTCAGATGTAATGTCACAAAGTGATAAGAGTTGTTGTTGAGGGAAACTGTGGATAATTAATGTTAGATGTCTTTGGTTTTTAGCAGATAAATGGACTGTATTCATTAAGAGACAATTTTATTCCTGTATCCTGACTGCTCAGTATGTATTTATCACATGGTGATAGTGTCCAGCCACCGTCATCCCTGCAGGATCTGAAAGGTAAGCCGGTAGACACAAAGCAGTCTCCGCCCACTTGGCGCGTCGCCTGTCTCGCCGGCCTAGACATGGTGCGGAGCCGCGAGTCCAGCGCTGCTCCGCTCTTTCGGCCACAACCTAAAACCCTCCTGCAGTCAACGTCTTCCGGTGAATTACTTTAAGAGACGCGACTGAACTCAGGACACAGAAATAAAACTCCGCTTCTGCGCCTTTAACCCGTCAAACAGCCTGTTAAACAGCCTGTTTGACGGGTTAAAGGAGCAGTCAGCCTCCGTCTGTTTAGACCCGGGCCACAGAACCGAGTGGATCAAATAAATTAACCCAGTTAGAACTTACCAAGCTGTCCTCCTTAGGTCTAACATTTAAACTGAAAAACCACAAGGAGAAAACTCAGGTCCACCAACATTTGTTTTTCCGTGTTTCTTCTTCTAATCGGTGGAAACGGAAGCGTGAGTGGATAAATGGCGTCGTGCTGCCCCCCACCGTCTGGAGTTCAACACTACAACTGAAGCTGCTGGCAAATGTATTTGAACTTCAACACGTTCACGCTGTTAAAATAAGCTAAAGGATGAACAAAAAGACCCCAAACCTTTAAGGCTGCATCTCTTCAGCACAGATTCACACAGTGTTGGGGTTAGTTCCCCTTTTTCCTTTGGAAGATCCCTCCACTGAGGTGAGATCTTCTAACATCTAAAACATGCAATATTATATTTAACTGTTCGGGATAAGCATAATAACCATTCACACCAAGTCACATGCAAAACAAAGTTACATTTCTTTCACAAAGAAAGTTAAATCAACCCTTTCAAAGGCATTTGAATCTTTTAAAGGTAACATCCAGGTGTAACTCCTTCTTGTACCACTAGATGGAGAAAAAAGATCAGGGAGCAGCCTTTCCTCAGCTGGCATCCTGCTGTGGATGGCTGATTTTAAATTTATGCTGTGTTTTGACGTCTTCACCAAGTTGAATAAATACCCAGGCCAGATAATTCAGACATTTCCATTATTAGTGATGTAGCTTTGCAACCTCACTGCTGCACCAGTCTGTTTGCATAGAGACTAAAACCAAAGGCTTAAAGCAGCCTTTCAGTGCAGGTTCCCCCGAGCTGTAAGAGCCTGGAACAATCCCTACTGTAGCTTACACACAGACACACACATGCATCCACAGGCATTTCACCATTATATACAAACGGACTCTTTGAAGTCCTCTTTGAAGAGACCTTTACCGAAGCCGTTGGTTTGGGAGCCTGAATTAAGAGACCCAGTTATTTTAAATTCAAACAAACAGTTTTGCAGTATGAGTGATTTAAATATGATGCAGGCTGTGCAGAGGACAACAACTTTAATCCTCTGAGCAGGAATGGGAGTATAATGTGCATGTTTCAGGTTTTATTCCCATTGGTTTTTAGGTTTGATGTAGTTTGATCAATTTTTCCTTAAGAACCTGAGCTAAAGTCAACCTAAGAGTTGACTTTAGTATTCATCATTGTCATGTCGTTCTTTTGATACATGGAGCTAAACAGTACATGTGATTCTGAACCTGATGCCATGTTGCTCTCATTGTCTAAAGACTTGTATTTAAATCTGCATAGTTCCTGCAGCTTTTACATGAAAACGAACATTCTGCACCTTTGTCAGTTCTGGTGGTGGTTTGCTTCCACCCATTCATTATCTGCCACTTTTCTAAGATAGTTTCCCAGAAATGACAGATCCAGGATAAAAACCTAGATATCCCTCCCCACCGTCACACTCTCCAGTTCCCATTGAGTTCCTGCAGTAAGTTTTGGCCCTCCACCCAGTGAAGGGATCCTCACAAGATGCCGAAACAAATTCTATTAACTCAGCTCGGAGGAGAAGCAGCGGTTCTTCTCTGGGTTCCCCCCATATGACTGAGCTCCTCAATCGATGTTGAGGAGCTTGTTGTGTCCAGGATTGCATTCTTTTGGTCATGATCCAAACTTAATGGCCAGAGGTGAAGGTCATCATGTAGACAAACCTCTACTACAAGAGCTTTGTATTTTGGCTACGTTTTTTCACCACGGCAGACTAGAGCAGGGCCAGCTTTACTGCAGACGTTCATGCAGACTTTACATACAATTCAGTCTTAATTAACAAAGAAGAGCCAAATTAAATTTTACGTATAATTAGAAGAGGGTTTTCTATCTAAGGAAGTCGAAGCAACAACATTGAGTTGTTGATTTGAAGCAATCTCTCCTCCTTAGCAAGGATTTGGTGACGTGACGAAGAATGACTTCCTCCTAACAAGGAGAGACCTCCGGCAGAATCAGTGTGAGCGGCTATCTGCCGGGACCAGAGGACGGTTGAAAGACAGGAAAGAGAAAAAAGCACGAAGCATTGGCCCAGGAGTACTTTCTATGAAAAAAAGAAACAAGAAGAGTACGCAAAATTAATGAGAGCAATGACTCTTTATCCAGGAAGGAGAAACAGCCAAACAGAAGCACAGGACCAGGAATACCTTCTACAGAAAGGAAACTCAGAGAGAACTCAAATGACTCATTTTATTTCACAGTGAGAAAAAAAGAAATCTGGAAAGCCTAAAAACCCAAAACTTGTAATTATACAGCAGCAAGCAATTAAGAATAAAAACAAATAAAAATTAATGGTTAAAAAGAAGTTTGCAGCCCATATTCTGAGTTGTACGTTGAGTCTGTAGAACACATTTAAACCCTGGATATCACTGCTTATGACACAGTGTGATTTGACTGTCGAGGGTTAAATAGACCCTTCTATGAATAAACACCTCATCTATAAAATGTTTGGATTTAATTAAACCAAACTCAAAGCACACTTTGGTCGGTTGAAACGAGGCGTCTAAATTTGTTTGCTTTCCCAGGGATCATTAACCCACAAGTCACTAATTATGCCGTGAACGACAAAGTAAGCTGTGTAACAGGAAGAGGTAATTAGGGTTATTCCCAGATGGCAAAGAAGGTGGAATTTCATTTTCTGAGCCTAACTGTAACAGAGACTCAGCGTCAGTAATGACAACAGAGCGGTTACTGATTCCAACAACTCCCGGAGGACCGTCAGCGGCCTCTGACAGATGCCACTTCTGGGAAACTATTCATATTAACAGGAAGTAATTTGAATCCTTGCCTGGAGCTGAAGATAATTTCAATATTTGACATTTTGAGTGAGCGGTAAAAACATCTGCCATGTTTTATCAGTAAACTGCACACTTCCTCTTCCTTTTGCAGAATATCACACACATTCTGTTTACTCTAAACTACTTCAATAAATCAGTGTTTGTTTTTAAATACACTTCAGTTTAGTTTGGTTAATAATGGGAAACGCTGAGGAGCTTTTGTGACAAATATATACACTTTAAAAACTCCTACATAAACAAGTGTGGTTCGTCATGGCTTTTTACAGTCCAGCTACGTGGCAACAGCAGGAACTATGGGAGCTACCATTAAACCGAGTCTAGCTGTGAGGATAAAGTGGGAACTATCGGAGTCCCTGTGCAGCAGTGGGAACTACAGGAGCCACAGTGCTGCTGTGGGAACGACCAAAGCAACAGGTTGGAAACTCCAGAGCTACCTCAGTGCTAGATGTGAGGCAACAATAGGGGATACTGGTGCCTCCACGTATCAGTGGGAACCACCAGAGCCACTGTGCAACAGTCAAAACCCCCATTAAACAAAGCGTCTAGCTACAAAGCGACAGTGGAAACCTCTGGGGCCACCGTGCAACAGTGGGAACTACAGGAGTTACCATTAAGCACAGAGTCTATCTGGAGAGGGAACCACCAGAGCCTCGTCATGCTCCACTTGTGAAAGTAAATCTGTTGGGCTTCTTCTTGGCATTCAGACAACATTTCTGAATGCTGCTCTGCCAGACAGGACCCAAAAAAGTAAATGCATTGATTTCATTTCAATTTAGTTCCTCAGTATTCAGCGTCTAAACTGCTTCAGTGTGTTTGTGTTACATTTTGACCTCAATTTCACATCTGGCTGAGCAAACATCTAATTCACAAGCACTCAGGCTTCTCTCACAGCTGGTGCACCGTGAGGATAATAAAGGTTTATAAACTCAGTAAACTTCATTGAAAGACTTTATATAAAAGCCTTCAGATAACACCCGACTGTGCTACACACTATGGGGAAAGGCAGAGAGGCCCAGGTCAGTTTTCTTCGAGAGGAATTCATTTTAAAGTCCAGACAAGGACTTTAGATCATATAAAAAAACACTTTTCTCTTCTCTTTTGTGTCTGTTTTCAGAATCAAAAGGCAGCATTATTCAGAGCAGAGTGAGACGTGGAGGATTTCATAAAATCTTCACTTGGATTCAGTTTTTCTGTCCACCAAAACTACAGAAAAGGCTGATCAGGCCAGGGGATTCACAAAGATCTAGCAAAAAAATGAAGAAAAGCGAGCTGAACATATACTAAGAGATTGATCAATCAACAAGGTACAGAGATGGTGGGATGTTTACCCAAAGAGGGGATGGGGTGCAGGAGAACACAACAAGAACACATCAAACAAAACTATATTTATTGTTAAAGCTCAACCTCACTCTGCAGATCCATCTTATTCCCAACTAGTGAGGTGAAATCCCCTGTCCCAAACAATAAATGATGAAGCAGAGAATCAGCATTCCAAGATCACTCCCTTCCTTGCTGCCCAGGTCACCCATCTCCCCCATCTCAACCTCCTCCCCACACATATTGTGGAGGGGCTTCCTAGTCATTTTCTGGCTGAGCTAGACCAAGTCCCAGGAGCCACGGCTTAGCCACCAGGCACTGACCTGCGGACGCCTTAATGGCCGAAATGGAGAGCCGAGAAACGGGAAGCCAGGCGAGACTTTTTTTGTTGTTGTTGATTGCTGTTGGAAAGTTTTTTGGATAAAAGCTTTTCCTCCAACTGTTTGACGGTTGCTGCGCTTCAGTGAGTGAGCTCACACTGTCCTGCGATGCTGCCAGCAAACTGGGTCACGTGTGTTTGTCGGAGTGTGTGTTTGTGTATCGTTATACCCTTGAGTCCAAATTATCCTTAAAAGGATAGAATCAAATACGAATCGTGGCTGAAAGGTTGGAGCATTCTACCAATTTATCTTCAAGGGCGAGTCTCATTAGGGTGACTTTGCTCACAAATTGTAGTTTTTAGCAGGAACCTTCAAATGCAGAGCTGTTACAGGGAATGCTGGTCCAGAAAACTGGTCAGGATATTTCCCATCAGTGGACCTGGGCTCACTAGGAGCTTCTTGCAGGGGACACAGTTGGAACACAATGAAAACACAACACTTAAGGTTAGAATATAGAATATGTGGGATTAAAAGACAATTAAAGTGGATTTACGTTCACCAACACAAACACGTGTTAGTCTGGAGAGATGTTTTCTTTGGAAACTTGTGCAATAAAACTAGAAACTGCTGACGTACATCCAGTCAGGTTTATGACTGACCCGAGCAGCATTAATGTATATCACAGCCCAGCAGAAAGAAGGCGAGAGCTGCATAACCTCCAATGACAAAATAATAAATTACTCAAAAGGCCAAACTGAGTCAGCAAGCAGGGTCAACATCTTAGCCTCCTGAATAATACATAAGTTAGAATATTCCTTGTACATCACATAGTTTGAATTTTAACACAGATTCGGACGTGAACATTTATACTAATGAAATTTCCCAGAGAACAATGCCGACGAGAGAAATTATTACTTGGCACGAAGGCGTTTGTGAGAAATTGTTAATCAGAATGTTTGGAGCTAATCAATAATTAAAAAGAGATGGAGCATAGTCTCGTCTTTTCTCGGAGGTCTGTTCTGTAACATCTACATGAAGCCAGTGAAACCAGATGGTAAATGTTAATGAATTACACCAGAGGACTAAATTCATTGTATTTTCAGGAGCTCCATCACATGCGGGGCAGAAATTCATTATTCAAGGAAGCACAAGGGACCTTCAGACAATGACTATAAATTAGAAAAGGGAGAGAGAAGTCGATTCACCTGCTCTGCTGGAGGTTCAATGGTCTGGTGAAGATTTGCAGTATATTCTGCAGACGAATTAATGCTACTGTTGCATTTAGTTCATCCCTGACCCATAACTCACTACACAGAGCACGTGTTCTGGGTGTTTAGGTTGATGGTACCTGTATAGATCGAATAGAAGGTCCTGTGACATTATAGAGGTGAACAGGTCTGGTCCCTGGGTCCCATTTTCAATAAAGGGGACTGGAGATTGTGTTGGAGCTGTTAAAGGGCGGAGGGTCTCACATCTCAGCTGCCATGGAGACGTTTATTCACGGGTGTTTTACTCTCAGACCCCGGGTCATCGAACAGTCGACCAGATCTTCTCAGAGCTGCTGAGGGGTTATGGGATGTCCCTTAGAGACAAAATCACATGACGTTCACATGTGCAAAATCACATGAGAACATGTTATCCCATGTGAACGTAATCATCCACCTGAAATTTCATATTACAAATAACGTTAAACAGGTGAAACCCTGTAAAACACGGCTTGTAAATGTACTTTACATGTTAATCACATGTAAAGTCCCATGTGAAACAACTTTTTACACATATGCAGATCAGTAGCTGAAGCAACGTACCTTGGCCAGTGATACTACACAGATGTACTAAACGTGATACCCAGGAGAAATCCCTGAAGTAATGATGACATATATTAAGTCACCGTGCACACAGGAGCATCTGTGACTTCCAGACAGATGTTCTTTCTCTGGAAAGTTAATGACACGACATGGGGAGCAAACATTTCTTTATATTTAGATTCTTACTCTGCCCTGAGACTGCTGTTTGGCAGACCTTATGTATTTCTACTGTGATGATTCATGTTTCTGTACTGTTTACATCAGTGGTTTTCCATGCTGCACCCCTCAGCCATGACTCACCTGTACCTGTCTAATTATCTCCACCTGTGCTCTCCAGGATAAAACCCACTTCCTGCCACAGCACAGGTGCCAGATTATCTGAAGCTGTATGCAGATAAAACCCAGCTTTTTCAGATCCAGTCATTGAGATCGTGACCCTGTTTCTGCCACCTGGACCCTACTCTTCGCCTGGCCCTGCCTTGTTATTCCTACGGACTCTGATTTAATGGTTAAGACCCTCATCTGACTCCTGATCCCTCTCTGTCTTCTGGCTTTGTGAAAGTGTCAAAAAGTGGACCCAGTGTTAACCGAACCTGGACTGTTTCTTCAACCACACTTTACCTGTTGCTGAATCTCTTCATTCAGTGTTACCCATCTGAGTTCAGTCACTCTTTTCAAAGTTTATAATATACTAGTAATCTTTATTTACTGATTTATTTACTGGTGGTGGCTCAAGTTTTCAGGATCATCTGGGTCTCACCAGGAACTGATGATGGCCTTGGTTCTATTGTTAACAGGATTTTTTCCACTCTACTGTCTTCACACAGGAAAGGGAACTAATGAATGCACCTGGCTGCGTTTCCTGAGGTATTTATTTATGACTTGGATTGCATTGTACTGTATTATATTTTTATTAAACTGGTCTGTATGTGATTACATGAATTGTACTATGATTATATTGTATGATTAGATTGTTCGAGAACATTTCCTTCTTATTGTGAGACACAGTTTAGTATGAGCCAGCGCTCTTCTAACAATCTTCTGCGTATATTCTGTCCAGACATGCTTCAAGGATTCCAGGTGAGTGAATTATTTAGTTTGGATCAGAGATTTCGGACTACTTTGAAGGGCATCATTGACTTCATTCTTACATGTGTGGATACCGCTTCCTTTTATGCATGCCCTTCCACTCCACCTGAATCACCCACATGTTTTTTAAGCTGTGAATATTGATGCCTTGTTATTGGTGTCATATTGTTTGAATAAATGCCCTAATGAAACATTTTGTTTGTTGATTTGGTTTTAATATTTTCTTGAATCTCTTCCATTAGTTTGCTTCTCTGCCCCATTTCCCACCTGGATTGTCACTTGCACCGCTTGCATTTCGTTTGTCTCCTCAGTATAAACACTTTTATTATATTTTCTACCAGAGTGAAGATCTTCCTCGCTCTCAGTCCTCATTTCATCTCTTATTCCCTAGCCATGCAGCTGTTTTTATTTGATGTAAAGTTTAATTATATCCATCAGCCCCTGGAGCCTGTCTGAATCTGGATGCTTTTCCAGCACAGATCTTTTAAGAGATTTTAATTTTAATTTAATCGGACCAGCAGCTTATAACAGTGTAACGGTGACATTGAAGTCTCACAGCTCCATCAACGTTAATGCATCAAATATAGAACAACAAAACTGCACCCATTTTAACAGTGAGAAATGCTTAAAAATGGCCTTGTGTTGTTTTTAATGTCATTTTAACTGAGCTGTCTTCAACTTAAACTCCAACTTCTATCTCAGGCATCAAGATTAAGGACAAGTCAGTCGTTTAAATTTGTCACAAGATGATAAAGCATATAAATTCTTCATAAATAAATCAAATTATCATCAAAAAGTTCAATTTAAAAAGTAAAACATACACATTTCATTGATTCATTCCACACAGAGTGATACATTTCAGGCTTGAATTTTAATGCTTAAAGTTCACACCCATAATTCACTTTCTCTGAACCTTTGAATATTGCATAAAGCCTATTAAAATGTTTTTTTTATAGCAAAAACTGAATGTTATGGTTTTATGGGCAAGACTGCTGACTGGACAGTTGTCCAGCAGACAGTCAGTGACATCCTCCACAATGGGGGTCATTGATAAGGAAGCCAGGTGTTCACAGAGTGCTGAAACCAAGCGTGTTGAAGGAAAGTTGAGTGTAAGGAAAAACTGTGGAAAAAACATGCACATACAGCAGGATTAGCCATCGACGTTAGAAGATTGTGGAGCAAATCTAGTCAAGAGTTTGGGGGAGATTCTTAAATATACAGGGTATTAGGAAGAGGAAAATGAGAGACACCTGAGCCAACGATGAAGATGAGCAAAGGGCCGCTAATAAAGCAACCCAGACTTTCTTCAGATCTCATTCATGCAAAAAGACCCCTGACAAAGTACTGAGTGCAGACATTGTACTCATATTGTGCTTTTCGGTGGGCCCACGTCTGTATTAAGAGTTGTTTTATCCGTTATTTTGTGTAATGTTTTAGGTTTTCAGTAGCTGTAAGATATTCATCAAATCTACAGAAATAAATGCTTGACAATTTGATGAATCTATATGATAGGTGAGTTTTATGTTTTTTATTTGAATCTTTTAATTTTACTGAGATGCACATGTAGATGATTAGCAATAAAACACGACTATTTTTTGTTGTGGGCAAAAATGAGCATGCTGAAAAACCTCAGCAAAGACTCAATGAAACGTTTGATAAACTAAAGCCATCTGAAGTGAATCAGTTCCAACCCATTATAATTGTGTTTTTCCTTACCGCTTTACACTAAAGATTTATTCCTCACTAATCTGCATTCTTCTCAAACATCTGCTCCTCACTCCACTTCAAGACCAAATAATGCCATTTATCAAAGCCTTTGGAGCTGTTGGGAAAATTGCATCAGCAAACAGTCGCCCGCCACAGCCTTGTTTTGCTCTGATAATGATCAAGAATGAAAGTTTATTAGAAAGTAACCCAGTAAACCGTAGAAAGTTTTAATAATTTTTAGTCTGTTCAAGGTCACTGGACATAAAACAGGAAATGTGTCTCACCAAACAGTTTTGAGCACTAATCATTAATACAAAACTGACAAACAAACTTTTGATGCCTCAAACAACATCTGAAGGTAATTTAGACAAACGATAGAAAAATCCAGATGACACCAATATGTCCTGAACGGGCAGATAAAATGAAAATGTTTTAACACAACATTATCAAACTGGTCATGTTGGACACACTGGTTTCATAAAAACAAATCTGTCATCCTGAGCAAAAAATACAGTAAAAATGGTAAATAATGTTTAAACCTTTACCCAAATAGTCTAGAACAATGAAAAAATGAATGCTGGAGGAGAGATGTGTGGTATATTTAGTTACTGGGTCCACACTCCAACCAACAGCCCTGCTATGCAACACTTTATTCACAATTAAATGCAGTTTCTAAGAATAGTACTCTTTCTCCCTTTTTACCAGACTCTTTAGGTACATTTTTATGCCAAAACAAAATATAACAGTTTACTAATCATAGTGAGTTCCTCCACAGCCTCCGCCGAACGACTGTTTTATAATAATTAATCTTTGCTTTTAATTTTTGTACTGTAATTTATGATTTAACAGTTTTCCCCTCACAAACAACAAAGGAAAGATGCTAGCCTGCCCCTTCTATCGTAGACAAAATGACTAACTTGCTGCACAGTGAGTCGGGTTTAAGGTATAACCTAACGTCCACGGAGCATGTGGTACAATAAAAGTAGAGTACAGAGGTAGTTTACTGCATTGGTCCAAACAGACCACAACAAACTGTGTTATTAGTTTATTGGTATTAGCACTGGCATGCTAATGTAGCATTCTAGCATCCAGATTCCTGTTAATTTTCAACAATAATTGTCATTGGACAACCCTAAAGTCCCCCAACAGGGGATGATATTACCATAGTTTAAGCACCTGACTGTCAGTTGTGTTTTTTAAGGGTCCAGTTGGAGACAGGAGGGGGACAGGATCATGATGTAGTTCAATTTAATGACAAAAATCAAAGGAATGGACCTGCAACACCAAATGGATACACAACAACAAGAAAGAAACCGGCTAGCGAGAGATGGACAACAGGAGAATCTGGAAAGAAGTGTATGAAAACAAACAATAGAAACATTGGGAGGAGTGATTAGAATGAGGACCATAAAGGATGAATTACAAAGTGGAAAAGGCTGAGGGCGAAACTCAGCTGAGACAGGTTGAAACCACTGAGGGAGGCTAATGGAGGAAGTGGCTGAACACAAGTAAACATGTGGATCAAGGAAAATAAAAATAAAAAACTGAACAAGGCGACATACAAGACTGACAAAAAATGTATGGAATATATTTTGGAATATATGGAACATATAAGCCCAGATGCCACCAGAGCCAATAAGGAGGCCAAGAGATGGAAAATCAGACAAGTCTCAGGAAAACTGCTCAGAGGTTGGAGTCATTGGGGAAGAGATTTGGCCAAAGAGCCCTGCAGAGATGATCAAGGACAACAAGCAGACTAAACAGCTCATGGAACAAGTGTAGTAAAAGATCCAGGTCATCCTTGAACCCATTGAAGAACCCTAAAACAGTGACTGGATAAGATGGGTTTTCCTTAATTGTCACTGGCAACAGTCACTGGATTAGGGAGGGCATTCCAGAGCCCTGGAAGAAGTTGGGTACAATCTCTTTAGGGAACATTACTTGACTCCCTTGGAAAGGTTGGGAACAATCACTGGATGAGACAGGTCTTCTTAGACCCCTCACAGCAACCAGCAACAGTCACAAAAGGAGGTGGATCTTTCACCACCCTTTCAGAAATGTTCAACAGTCTCTGGACAAGTTGGGTTGTGTTTGACCCCTTTGGAGAAGTCGGATCAAACTCTGGATGAGTTTGGAAGTCCTTGACTAGCCCCTTGACCTCCATTGTTTCCAGTGGAGGTCAAGGGGCTGTTCTCCACAAAGAAAATCACAGCAAGCCTTTGTAACATCAAACAGTATTTCAAACCTAAGAAAATTGGAAGTTTGAATATGAAAGTTGAATCGTGAAATTAGAATATCTGTAAATCCCTGATTCCCCATAAAAATGTTCATGTATAAAACCAACGAAGGGACAAACGTTTAGTTTGTTCTAAGTCTCCAGTCTTGCTTCTAATCTATTTAAATTTCTTACACTTTTAGACATTTGGAATTAGTTTGAACAGAACCGCAGATCTTCTGTTTTATAGTCAAACCCTTTAAGGTTAATTAAAAACACAGAGCCTGAATGTAGAAACCTTTAGTTTTATCAGCTCTGTGTTTTTATGTAGCTTTAATTACGTGGTAATGTTGAAATTGTGGTAAATCTCCCTGCAGCTACACTCTGGCTTTTAAAGGTTGTGGTTTTTAAATATTTGAGCTCACTGGGACTCCTATGAGCCCAGTAGCTTCTCACACACAGTTATTCTTAATTACCTTTTGTATTGACCATAATGAAAAAACGAGGAGGCCAGACAGTGCCTATAATCCATTTAGATTAATATGAACATGAGTAGGAGTTCAACTTATCTAAGAGACGTGCCAATGCAAGAAAGCAAAGACAAACCTAGAGAGATGTGGCCTTCTTACTTAACTTTCACACTGAAGTGCTCAGCCAGGAATGGCTGAATCCTAATGCCAGATGCCTCATTCCCTGGATGCTCCATATCAGGAGAATTCAGCCCATCTCCAACAGTTTGGCTCTAGAGCCTAAGGTGTTTTAAAGGGGATCCTTTGTCTGTTTGTTGGGTCAGCTGGCAATGCTGGGAATCTGCCTGTGCTGGCCTCTCTCCCAACAGGTGGTTGGCTTGCTGAAGCCAGTGTCCTGTGTTTTTAGCCCTGGGAGCTACAGTTCAGCCCCGAGGCACACACTTATGTGCCATATTTGTACTTTCTAAAGATTTTTTTTTTTATCAAGCCAATAACAGTAATCTGCTTGTAGACTGTTCTGTTCTTCCTGGTTCTGAACACAAAGTTAAGAAATAAACTGTTACATTTAAAAGCAGGTTTTTATGTTTATTTTCTGATATCATGCTGTAGGGTATTACCATATTATCATCTATTCCATATGTTGTTGCCCCACTCCGCCTATGTTCTGCGCTGCGTCATGGGGCTGTGTCCTCACTATGAAGCTGAAGTTGTTTCTGCAATAGCAGGCTCTGGAGGGCTGCACCAAGGGCTTGGTGGGGTGCCTTCATATTCCTATATCCCTCGTCTTGTTGAACAAATCTGTGAGTGGGACTAATGGCTTTCCAGATAGAAACATTGGGGGGAGCGATTGATACTAGTAGTAACTACTACTAGTAACTTCTTTCAATGTAACTTCTTTTACATGACCAAGTTCACCATGCAGACACCTAAAATAGCAGATAAGCACCTGGTAACCCAAAGAACTGCTGGTTCTGTGGTTGCAGAAGCAAAAACTTGGATGTCGGATACATTTAGAAGGACTGTCACTATTTTTGTGTTTTAGTTACCTTGTTCTGGTAGATGTTCTCAGCTGTCTGTGATAGTTTCATTGCTGCCTTCTTTAAAAGGTCGTGGCAAAATGGTGAGGTTGTGTTCCTGCAAAGCATAAAGTCCAGGTAGTCAAAGAAACTGGGCTCCACAGCGAAATTAGAGATATGCCCTGGTGGGCAGGTACAATGGATAACAACAAAACATGCAAGTAGACATTATTCATTGCATGCTAATGCTACAAATCTTTTGCTAAGATCCAAAGGGAAATTAAAACATCACCCTCTTTGGTCTTAAATGGGATTATTTTCTACAACGCCAGGGCAAAAGTACTAAGTTGCAACAGCCTTAATAGATATTGGTCCTGAAACCTGCCTGAGAAAGAAACAGGTTTGATTTCCACTGATGCACAAACTGCCTGCAGTCATGATTAAGGCTGGAAATCAGAAGCTTTTAAAGTGAACAACCAGGGAAAAGCCTGGAGCTCAGAGTCTTGTACTAACTGAGGTCTGATGAGGGGGAAACACTCCAGAAATTAATATTTCATATAAACAGTGAGTGCTGTTTGTCTCCCCAGGTGTCTTTAAAAATAAGCTAATATTTGAATCGGGTTTAACGATTAAGGTGGTGAGTTTTTGTCAGTTCAATTGCTGTCATCAACTGAAGAACAAGCAGGATCAAAATTTTCTTATTGGTCTGAAATCTGAGATTTTTTTATTTGTCAGTTTGAAATTTATTAAATTGAACCTATATTTCCAATGTTCCTCCATTCATGGGTGACTCTTCATTTTATTTGACTACTTGATTCAGTCAGAACAAACACAAAATGAAACGTTATCAAGAAAAGGAGAAACTAAATTTCAGCTGTGAAAAATGTTAAAAATGTATGTTTTCCTCATAAATATCTCTTAAACTCCTGGAAAAGAGGAAAATGTAAAAATAGACTTTAACACAAACACCAAGTGGAAGAATTTAAAAGGAACAAAATGTGGGACAGATAAGAAACCTCATAAAGTTTACTGTTTGCCATTACTGTTTTACAGTGGCATTGCCCTAGTTTTTATATCGTGTTTAAATTAAATTAGAGCAACTATGAGAATTTGAACATTTGATAATACCGTACAGGTGAGCACAAAGACTGAAAGGTGAGCTGTAAGGTGCATTGGTGTGAAAGTCTAAGGAGTGTATATAATTCAATTCAGTTTATTTATATAGCGCCAATTCACAACACATGTTGTCTCAAGGCACTTCACAAAAGTCAGGTACATACATTCCAATTAATCTTAATCATTGAACAGTGCAGTCAGATTCTGTTATTTATTCAAATTGGATAAAAAGTTTTTCTATTTAAGGAAACCCAGCAGATTGCATCCAGTCAGTGACTTGCAGCATTCACTCCTCCTGGATGAGCATGTAGAGACAGTGGACAGTCACTGGCGTTGACTTTGCAGCAATCCCTCATATTGAGCATGCATGTAGCGACAATGGAGAGAAAAAACTCCCTTTTAACAGGAAGAAACCTCCAGCAGAACCAGGCTCAGTGTGAGCGGCCATCTGCCACGACCGACTGGGGGTTAGAGAGAACAGAGCAGAGACACAAAGAGAACAAAGAAGCACTGATCCAGGAGTACTTTCTATGGGAAGGAAAAGTAAATGTTAATGGATGTAGCTCCTTTAGTCGTTTCACTTAGAAAGAAAGAACAGATAAACTCTGAGCCAGTTTTCAATGTTAGAGTCTGAAAGAGAGCACATAGAGTTAGTTACAGTAAAAGCTCAGTCAATCGCCATGTCTAGGAGAGAGAAAGGGTTAAACACTGAAAGACAGGGCCATGTGGATCATCAGTAGAAGGTAAGCATTAAGTTGTTGCCAGCAGAAGCTTGGAGGATGCCCCTCTCCTGAAAGGTGTCACAGGTAGACACAGAGTCAGGCCAGGTGTAGCTTCTAGGAAGAGAAAAGAGAGAGAACAAAGTTAAAAGCTGAGATAACAGCAAATAATACAAAATTGTAGAGTAGTGTGAGAAAGTAGCGAAGAGGGTGAAAGTGGTCATTATGTCCTCCAGCAGCCTAAGCCTATAGCAGCATAACTACAGAGATAGTTCAGGATAACCTAAGCCACTCTAACTATAAGCTTTATCAAAAAGGAATGTTTTAAACCTAGCCTTAAAAGTAGACAGTTTGTCCATCTAGAGCCCACTGATGGCCATTGTTATACTAAAAACCACAACGATTGGGATACCTCTCTCTGTCAGATTGACCATAACCATTGGAAAAGAGAGGAGGTCATACAGGTAGCAGAAATGGAGGGTGTGTTTGCACCTCAACCATAACTGAGCCGGTTTAGGCTAAACCTGACTCCCCCTTACTCCATCCAACAAAGGGAGAAGAAGCTGGAGGTAAAATAAGGAAGATAGCTCAGGATAAACTAAGCCACTCTAACTATAAGCTTTATCAAAAAGGAAAGTTTTAAGCCTAGCCTTAAAAGTAGACAGGGTGTCTGCCTCACGGACTAAAACTGGGACCTGGTTCCACAGGAGAGGAGCCTGATAACTAAAGGATCTGCCTCCCATTCTACTTCTAGAGACTCTAGGAACCACCAGTAAACCTGCAGTCTGAGAACGAAGTGCTCTGTTAGGAACGTATGGAACAATCAGATCTCCGATGTATGATGGAGCTAAATCATTAAGGGCTTTATATGTGAGGAGGAGAATTTTAAATTCTATTCTGGATTTAACAGGGAGCCAATGAAGGGAAGCTAAAGTAGGGGAAATATGATCTCTCTTTTTAATTTTCATCAGAACTCTTGCTGCAGCATTTTGAATCAGCTGAAGGCTTTTAACTGCATTTTGTGGACATCCTGATAGTAAAGAATTACAATAGTCCAGCCTTGAAGTAACAAATGCATGGACTAGTTTTTTTCAGCGTCACTCCTGGACAGGATATTTCTAATTTTGGCAATGTTCCGGAGATGAAAGAAGGAAATCCTAGAAACCTGTTTAATATGGGATTTAAATGACATGTCCTGGTCAAAAATAACACCAAGGTTTTTTACTTTAGTATCGGAGGTCAATTTAATGCCATCCAGGTTAAGTGATTGACTAAGCAGTTTCTTTTTTAAAGACTCCGGTCCAAAGACGACAACTTCTGTCTTGTCTGAATTTAGAAGCAGAAAATTTAAAGTCATCCAAGTTTTTATGTCTTCAAGACATGCTTGAAGTCTGTCTAACTGGTTGGGCTCATCAGGATTTATGGATAAGTACAGCTGAGTGTCATCAGCGTAACAGTGAAAATTTATTCTATGCTGCCTGATAATTTTACCTATTGGAAGCATATATATAGTAAAGAGAATTGCCCCAAGTACTGAACCCTGTGGTACTCCACAATTAACCCTGGAGTTTAAAGATGATTTATCATTTACATGAACAAACTGGAATCTGTCCAACAAATAGGATTTAAACCAGCCTAGCGCTGTTCCCCTGATCCCTACAGCATATTCCAGCCTTTCTAAGAGAATATTGTGATCGACTTTATCAAATGCAGCACTGAGATCTAACAGAACCAGTACAGACACAAGTCTGTTATCTGAGGCAATAAGAATATCATTGGTGACTTTCAGCAGAGCTGTTTCAGTGCTATGATGAGCTCTGAAACCTGACTGAAACTCTTCAAACAGGTCATTGCTGTGTAAATGCTCACACATTTGATTAGCAACTATTTTCTCAAGAATTTTAGATAGGAATGGAAGATTGGATATCGGCCTGTAATTTATGAAGTCATCTCGATCAAGCAAAGGTTTCTTAAGCAAAGGTTTAATTACAGCTACCTTAAAAGCTTGTGGTACATACCCATTTACTAAAGATAAATTAACCATATTTAAAATGGGGCTGGTAATCAGAGGGAACACTTCCTTAAAAAATTTGGTTGGGATTGGGTCTAACATACAAGTTGAAGGTTTAGATGAAGCTAATATTTCTGATAACTCAGGAAGCTCCACAGGATCAAAACAGTCCAAACACAGGTCAGGTTCTACAGTTACTTCCAATGTTGTCTCACTTGTTGAGGATGAAGTAATCATCTTCGGGAGTATATCAAAGATTTTCTTCTTAATAGAATCAATTTTATTTTGGAAGAATCCCATAAACTCATGACTGCTGAGAGCTATGGGAATGGATGTTCTCAACAGAGCTATGACTCTGTGTAAGTTTAGCAACTGTACTAAAGAGAAACCTAGGATTATTCTTGTTCTCTTCTATTAAGGATGAGAAATAAGCTGTTCTAGGTTGGTGAAGTGTCTTTTTATACAACAGTAGGCTATTTTTCCAGATTAGGAATTTTTCCAGTAGGAATCCTCTAGGTGTGTAGAGCGCCATTTTCGCTCCAATTTTCTAACATTGTACTTTAAAGTACGCAGCTTTGAATTAAACCAAGGAGCCTGCCTCCTATGAATAATTACCTTCTTTTTCAAGGGGGCTGCATTGTCTAATGCACCACGCAATGATGAAGTAACACTCTGAACAAGAGAATCAATTTGTGAAGGGGCAGAAATAGAATTATTGCCCTCCACTTGTTTTTTCTGTGATAATGAGCAAATTAAAGTGGAAACAGATTCTTTAAAGGTTGTTACAGCATCGTCTGATAATGATCTACTATAATGAAATTTTCTTTGAGGTGTGGAGTACTCGGTTAAATTAAACTCAAAGGTTATTAAAAAATGGTCAGACAGCACAGGTTGTGAGAAAATATTGTAATGTCTGTACACTCAATGCCATATGTCAGCACAAGGTACCAGAGAATGAAGACAAACCGTGGGTAGGTTTGTTAATGTTTTTGAGTAAAGCCAATTGAGTCTAAGATACCATTAAAGGCTATATTTAAGCTATCTCTTTCAGTGTCAACCATGAATGTTAAAATCCCCCACTATAATAACTTTATCTGTATTTAACACTAAATCAGATAAAAGGTCTGAAAACTGATCTAAAATTGAGAGTAAGGGCCTGGTGGACGGTACAAAAACAACAAACAGAAGTGGTTTTAGTGCTTTGCAATTTGAATGAGGAAAACTAAGGATTAAATATTCAAAAGAGTTGTAGCTATTGATTGGTCTGGGACTAATCAATAAATCGGACTGAAAGATGGTTGCTACTCCTCCTCCTCGCCCAGTATTTCGAGGAATGTGAAAATTTAAATAATTAGTAGGAGTTGACTCATTTATAGTAACATAATCCTCTTGCTGCAGCCAGGTTTCTGTGAGGCAAAATAAATCAATCTGATTGTCTCAAATCAGGTCACTAACTAGCAAAGTCTTTGACGAGAGAGTTCTTATGTTCAGTAAGCCACATTTAATTGTTTTATTTTTCTTTTTAGTCTGAGTTGTGTTTATTTTTATGAGATTTTCCTGATTTCCTCTTTTTAGATTATTTTTTAATCTATTCAATTTTGGCCGTGGGCGAGACACTGTCTTAATAGGGTAATGGGTGGGTAGCAGTACAGAAGCTGCAGAGAGGAGCGTTAAACTACGACCCTGCTTCCTGGTCTGAACCCTGGGTTGTCAGAGGTTTGGAGAACTAATAAATTCGGCCAGATTCCTAGAAAGAAGAGCTGCTCCATCCAAAGTGGGATGGATGCCGTCTCTCCGGATCAGACCAGGTTTTCCCCAAAATGTTCGCCAATTATCAATGTAGCCCACATTGTTTTCTGGACACCACCTAGACAGCCAGCGGTTGAATGACAGCATGCGGCTAAACATGTCGTCACTGGTCAGATCAGGGAGGGGACCAGAGAAAATTACGGAGTCCGACATTGTTTTGGCAAACTTACACACCGAAGCAACACTAACTTTAGTGACCTCCGATTGACGTAACCGGGTGTCATTACCGCCAGCGTGAATTACAATCTTACTGTATTTACGCTTATCCTTAGCCAGCAGTTTCAGGTAGGATTTGCAGGTAGGATTTGATGTCGCCCATTCTGGCCCCTGGCAGACATTTGGATCATAATTCAGGGCAGCTACTGCTATTTATACCTTAATTAAGTTTAAATCTTGGGATATCTAAGAGACGCTGACACAGAGCCCTCATTCTGGTGACTTGGAATTGAGAAGATGGGCTAGATGATGGAAAGATTTTAAAGTAATAAAATCAATCTGGAAACAGATTGAAAAGTCAGTGAAATGAAGCCAAAATCGGAGTTATGTTGGAAATAGTTGTAAAACCCTTGATCTCACAACTAATCTGCTCATCTAACTGAAGGACGCAGTCATAACAGCCCGGTTCTTGACATCAGCTTGAATTTGAGCCGCCAGAGACATAAGGTAAGCAGCAGAACTTTCAAAGGATTCAAGTTTTTCAAACCAAGTGGCTTCCATCTTATTATTAGGACTCAAAATTTAACTTCCTCCAAGCTTTGACATGACTTTGGGTAGTTTATGAATGGTTCCAGTGGATTTCTACAGCATCATTTAATAGGAGTAAAGAACTGAGTATAGAGCAACATGGTTGAATTATCCAGTGGGTGTTCTGGACACGGGCCCAGAGGCCTTCGCCCCCTTGGGGCCCATGTCAAAAGCAAAAACATAAAGTATTAAGAATTCCAGATTTACATTCGGTCATTTAAGGCATCATAGCATCTAGACAGATCAAAATCAGAAAATAAGTCATTTGAGAAACTTTGGAGATATTTGATGATGAAAAACATAAAATTATTCATCTGGAGGTATTTCAATATAGATATTCTAGTTTAGGATTTGACTTGAATGCATCATAGAGCTAAAACTACTGTAAAACTCTCTGTAGAAGCACAACTGGTAAAGAAATAGATATTGATGGGGACCCCAGCTAGACAAAATAAGGCAACCCTCGGTGTTTTGGACATGTTGAGAAATTCAGTGGCATGAGGACTGTAATTCAGTAATATGACATATGCACCACTGCAAAACAGTTAAGGCAACAGCTATGCTAATTTGGAAGCAATGCCTGCATGATAAAAGTATTTAATCCCAAGCTGCACTGCAGACTCTCTATTTAAACCTATCAATATTTACTCACCTCGGCATGCCGAATGCAGGTAGCGGCTGACATGTCAGGCGTGTAGGCCCTATTTTCTGATAAATGTAGACAATAGTTAATAGACGACTTGGGGCACAAAAACTGTGTATAAAGCATTCAACTTTAGGCCCAGATTCAGGGCAAGATTGTTAATTGTTAACAATCAAATTCAGTTAAAAAACAAAACTAAATGATCTGTCCAGATGCAGTTGGAAGCCTTTCATCCAAATACACTCCATATTAATACTATTGATCAATGATAAATAATAAACATAAATCAAAGACAAGATGGGACTTGATGTTTCACAATGACAGACAATGTGTTTCATTGTTTGTTCATCCGTCCGTCCTCTATACCCGTTTTCTTTTCAGGGTCTTGGGGTTGGGGAGATGGTTGTGCCTATCTCCACATTCACTGGATGAGAGGTGGGGTACACTCTGGACAGGTTGCCAGTTCATTGCAGTTTTGGGATAACTGTTTCACAATATGTTTAATAAGGGAAGAAACACATAAGTCCATCATCTGCTCATGAGGATTTGAGCTCACTGAAGGAAAATTCGCTGAAACTGGTAGGTTCCTACCAAACATGCCTGCTGGAAACGCTAGAATGCTCCCTTCAGACCAGGAAGGATTCATTGCTGTGACTGAAGGACAGACACCCCATCGAGGGTGTTAACAAATTAGAGAGAAATGGAGCATGAGATTAATGGGCATACCTGCAACGATGAATAGCCAAGAGAAGTCAGGTTAATAAACACTACAAAATAAAGTTAGCTTTGAATTCCTGGCATGACCTGCTGGCAATTAATTCAGACCGTAGACAGCCTGCAGACTTGGAACTAATCACATTTCTATTGGTTTTGGGCTTAAAACATCAGGAAACTGGAACAAGGGCTGAGATCATTGTATTAAACTAGAAACAGTCAGTGGGGGGAATAATGTGCCATTTGCTCATGTTTTTAATGTGCTACCAATGTGAGGTCAGTCACTACAATAGTCTAGCAAAAATGAAAGCGAATGAGTGCTTTTCAATTTCCTTTGAACAATTCTGTTAAAAGGAAATTATTACTGGCTGTATGCAAACTATGGCTGCTTTCCTTGACCTCCACACAACTGAAAGGATGATTTGTAAGTGCAAAGTGGTCTGACGGCTTCAGTGATCTGCTAGGCTGATTCCCATGAAGTCCTTCTCCCCCACTGATGCAATGCTTGGGTTTAAGGCTTGATGGAAATACTAATTTCAGCGGCTCACACGGACTCTAGTCTGGACCAGTACTTAGTTTGACCTGGGATAACACAGTCTGGGTGGAAGACAGGTATGGGGTAAGAACGCTGTCAAAAACAATGTCTATGTAAAGACGGAAATGTGTGCATATTAGTCAATAGTTGTGCACAAGTAAAATCCAAAAGAGGTATTGTACATTTTCTCTATAACAATACAAAATAAAATGTTACAGCTTCAAGAAATTACAAATACAAAGTTCAAGTTTACAGTTGTGGTTTATTCTTTATGAATACAATATGCTATAACAGTTTCTGAATACGATTTCTTTTCTATGAGAATATGAATCTACATCAGCGACTTGGTGTCACGTGATCTCAGGCTGGACAGTGGAGCACAGAGTTAGTCGATTGGCGTTGCGCATGCGCTGTCACAATCCTCAGCCCCAGTAAACGTAGTGCCGGAATGGGAGATAATTCAGTCTAAAAGGAATATTAGGAACAGAGGGGAGATAGGGGGGAAATCAAGAGTATTATAAATAAAGCATTGTTCTTATTTTTATGAAATACAAAACTAAAACATAGAATATAGTGGGGAGAGTTATACAATGATGAACAGTAGGTGGCGGTATGCACCTCAGAATTTGTTGCGTACCGCCAGCAGAAGAAGAAGAAGCAGCAGCACTAGCGCCAAGATGATGGACCAAGAAACTACGGTACAAAGCCAGGTAATGTTAAAATGTTTATATATGTCTTAATTTCGTTAATATATGCTCTTGGTCCGTCATCTTGGCGCTAGTGCTGCTGCTTCTTCTTCTTCTGCTGGGGCTACGCAACAAATTCTGAGGTGCATACCGCCACCTACTGTACATCATTGTATAACTCTACCCACTATATTCTATGTTTTAGTTTTGTATTTCATAAAAAGAAGAACAATGCTTTAGTTATAATACTCTTGATTTCCCCCTATCTCCCCTCTGTTCCTAATATTCCTTTTAGACTGAATTATCTCCCATTCTGGCACTACGTTTACTGGGGGTGAGGATTGTGACAGCGCATGCGCAACGCCAATCGACTAACTCTGTGCTCCACTGTCCAGCCTGAGATCACGTGACACCAAGTCGCTGATGTAGATTCATATTCTCATAGAAAAGAAATCGTATTCAGAAACTGTTATAGCATATTGTATTCATAAAGAATAAACCACAACTGTAAACTTGAACTTTGTATTTGTAATTTCTTGAAGCTGTAACATTTTATTTTGTATTGTTATAGAGAAAATATACAATACCTCTTTTGGATTTTACTTGTGCACAACTATTGACTAATATGCACACATTTCCGTCTTTACATAGACATTGTTTTTGACAGCGTTCTTACCCCATACACAGGGGCTTTTTTATGTTTAATGCAGAAAAGGTCACTGAAAGTCAGTGCACAGGGATATAAAATGAAATGACAGGAAAATTTATGGATTCATTTGACCTGAGAGGGAACGATGAGTCAGATCAGAAGGAGGAAAGGCTCGCAAAAAATGTCAGCTGGAAAAAACGATAAAGGAGAAGAAGCAAGGAGAAAATATATTACTCTGTGATGGACAGATAAGCAGTTAAGGAAAGAGACAGTCAGGTGGTAGAAAAGATAATTAATTACAAGAAAGAAACAAAAAAAGTAAATATTTTGATAATTACTCTTTACTCTGAGCTTTTAAACTGTGGAAATGATTGCGACTGGTGCCTAAAATCAAGCTGATGTGACTCCTTCCTGTCTAAAGATCAACTAACCATTGTTCTAATGTGTTTCCACTGAGTCTCACCTTACTGTAATCTTCCTAAGTCACAAAGCTTTCATTTTATTTTGTTCATTCAGTTTTTATTTTGTTATTTTGCATTTATTTATTGCTGCAACCCTTCTGCCCCAAAACCAGAATAGATGATCAGCTGAAGATCTGAAGTTCTGGGCCAGACTTTTGCTGGAGTTTTTCCTCATTTTGTTTTTCCATTTTGTACTGTAGGTCCATATGAACTCGGTCACAAACATGCAGAGGATAGAAAAGGCAGACAGAACAGTTCAGAAGTTTACACGCTGCTTTTTTAAAAAAAATTTTAAAACAAGAAGCTGAGTACAGGGAGCTGGTGGAGCACTTTTCTGGGGACAGCAATTTAACAGATTTGTTGAAAGGTAAGTTAAACGATCTGGTTGGCCGTTCTGACGGAGGAGGAGAACAGAGGTTTTCTGGGAGGAGGTGAATATTCCCACAGAGGCTGAGTCTGACAGATGGTGGTTATTGAGGACTTGTTGGCACTGAATCTCACTCTGTTTATCCTTTCCGGAGGTATCCTTTCCAGAGGTTCTGGGTGGAGCGGTCGGTGTTGGAGGGTGGACAGGCAGGTGAGCAGAAGGTAAGTGGAGATAATCTTTGTGTCCAAGAGGCAGGTTCCAGAAGCAAAAGGGAACAGTAGATCTCACACGGAGGAGTTTCAGATAAATCCACGAAGCAAACACGGAGCACTGGAGCAGGGAATCCGGCACAAACGGCAGAACAATCCTGGAGGAGAAGAATCATAAACTCAGGTAGTTTGGGCCAAGAAAAGAGAAACAGCTTTAGAAAGGCAGGCCAGATTACCACGCTGGAAGAGCTAACAATCTGAGGTCTCCTCTTGGTCACCTCCTGATCAGACTCAATGAGTTGCATCTGCCAGTCACACCCTGTAGAGAGAGGTAAGAAGCACCACAACACACACCAACCTGCGCACAGCTCTGCAGACATGACACCATTCACAACAAATGTCGTCTGGAGGCAGGACAAGCAGATCCAGAAAATGTTCCTTGTTTGAGCATAAGACTAGGAGGGCTTGAAAACCCCGACATGGCGGCACCATCAGGTGGTGAGCGAGAACCTCCCTAAACTTAAAATGCAGTGGCTTGGTTAGATGATCAGCTTCAGGTGCAGACAGAGCAGCAGGATGTCAACAGAATCACTTCCTGTCCATAACACAGTGGCAGCTCTGGCAAAGTCCAGTATGCACTGGGAACAAGCTTGACTTTGAAACCATTCCTTGTATCCATATTCTAGCTGGACATGATGGGAAGTGTTCAACTGCACAATCAAAGTCTGCTGACTACTTCAACACTCAGGGTAAAGATCTGGTCAACTGTTCCACAGCCAGTGTTCTCCTCAATCCAATCCAACACCTCAGATTGAACATTCCCAGGAATACCGAGCTGTGGGATTCATTGTTAGTTGTTGCACTCCTCTGGTTCCCAGTTTAGAAATAAGAATTAGACCACCACAAATGTTGTTCTGGTCCTCCAATGAAACATTTTCAACCCAAACAGACCATGAAAATATTTCAGCATCACCAAGAACATTTAAATAATCACTTATTTTATTTTGAATTTTTCAATTTTTTATGTCAATCTATGTAAATAAAGGTGAACCAACACAGACGAACCAGCGACACTCAGGAGAAAAATGCTAATAAATATCAGAAAGTGCTGCTGGCCTCATGGCTGCGGGTTTATTTTCCATGGAAGCTCCACTTTGCTCTGAATGAGTGGCTGAACTTTTCAACTCGTAGCCACAGGCGGAAAAATCCACAGAGATAAGAAGGAGATGGGCAGACAGCGGAAAGAGAAGAAACACGGGAATAATTTGAAAATCAAAGACGTGGAGAAAGAAGGACGAAAATGGAAACAGTGAGGATGGGTGATGGAAGAGCGTGGAGTTATTTAAAGGTCACGTCTTTCTCAGGACTGAGCATTGCAGAACCAGGTTCTTCTGTTTCCCCGTCTCTGTGTTAGTAAACCAGTGACGTCTCTGTCCAGAACTATTTCATCGTCTCATAATAATCCGTCTGCTCATAATAATACCCTGTTCTTTATATTTCCTTACATTGTTACATTAAACTGAGAGGCAGAGTTAGTTAGTTGTATCTATCTCCAGCGTTTAACATCAGGTTCAGTTACTGTTGTGAAAAATTGCTTTCAGACTGGTTCTGATGTGAAAACTGGTCATCTCTGATGTTCTTTTTATCTGTCTATTTATTTTTGTACCATTTACCATTTTAAGATGATCAGGTAAACTTGAAACACGGAGTGTAACATGGGTTTTCTTCTCAGTGGAAACCTCAGTGTTCTCTCTGAAAATTAAGGTTCTTTTTGTTGAAAGCCCAGAACACAATAAAAGAAGAACAAATATCTTCAGCTTTTGCTTTTCTGTCCGACGTACATGTTTTAGATCAAATGTTATTTAATAAAAAAACTTGAGTGAATTAAAGAAAAACAGCTTTCAGATGATTTTATTTGTTGAGGAAGAACCAATCAGGAACTATGAGAAAAGACGTTTCCTTACCTTGTTAAATAACTGTGATCAACCAGATTAGTGCCTGGTCCGTCAGAAGAACTTGTCTAAAAACGTGCAGAATTATGAAAGATCTCAAAAAACAGTACATCATGCTCTGATCTAAAGAAATTCAAGATCAGATGAGGAACAAATTCATTACCATCCATCAGTCTGGAATGGGTTGTAAAACTCTGGGACTCAGAGAACCAAAGTCGACCCAGCCTTTTTCCACAACAGGAGAAAATATGGAACAGCCTGAAAGAATTACACCATCTACTTCTCATCCAGGAGGTCACATCTAAAGCTCTGCAGGCCTCAGTAAAGGTCAGAGGTCACGATTCAACAATTAGAAAGACGCCGGGCAAAAATGGCCTCCATTGGAGAGATCCAAGGTCAAAACCACAGCTGGTATAAAAGATCACAAAGGCCCATTTCACTGTTCCAAAGAAACATCTTGATGATCTCAAAGACTTCTCAAAGGAAAAATATTCTGAGGGCTGAAGAGACATAGGTAGAACTTCTTTTGCAGGTCTCGTGGACCTCTTACCTACAGGCAAACATGGCGATGGTAGTGTGTTGATCTGAGGCTGCTTTCCTGCTTCAGGACCTGGACGACTTGGAACCATGAATTCTGCTCTCTAACATAAAATCCTGAAGGACAATGTCCAGCTGTCCGTTTGTGACCTCCAACTCAAGTTCACTTGGCTCCTGCAGCAGGACAATGATCCAAAAACACACCAGCAAACCACCTCTGATCAGATAAAACCTAAAAGGAAGGTTTTGGTGTGGCCTAGTCAAAGTCCAGACATAATCTGTTTAAACTGCAAGAGACTAAAATTCTTCCACGATGATGAAAGAGCCCCATTGCAAACATTAGATGATAGAGGATGGATGAACGGCGTGGATCTGTCTTCCCTTTAAAATTATCTGAATTCTTATTGTTATTCTACTCATTCAAGCTTCTGTTTTTATGGATTCATCAGAATCCTTCTGACAATCATTAGTTTTATAACAAACACGTAATTATCTGCCCATTTGTTTTGTTTTTCATCCCTTTTCCGTCATCTCTGCCCGTTTCTTTCCTCCTGAAGGTGTGAACTTCACGTGTCTTCTGAGGGATGGGTTCATGAAACATCTGGACATCTTCCTGTCAGGGTTCCTGAGCCGATCGGCCCTGAAAGTGTTCCATGTTGTTCTGTTTGACTAAAAGCCGATAACAGCGCATTCATTTATTCATACACAATAACTCCTGTTTTTCTCTCTGCGCACGGTCGCTGACAGCTCGATAACCAACAGGGCAAAGGTCAGATGAGAACACCCGCATCCAGAGGGAAAAACCATCATGAATGGAGACAGGCCCATTATGTTCAGGAAATCCATTTCTGTTCGGAGAAGCTCGCGGCAGACTGAAGCGACCTTTTCTGTGGTCCTGAAAGCAGGAATAAACGCAGCGTCTCTGCTGAGTGGCGGATCGATGGAAACCTCACTGACAGACTGTGTTTGACATGTTCTGACCGCAGAGATCACGCCAGGCTGCTTTCCAGCAATTCATTTCACCTTAACACCACTCCACAGATGCTAGAAGTTTGAAACTCAAACACGACAAAGTTTCAGAAGCTGCTGCACTCTGTTTTCTTCTAATCTGCGCTCTCGGGCTTTAATCAGCCAGGCGCTGCAACTTTTTCAGACATATTCCAAACATGAATGATACAGAAGCTTCAAAGTCAAGACGAACGAACAGTTTGTTATGATTGGGGGCTTTTTGCTTCTGTTCGGGTTGGTTCTCTCTCACATTGTATCATTTTAGGAGCAGATCAAGTCTTTTGTTTACTTGACTCCAGTAAAACTCAAGTAGGTCACGTTTTGAGGCTGCAGAGAACTGAAAAGGGAGCGAACTCTAAAGTGAAAATGGCATCAAAGCTGAGGTAAGTTTGCGGTTTGAGTCACCCCAGACGAAGGTTGGTACGCCAACAGAGAAAGCAGTTAATCATGTGAGCATGATCTCTCACAGGAGGCCCAGGGTGGATCTTCTCACCGGGAGGCTTTGCTGAGTTTCTTGACTCACTTGTGCGAGCTCAGCTTGAGTGTTGCTTTGCTGCAAATGTCTGCAGGCTAATTGTAGGTGTCAAGTGGTTTGTTGAAGCATTCACAGCTCCATGCTGGGACTTTATTTTGGGTTGAGTTATTTAGGAGGAAAAACAACTAAATGATTTAACATCTCAGAAGAGATCTGGAAGAAACCAGATATTTACTTATGCTCATTTTTTCCTCATTTTCTAAACATTTAATCAGAAACGTTTCCTGCTTTCAGTCAGTTAGGATTAAGAAAATTATTTCTCTTTGCTAAATGCCAGAACAATGAGAGACAGAACTCTGCTGCCCAGTTTGAAAGAGAGTTTCAAAGGTTCATGTACATACTATGCCTTTTTAAACAAGTTGGGAAAGCAGAGATGATGATGTCATAGCTTTTTAACCTTCTGATAGGTTAATTTACAACATTTCATTGTAATAGGGGCAAAACACACTGCCTCCTTGTGTGACATCATGGAAAAATCTAAAGAATTCATCTAAGACATAAGAAGATAAATGTGGACCTCCTCAAGTCTGGCTCGCCCTTGGGTCCAAATTCCAGATGCCTCACGGTGCCACATTCATCCGCTTAATCAACTCTGTGCGACTATAACCAGCATGGGGATGTCCAGCCATCATACCGTTCAGGAAGGAGACAGGTTCTGTATCCAAGGGATGAAACCTCAGGAAGATGCTGGCTGAAGCTAGTCGGAGATGTCATTATTTACAGTGACAATAGTCTGGTATCAACATGGACTGAGAGGCCACTCAGAAAGGAAGAAGCCATTACCCTACAAACACAATATAAAACGTCAGATTTCAGTTTGCTAATGTACTCAGGTACAAAAATCTTAATGTCTGGAGACATCTCGCAGTCAGATGAAGCTAAAATTATAGTGTTTGGTTACAATATCCACCGTTACATCTGGAGGAGAAAGGGGAAACCTTCCAAGCCTGAGAACACCATCCCTACTCTGAAGTACGGGGGTGGAAGCATCATGTTGTAGGTTTGTTTTGCTGCAGGAGGGACTGGTGTACTTTACAAATTAAATGGCATCATGAGGAAAAGCAACATCTCAAGACTCAGTTTAAGCACCTGATTTAAAACGAGTTGTGGCTTATTATTCTGTAATTTAGCAAATAGAAATAATTTTACTAATTCTGACATGATGAGTAAAGGTTTAATGTCAGAATGAGAAAATAATGTCATGTTTCTCTTTAGGTAACGTATGTAAATATATGGTCTCAAATGTACATTTACAATTTCTTTACACAACCACCACCTTAGATGTATTTTATTGGGATTTTATGTTATAAACCGAAACTAGGTGGTACATATTAGTGAGATGGAAGGAAAAGATATCTTGTATCTGAATTTGTCTTCAAGCTCCACACACTGGGGTTATTTCATTGTAGCTCTGGCTCTATGCTTAGGGTCGTTATTCTGCTGGAAGCTGAAGCTCACCCCAGCAGTCATCTGCCCAGGATTTAGCTCCATCTACCTTCTTACCACCTCCTCCCAGCTTCCCTTACCCCACAGCATGATGCTGCCACCATCATCCTTCACAGCAGGCATGGTGTGTTCCAGGTGAAATGCACAGTTAGTTTTCCTTCACGTGTTTTGCATGATAGCCAGAAAGTTCAGTTCTGGTTGTGTCTCCCCAGAGCAGCTTCGTCCACATGTTTGCTGTGGAAGATGTCAATTTTCTCCAGTTTTAGAGCTCTGAGTTAATTTCTGGTCCTGGACAGTGTAAAAACAGATGAGTCTAGGATGGCCTCCAAGGAGGAAATGACTTGTTTTGAAACCAGTTCTTGGTTTTGAGATTACGTTGTTCTTTTTTACAGTGCAGCTACTGTTTGGTACATGACTCAAAACAGCTCTTTCTTTTAATTTTATCTTTATTTATTTACAATAATTCAACTCTTTTTATTTTTTAAACGTAATTCTCTACATCTCAGACTATCAAAAGAAAGTACTTTTATTTTACCCCCTTCTAAGGAATAAATCAGAGGACTGCAGAGGCCAGCTCTTTGCCTCCCGGCGGGTGAAAAGTAATTAAAATTGAGAAACTTTGGGTCTGAGGTATGATTATTTCACTCAGAACCTAAAAGAGACTCTCTATAATTCTCAGCTGGACATGCCAAACACCAGCGTCACGCTTCAACAACCTCCCTTTCTAGTGAGAACGTGTAGACACAAGTAATGAGCAGATAATAGAGAACAGTTTTCAACAAGATGTCATGGCCCACTCTAAGCAGGAGCCAGGAGAGCCAGCAGAGATGTGGGTGCAAACTGGCTCTTGGAGTGTGATGACTGGGAGCTCAGTGCAGGAGTCACTTAAAATAACATTTCTTTTAGTAAAGTCTCTGAAACCAAAGATGAAAAAGTTTCCATTTCATAGAGTGTGAAGAGTGAGGCGTCCTAACTGGAAAACAATCAATGACAGAACAACAGACACCTGGCAGTAAATCCCTGATCAAGGATTTATTGTTAATGTCCTGATTACTGCAGATGATGGTCCCACTCCATCCTGGCATTAATCCTGAACAAGACACCAGACACCCTAGAGTCAACCCAAATGCAGACTAAGAAGCCCAAACCCAGGTTCCAAACCCAGACCCCCATCACTTCCACCTCTACATCCTAGACTTAAAATCAGCCTAACTTTGTGCCTCTGGTCTTGGTTAGGATGATAAAGACAATGTCAGGTGCAGTTTCTGTATTCTAGGACCTCACTGAATAGAGACAACATTAAAATGTTCCAAGGTTCTTGTAAATATTCAGCTCCAGTACTCCCATTGCAAAAGAAAAATGCATTTATGCTTTTTCCAGGTTGGTCAGTGTAAAGTAAGTAAGTAAGTAAATAAAGTTGAGCCGTCTCATATTCTATAGAATGGCTCAGAAGTGATCTCTTCATGAAAGCAGACTACGGAGAGACTGATCCATAAATGACTTCCTTCAGGCATCTTGAAGACACATCTACTAATGTTTACCTGCAGAACCCAAACCCAGGTTAACCTGAAGGCAACCAAGCATGAGTATGAAGAAATGTAGCAGCTCTGATCAAAGATCCAGAGATTTGGATCAGAACCATACCCGAGATCTGTTAATACTCCTGCAGCTAATCAAGCAGAAACTCTAAATGTGCCAAATTTCATGTCAATCAAGCCAGCATTTTAGTTTGGATTTCAGTCCGGTCCAGAAAGATCAGCCAGCCCATCAGTCCCATCTTTGACTCTGACAGCACAGATCCGGAGTGAAGGCGCTTCATTTCTCTGTCTGCCTTTTATTTGAAAAACCCATTTTGAAATCCTTCACAGCAGGCGGCCTCACAATGAACAGAGAGACTTTTTATTCTGTTTTTCTGATCCAAAATCCAAAACACCCACTCTTCTGAACTGAACTCGCTCTCAGCCAACGTTCTGCTTCAGCCAGAACTTTGTCCAGTCTTCCCAGTTACTGGCCGACTGTTAGTTTATTTCCATCAGATCTGTGTTGAACCTACACTTTTGTTCTGAAATCAGATCTGAGTGGGTATAAAACCAGAGTTCTCAGGCATGGCGGTGGAAATCAGCGCAGAGGCACGCCGTGTGATTGTGCTGACGGCTCCCACTCAGAGCGGCTATGAAGAGAACCTGAGAGCTGCTGGAGCTGAACGCTGTTGAGCTCATGCGGTGGGATCATCCAAAGTGGCAGTTGGCAGCATCCTCTCTTTAGGCAATCAGCCGAACAGCAGGGGGCGACGGTCCAACATGAAGAGGTCAGACATGAGTGAAGCCAACAGCACCGGGACACGCTGTCCGATTTACTTAGAGACAAACCAGAAGCAGAATTTTTGCTTGCTCAGTTAGGTCAGGCTTTTGTTTCCATGTGGAAAAAGGTTGTTTTTATCCATCTTAATAGAGAATATTTGATTTTTTTTCCCTATTTCCTTTTAGAGTTTGTTTTACAATTGTGATGCTACAGATATAAGAACATTATTGCAGCAAAGAGTAACACTGTCTGAGTCTGGTTCTGTAATCAGTTTAACCCTTTATATTCATCATGGTATCAACATGGTATCACTAAGAACGGCTAATTCACTCAATTTAGGATTATTGGACTTTTTAATCACAATTTTAGCTTTACATTTGGTCTTCATTGGGGTTTACCTGAAACTCCCCTGAACTGCATGTTGATAATTCCTCTGGGTGTCTAGATGATTCAGAGATGAGAAATGCAGGTCAGGAAGAGGACTAGGAGAGACTCAAATGGACATATTTTATGTTCCAGAATCAGCTTTTTTATTTTACCTTTGCTGGTGGTTCCTCTGGACCTCTGAGAGTGGGCATTGTGAGATGTGTCCTGGTGTGCAGCATCACTACAGGCAGGAAATGCTGATTGGGCTGGACCAAGTGCAGGTTCTTAAAGGGGATGACAGAATGCCCCAAGTGTTTTTCATTTTCTTAAACGTTGGAGTTGGTCATGTACTTGAACTCATCATTGCTAATTAGTAACTTTAATTACCTGTAAGCTAGCTGTCAGTGTTTGTTTTTTTTTTGTTAAATTTTGTCATTTCTAACTAGTTTCTGATCTGGGGCTGTCTGCCAACTTGTGCAGTTGGTAGCACTGTTGCCTTGCAGCAAGAAGGTCCTGGGTTCAACTCCTTGCCGGGGGTCTTTCTGCATGGAGTTTGAATGTTCTCCCTGTGCATGTGTGGGTTCTCTCTGGGTACTCCAGCTTCCTCCCACAGTCCAAAAACATGACTGTTAGGTTAGTCGGTCACTCTAAATTGGTGTCGGTGTTAGGTTAACCAGCTAGTTTACAGTTAAGTTGCTGTTAAAGCTAAATTTGTTCAGCTCATTCGACCTCTTCTAATGGTCCTGCCCCCCCTATATGATTTCTGTGTGTGTTTTTCTCCTCAGTTCTGTCTTCTTGGTCCATTACAGTAACAGAGCTTTCCTATGTCAGCCGTGTAGCTGCTGTGCAGGTGTGTGAGATAACTGAGGCGACAGGAGAAAAACATGGTGTTTATCAGTGAAGAACATGCTCGTAAATTAATCAATAATACCACAGAAAAATTAAATAGATTCATTTGAATTATGATTGTCATCACTTGTTTCAGCTTCTGTGCCCATCTAATCTTCCATCAGGGCTCATGTATTCTATTGGTAAAAGCTGTCTGACTGGATGAATCCACATCGCTCATCAAGCATAGTGTTAAAGCCAACAAATCAACCTGAAACTTTGACCTTCTGAGTTCTTCTGAGTTTGACACTCCTTCTCTTTCTCTCTCTCTCATCGGGACACGATGTGTTGCCTTTATAAATCTTTCAGCCTACTTCATGCTGTCAGACAGGTTCTAATAAAGTTCTTCACACATGTTAAATCACAGTGTATGGCAACACAGAGTCAGATTTACCTGGATAGACATCTGAAAATCTTGTATTCAGGTTATCTTTGATATTAACATTTGTTTGATCATTTAAAACATTGAAGTTTGACAATAAAGCATTAAAAAAAATCTAATAATTTTTCTTTTCCCTTCCTTCAGTCTGAGGGCAAAACTGTTTATTTCAAGTCAAGTGTTTTTATAGAATTATTTCACCAATTGAAATGATTTAAAGATAAACATACATGTTTTATAACTTCAGACCTGGACTATTTGAGTGATTTGTTGAGGTATGCATTTGCTTTGACTCCTCAATAATAAATCATAAGGTAAAAGGTTTTCTGGTTGTTCTCGTCCTTCTCTCTTTCAGGACACAGACTGTTTCCTGTGGATGCTGTAGACATTCTTCAGAACGTCTCTGTTGTTCTTCAACTTTATATTTTTTAGATAAACTCATCTCATTGATTATTGTTGCAAAATAAAACATCTCTTAACCTTTTATAAAGGAGACTGAGACCTTTTAAACATGTCCAATAAATTTATCAGGGCCCAGAGGGGCCCCTGTTTTATGAATCATGATGTAATAGACTTCGGGTCCCAGGGTCGTAGCACAGAGTCTGAGCCTTCATCGCTTATATTTCAGCCATATTTCAAAAAACTATCCAGAGGAACTCCTTGTCTTTGGGAAGTTTTATGTGCAGACGGAAGCTGAGCTCTTTTAAAGCATTCTGGGCACAAAACAACCTCCCTCTTTCCCAAAGCAGAAGATAAACCTGTGTGTTTAATTTATGAATCCCAACTAATCTGACGACTAGCCCCAAGTAACAGCTGGTCTCTCTAAAAGTTAATGAACCAGCAATGTTTTAAAAAACCGTAAGGGACATTTAAGTGTTTTTCTCCCCAAAAGGCCGTTCAGATAAAAAAATAATTTGTGGCACTTTGTTCTTCATAAAAATACACGATGACCTGCAAGCGGCTTGGAGAACTTTTAATTTTTTCATCAGCAGGATAAATAATTTTCCATCCGCAGGGGCGAAGGATTCAGTCGACAGGTAAATACTTTTAAATGACTTCTGGGGATTTTCAATGCCGACTTTAATGCAGATCTAAAAAGGCAAAAGGTGACGTTAAATGTGCAAATTCAAGTTTCTTTTACAGCCTCATGAATGCGTGCAAAAAAAAGAAAAGATCCTAAAGATTGACCCTGAGTGGATCTTAAAAATCAAGAAGCTGGAAAATAAAACCCTTTCCTGGGCGGACAAAAACTAAAAGCTGTGATTGTTGGTTGTCTGCCATAAATAGACGTTCTACAAATGCTCTGCTGTACAGCTCTGACCTACTAATACAATCCAACTACATGTTCCATTTAATGAATAGAACAGACCAGAGCTTCTTATTTTTATGTTTTAATACTATTAGGGGTCTCTTTTACAAGATCAAACATAAGTACATTTCAGTTATTCTAAATTAATATTTATGAGATTAAAGCTCGGGCATCTATATCGGATACCTCCTGGGCCACCGGGAGGAGGCCCAGGACACGGCCCAGGACACGCTGGAGGGACTATGAGAGGGTCGCATCCCTGCGCCTTCGGGTCGGGGATAGGTCTCTGACTGTCGTTTCGGCCTACGGGCCGAGCGGTAGTGCGGAGTACCCGGCCTTCTTGGTGTCCCTGTCGGGGGTGCTGGATAGTGCCCCTCCCGGGGACTCCATTATTCTGCTGGGGGACTTCAACGCCCACGTGGGAAACGAGAGTGACACCCGGAGAGGCGTGATCGGGAGGAATGGCCTCCCCGATCTGAATCCGAGTGGTGTTTTGTTATTGGACTTCTGTGCTAGTCACGGATTGTCCACCATGTTCAAGCATAAGGGTGTTCATCAGTGCACTTGGCACCAAAACACCCTAGGCAGGAGGTCAATGATCAACTTTGTTGTCGTATCATCAGACCTTCGGCCGCATGTTTTGGACACTCAGGTGAAGAGAGGGGCTGAGCTGTCCACTGATCACCACCTGGTGGTGAGTTGGATCCGCTGGAGGAGGAGAAAGCCGGACAGACTTGGCAGGCCCAAGCGCATAGTGAGGGTCTGCTGGGAACGCCTGGCGGAGCCCTCGGCCAGGGATGTATTCAACTCCCACCTCCGGGAGAGCTTTGACCAGATTTCGGGGGATGTTGGAGACATAGAGTCCGAGTGGACCATGTTCTCCGCATCTATTGTCGATGCTGCTGCCCATAGCTGCGGTCGTAAGGTCTGCGGTGCCTGTCGCGGCGGCAATCCCAGAACCCGGTGGTGGACACCGGCAGTAAGGGATGCTGTCAAGCTGAAGAAGGAGTCCTATCGGCTGTGGTTGGCTTGTGGGACTCCTGAGGCGGCTGACGGGTACCGTGAGGCCAAGCGTGCTGTGGCCCGAGCTGTGGCAGAGGCCAAAACTCGGGCCTGGGAGGAGTTCGGTGAGGCCATGGAGAAGGACTACCGGTCGGCCTCGAAGCGATTCTGGCAAACCGTCCGGGGCCTCAGGAGGGAGAAGCAATGCTTAGCCAACACTGTTTATAGTGGGGGTGGGAGGCTGCTGACCTCGACTGGGGACATTATCGGGCGGTGGAAGGAGTACTTCAAGGATCTCCTCAATCCTGCCATCACGCATTCCCTGGTGGAAACAGAGGCTGGGGACTCGGGGTTGGACTCTTTCATCACCCAGGCTGAAGTCACCGAGGTGGTTAAAAAGCTCCGCGGTGGCAAGGCTTCGGGGGTGGATGAGATTCGCCCTGAGTACCTCAAATCTCTGGATGTTGTGGGGCTGTCATGGTTGACACGCCTCTTCAACATTGCATGGCGGTCGGGGACAGTACCTCTGGACTGGCAGACCGGGGCGGTGGGGGACCGGAGGGTGTGTTCCAACTACAGGGGGATCACACTCCTCAACCTCCCTGGTAAGGCCTACGCCAGGGTATTGGAGAGTCCGGCCGATAGTCGAACCTCGGCTTCAGGAGGAGCAGTGTGGTTTTCGTCCCGGCCGTGGAACACTGGACCAGCTCTATACCCTCTACAGGGTACTCGAGGGCTCATGGGAGTTTGCCCAACCGGTTTACATGTGTTTTGTGGACCTGGAGAAGGGATTCGACTGTGTCCCTCGTGATGCCTTGTGGAGGGTGCTCCAGGAGTATGGAATCGGGGGCCCTTTATTAGGGGCCATCCGGTCCCTGTACGAGCGGAGCAGGAGTTTGGTCCGCATTGCCGGCACTAAGTCGGACCTGTTCCTGGTGCATGTTGGACTCCGGTAGGGCCACCCTTTGTCACCGGTCCTGTTCATAACTTTTATGGACAGGATTTCTAGACACAGCCAAGGGCCGGAGGGGGGCTGGTTTGGGGACCAGTGGATTCCGTCTCTTCTTTTTGCAGATGACGTGGTCCTGCTGGCCCCCTCTAGCCAAGACCTACAGCATGCGCTGGGGTGGTTCGCAGCCGGCTCCTCCAAGATCAGCTCCTCCAAGTCAGAGGCCATGGTACTCGACCGGAAAAGGGTAGCTTGTCCTCTTCAGGTTGGAGGGGAGTTCCTGCCTCAAGTGGAGGAGTTCAAGTATCTCGGGGTTTTGTTCAAGAGTGAGGGAAGAATGGAGCGGGAGATCGACAGATGTATCGGTGCGGCTGCCGCAGTAATGGGGGCACTGTGCCGGTCCATTGTGGTGAAGAGAGAGCTGAGCCGAAAAGCGAAGCTCTCGATTTACCGCTCGGTCTACGTTCCTACCCTCACCTATGGCCATGAACTTTGGATCATGACCGAAAGAACGAGATCCCGGATACAAGCGGCTGAAATGAGCTTCCTTCGTAGGGTGGCCGGGCACTCCCTTAGAGATAGGGTGAGGAGCTCGGCCATTCGGGAGGGGCTCGGAGTAGAGCCGCTGCTCCTCCACATCGAGCGGAGCCAGTTGAGGTGGCTCGGGCATTTTATTCCTCCTGGACGCCTTCCTCGGGAGGTGTTCCAGGCACGTCCCACCGAGAGGAGGCCTAGGGGACGGCCCAGGACACGCTGGAGGGACTATGTCTCTCGGCTGGCCTGGGAACGCCTTGGGCTCCCCCCGGAGGAGCTGGAGGAGGTGTCTGGTGAGAGGGACGTCTGGGTGTCTCTGCTGAGTCTGCTGCCCCCGCGACCCGGTTCCGGATAAGCGGAAGACGACGAGTACGAGTACGAGTACGAGTACGAGAACTACTTAACCTCAGTTTTCAGCCCAACACAGGGTTTAATGTTACAACCAGACTCATAGAATCAAGAAATCACCGAAATAGTACCTGTGTGCAAAACATGAAGTCGGCTTAAATATCTCAAAAAGCAACACATCCTTCTCTGATAAAAACAAAAAAAAAAATAATAACTGATGATCAGATGAGAAACAAAGTCTCTGCAAAGGTTGCAAAGTCATTTCTAATGCATTCCTCCACTATCCACAAGTGGAGAAGATATGGTGGAGTGGTGAACCTTCCCTCATCTAGGCGGTCACTAAAGAACCCAGAACAACATCTAAATCTCTGCTGAGCTCAGTTGCATCCCATAAGCAGGGATTGTTGGCCTAATGCAGATGATTCCTGACCTCAGGACCTTTTTCTTCTCTTCTCTCTCCAATGTAAGCCCTTTAAAAATATTTAACGAATCAGTAAAGATATCAGGGAGGAGGAAATGTAATTCAGGTCGGGGCAGATTAACATGAAGGACGTTTTACACTTGCAGCCCAGAGACTATCTGGTCCATCCTGGGATCTATATATTACCCTCCAGCATTGATAATACCAACGGGTTTTTCTTCTAATTGGTTCTGGATGCTCTCTTAGGTGCCAGTTCTCCACTGGAAGTGTCCCATTAGACAGATGGTATGTTTTTTATTCTGGCTGTGGTGATGATATACAACGTGTTCCTGTCCTGTTTTATTCCTATGTTTCAGCGAGAGTTTTTAAATGAAAGAATTTAAATACTTTGTGGTATTTTGGAAGTGAATGTAAACAGTTACACAGCAAGTTACTTTGGTGCTGATAATTACTATTCATAGTTTAAGCAGAACTCTTCCCTGCTGGGCTGGTTGCTCTATTTATCCCAAATGTCTTTTATTAATAAAACACGAGCTGCTGCTTTCATTTATTTATTTCTTCTGATTGTTTTTTCTCCTCGCTCTCATTAGTAATGCAGCAGCTCGGCTCACCTTTGATTTGCTGAAGGTATTTCAACCCCAGGGTCCACCGCCAGCCAACTTGTTTTGTGTTCCAGTGTTTTCTAGGCGTTGATGCGCCTCGGTTTAAGTTGTGAGGGCCGTGCATTAAAATGCAAATACATTCTACCTACAAGAAACAAGTCTGCAGGAAACAGAATCTAAACCAACAATGAGACGGAGGCTGCACGGAAATAAAAAGAGGGATTGGCCATGGATGCTTTTTTCCTTGGAGAAATTGTTTCATTCTGTTTAACAAATACGTCCCAATGGAGCAGAGTGATGAGAAACAAAGGAAGGTAAAGCTGGTATGATGACTGAATATTTGGAAAACATTTTATTGTCTGATAAAACAGAGAGAGCTGATCAAGTCCCTGTGAGAATCAATGGTCTCCACTTTCCTCACGGTGTCAACAGCGATTACAGCTGGAATACTGTGGAAAACATGGGATTTGAAGATTTTCCAGGTGTCTACAAGTATGGAAAATAAACATAGAAGGTGAAAACTGTTTTCAGATTTTATGTCCCTATCATAGCAATAGTGGACATTTAGGTCCGTTCGTCTGTCGGTCCGTCATCCTCTTCCTCACGGTATTCGGTTTTTGCAGGTTAGTAAAGCTCAACTGCTAAAAACATCTGCCACAAAGCGATAGTTTGGCTTTGTTTGTGACTCAGGACTGATCCTGAAAACGTGTAGAAGTTTAACATGAACTTCTGATGCATGACTGAACTTCTCATCTCATCATTAAGATAGAGCTTGGCCACCTTCAGCCTCTTGTGCCGGCAACCTCAGTCATCTTATGACCACAGGGTTGACCTTTTGGCTCATCTCATTCTTTAGCACATCAAACTAAAGCAACGGGCACATCAGTAGCTCCATCTGTCCATCTCCAGCTGCACCCCATCATCTCTCATCAACAACAAGATCTTTGAACCCCTCCACTTGACCCCTGACCTTCAGCAAGCGAAGTGCCGCACACAGAACCACATCATCTGCAAACAGTCCCAAACAGGACATCCTCCTTCTATCCTCCTGTCCATGAACACCAGACTGGTGGTGTTCAGTTGTATTATATTGATAAAATACTGTTTATGTTGCATGGTTTCAGCAAGGCCACTAAATGCTTTACAGGAAAGACGATAGATTCAATAAAACCTGTCTGAAGAACATCAGACTGCAGAATGAAGAAAAGGGGCTCATGATTCCCCTGAAAATTACTTGCTTGGAGGGCTAGACAGGTCTTCCACCTCATCCTCCCTCTGCAACACAAAAACATCTCTACTGCTTGGCATAAACACCAGAAATGTGGGAGTAGGTCTCAGGGGAGAAGGAAATTTGCTCAGATCGTGAAAGAATGGGCTGCTGAGACACAAACAAGCAAAAAATCAATTAGTCATAATCACAGGTAAAAATTAGCAGCTTGGATGTTTCCAAATGGGCACAGAAATGTCTGGCTAGAAACAAACGGATCTTCTGGCTGTGGGTTTAAGGAATCTGTGCAAATGAAAGCCAATGGTTAAAGCTGCTCAACAAGCCTCATATTTGAGAGGGCCAGTTTTCCTGTTGAAAAGTCTCCGTTTTTGAGATATTGACGGAAGAAAACTAGCAATTATCTCATCTGCTGATTTCTGTGACCGATCCCGTCTGAGAGACAGCAGGCTACAAGTCACACAGATTACAATCATCAACACAATGATAACTGAAATTACTAGTTCAGGGCTTGTAATCATAGTTTTCCAAGAAGGAAGCCAATCAAACACAAATAACTGATTACAACGCAATCCGACCACCTTAAGGTTCTGGTACTTTCTGCAGACGTCTTCCTATAAACTGGAGTTATAATGCTCAGCTGTCTTTAAGATGTTGGGGGCCTCTGGTAGAGGGTGATATTTATGAGTCTTTCTTTATCTCTGTAGCACTCTTTGTTGCACAAACTGAAGGATAAATAGTATTAAATCCACATGGAAGCTACTGTTTTTGTGAAATTACCGAGTCCTCTGACTCGGTAATTTCACCCATTGTCACCTTTCTACAGAAGCTCAGAAGGAGTCAGGATGACAAACGAGACAAACTGATGATTTTAGCATTCATTTGGCGAAAACAAAGAATGTACATAAAGTTATTTTACATTAAAGTCCACTTATTGAAGTGGTTCTGCTTTCCTAATTCTAAGGTGGTCCCAACAACAGGGAAGTAGTTTGTTGGTTTGTTTTCAGGTCTCACGAATCTCCATCTGCAGTTTAAAAAGTCTCTGGTATCCATGTCCAGTTTGGTCGTCTAATAATTGTAGATTTTCAAGTAGAGAGGATGAAATGTAGTTGTATCTCAGTAAATACTGTGAAGCAGCCTGTAGCGTCACTGCAGCTTACGGTACGCTAGCTGTGCTTCTCTCAGACTTCTCTTGTCTTGTCTGCCACTTCATTGGTTCTTTTTACTCGAATGCTGCTAGAAAAAATGTAAAACTGACAAAGTTTCCTTTAGTGCTCGAGGAGCAGTGTGATATCACGACTACTGCTTCACTATGACGAGATCCTATGCCAGAGATTATGCCATATCCCTTGTACTTTCCATACAAACGGCCCTTTTAACAGGCGGTATTAAAGTGTCCTTTCAAAAGATCCAGCTGCAGAAAAGCTGAATGCAAGGGAAGTATCAAAAGGTCCAAAATCTGACTGCTCACCAAGTATTCGATCCTGTGACCTGGAGAACTTCTCGGTACTGTCAGTGAATCGATCCTTTAGTGGTGAAGCTTTGCATTAAATCTGCAACTATTTCTGTATTTTCCACTTGTGACAACGCCAACAAAATGTTAGCTGTCAGAGTAGGAGCGGAAAGAAAATGAAGACAGCAGAAGGAGAATCTCCTCTTTTTTTGTCCTGTTTGAGTACATGCTGGCATTAGCACTGCAGCACAGCTGGCTGAACCCCAGAGTATTGACACAAGCTGTTTATTTAACCCAAGAAAGAACCTGTGGAGATTTCAGCAGGTAGATATTATCATGAAACTTCAGGGTTTCTTTTTGGGAAAGTCAAGTAACATTCTCCTTCAAGAAGCAGTTAGATCCAAAATAAATAATGGACAATAGGTAGACCCGGTGAGACCCGGTGCAAAATGTTCTGAATACCAAGGAGGATGGTTTTTTAAAAGAAGCAACCAGTAAATTATCCATCCGATCTTAATTCAGCAGCACCGAAACATGAAGAACATTTTAAATGATTTCTAGATAAGCTAGTTTCTGAGCTCTGAACAAAAAATAAAGAATAATTAAACTGCAGCTTAACCTCAAACCAAATGATCTGCTCATTTCTCTCATTTCCTTGCAGTTTTCATCCCAAAGCTCCACCTTTTTCAATAATTCCTCTATTTATTAATCTTATGCTTCAACCGGGACCATCATCATCATCATCATCAGCAGATCAGATCCAGATCAGCAGTGGACATAGTCAGACTGTCTTTACTTACAGTCTGTGAAACCTTTGTGTTATTGTTTAATAATCAAAGCAGCTCAAGGAAATCCACCCAGGTCTGAACTCAGCAGTCGAACTTTGTTGACTCTTTTACAGCCATTTTATCGATCACTTGGTTTTAACTCCGGTATCTTGTTAATGTATTCCCAGTTTGTTCATTACCAACTTCCAGCTGTTGCTGGTGGTGGTCAGGCATTTAATTAGATATCAGAGAATGCTGAGTAATGTCTACGCTTCCGGAAGAGCTGCTGGACTGATTTGATCTGTGTTGCCTCGTGCAGACTGAGTGTGTGTGTGTGTCCAGGCATGGACACACACACACACTCAGTAACACATTATTAATGCTCCCTTGGCCAGCCGTGCGTCACGCTGACTGACAGCTTTCCCATAAAGCTGAGCCTGAGGGAACGGTTGTGAGGCCTCAAATCTGACAGACTCACAGCGCCAGAAAAGCAGTCGCCGGAGGAAACAGACAGGCCACCACTGATTGTAGTTAAGTGCTGGGTGAAGAAAAGTAAGTAACAGTAGAAGAAGAAGAAGCTGTGGAAATAGACAACTGGAGGCAGAGCTGCTTTTAACTGTCAATAAGATGTCAAAGGTTGTGGTTTCTGGTATCGATTGCTGGCTGGACTGTAGCTGTGGAAATAGCTAAATATTTTTGAAATCAATACTTTAGGTCCAAAGTACCATCATAATCATACACAATATAAATATCATAGTGTGAAAACAAGTACTACTGGTTTCTAAACAATACAACGGGAGCCAGAACTTCTACCGTGTACTTTTTCATTCGTTTTATAGATTGTATAGAGTTGATGTTTTCCAGAGTTATATCTAAAGTGGAACACTGCAAATCTTAAACAACTCAGAGGTAGCACCTTTTTTTTCTGCAAGTGCATTTTAAATATGGGCTGCACAGACTTGTTTACTTTAGTCCTGTTAAAGAGAGTTAAAACATCTGTTTGGTCTTTATCCAGGATGGAGACCATCAGATTAGACCTGATTTCATGTGATTTAAATAAACAAAGAAACAGAAACAGAGTCACAAGGTTTTTTCAGGTTTTCTAGATATTTGATTCATTGATGAAATGGATAAACTAATTGTGAATGTGAGAGATTTACTTGACGCTGACGGTTTCTCCTTGCTAGATTGTGGAAAGCCGGGCTGCTTAGACTAAAGCCACAGGGGGGTCTGGCAGTTATAGATTTATTTCAGCATCAGCGCTTCAAACTAAATCAGTGTTTTATCTGATGTCTCCGCCAGCCGCTGTTTCTATGTGACACGATGGACTGACTGACCCGAGTGTTTATGCATCATTTAGTCAATCAATTTATTGCATCTGACTGGATTTCCATCATTTGTACTTTGGAAGCAGAACTGTATTATTCTTTCATCAGCAGGAGTCGTTTTTGCTTTCAGTGGATGATATTTTAGGAGTTTAAGAATTAAAAATGTATCTGTTTAAAAACGCCTTATTAGATTTATAAATTAAATACTCAACAAAGTTTTGCTTATTTGTGTTAGGAATTAAAAGTAACTTAAATCTATATTTCTGCTACAAGATTCTTCTGCTTTTTTAGTTTTTATGGCTCCATTTGTCATGATGATTTAAAATATTCAAGTGTGACAAAGTTACAAAAGCAGAGGAAATCTGTATGGGCTAAAATATTTTATTTCACTGGAAAAAAGCACACTGAATTCAATGCTTCATTTTTTGCCTGTATCTTATATTTGCAATTAGCAAATAAGAAGCAGTTTTCATGGCGTCATGGCTCAGCTTCGTAATCGCAAGACAGCACCTTCTGACTCACTTTTGGTAATATCCCTAAGTATTATTAGTATTTCTGAAGTAATAACTGCAGTATTCTGGGGGTGTCTGGTAAAAACAAACTCTGCTTTGTTTCTGCCATTGTTCCGACCTGCATCTGTCACAACCTCCAGGTGTACACTGCAAGGTTGATCCAAACGCCTTCCCGTAGTCGGACATGTGTTGCATTGTGGGAAGCGAAGAGTAAACAAACTAATAAACGAAGGCTGGGAGTCTTTTTTGTAAAGCATAACGCTCTATGTAACTTTCAAGATGTTTTCTCAGAATTCATTTGGTGAACTTCTCAGATAATGTTGTTTGAGATCGCACCCAGATAAATACCAACAAGTGGACCACATTCTCTGTCTTTGGCTCAGAGGTGAGAATAGTTGCCTTGCAATCTGAGATTTGTTGGTTCAATTCCAGCTTCTTCCTGCTACATGTCAATGTGCCCCTGGGCGAGTCACTTAATCTCAGGTTGCTTACCGATCTGTATGTCTGTGATTGGGTGAATGTGGCTCTGGTGTAAAGTGCTGAGTAGCCGGTTTGACTGGAAAGGGTCTCAAAAGGTTCGCTCCATTTACCATATTTTCTACCGGCTTCGAAAAAACGACATTTCTTCCTGTATTTAAATTTGGTACAAATCTGTCCAGGGTGGGAGTACCAAATTCGATTTGAAAGTTTTGGTTTCTTGTGACGGGTTTTGGTTCGCTTGGAGTTTTCTCTCCATGAAAAGAAACAGAACCACCTGAAAATGTTACAAGTTGGCAAACTTAAAAATGGATTCAGACCAAAGTAAACAACTATAGCCCTTAATTTGTAAAGAAAAGCTGAGTCTGTCAGTTTGTGTTATTGAGTTAATTAACCACATTATCCATAAGCATTAAAGTAGCTCAGTAGCTTGATGCTAACAGTTGTTTCAAAATCACAAAACACCAGCAGGAATGCTGCTTGGAAAAGTTTGGAGCAATCCATGTTGTTTGGTGGGGAAGGAGAGTCCTACTTTATGCAACCTGCGAGAGAAAATCTGATCTCAAACGGTAGGACTTTTATGACACTTGAAACCAGCTCATTGCTTGTAATTGTTGCTCCTAGTTGTTTTTGGAAGGCTGTTCTTGTTCTCTAACTGAACTTTCTATAAATCCTGCCTGGAAACGGACCCAGTCACATTTTAACCTGGTACCACCAACAGAGCCTTGTCTGCTTTCAGTTCCTTCCAAGCAATGACAAAGACAAAAACATTGCTTATAGGGCATGGCGCAGGGCCAGGTTCGAGACCCTGCAAACCCATGCTTCGTGTCTTCCCCCTCTCTCCATCCCACTTTCTGTCTGTCGACTTTGGAAGAATAGCAACAATAAAGGCCACCAAAAAAGAAAAATGCACAATGATGTTTTGTATCTGTGGGAAATATGGTTTAAAGAGCATGCTGTGGAAATCAGGTACGCCTAAAACACTGCTCCTCCAAGGCAACTTATACAGCCGTAAAGCTTCCTGGCATCTTCTATTTCTAGGTTCAGCCTTGGATATTTTTACAGTACGAAGCTAAATCACGGTGCTTGACATTTACACTGATTGCATGCCAGGCAATGGTTGGTACAGCAGGTAAAGAAAGGAGGATGATTGGCCACACAAACGGACCAAGAAACTGCTTGAAGAAACAAAATTCCTGCTTCCATCTGAAACTAGGAGCTTGCAGGGGGAGGCTGTCATTTCTCCTGTTTTCTTGTATTTTATGTAGGAAGGAATTAGTTTGGTTTTATTTGTTTTGTCAACATTAATTCAACCTTGAGGTTAAATGGATCTCTTTTATTGGAGCTCGAAGCAGGTCTGGAAATATGTTTGTCTGTTGTAAAATGTGTCTGAGGCTGATTTGGACCTAGTTAGTTCTTTTGGGACCCGGTCTCTCTCTCACACTTTAATGAACGAGGGTTTATAAGGAAGTGACAGAACTGTAGCAGAGACAAAATAGCTAAGAGAAGAACTAACGAATCATTAATTCCTTTATTGGCCTGTCTGAAGTCATCCTTTTAAGGAGATAATCAAAGCCCTATTTTTCAGCCAATTGCATCCCAAAATAGATGTGTTTCTTTAAAACTTTGGCACATTTTTATTTTTTCTTTTTTCATTCAATTAACTTCTGTCAGAATAACCTTTGTTCCCAGTGGCGTTGAGGAAAGTATTCATGCTTTCTGATTATTGTAATCCCTGTAAAAGGACATTGATCAGTCTAGTCTGCAGCTGGTTCGAAGTTCTCCTCTGGCGTCCTCTCCATTACAGGATTGATTTCTGCTCAGTTGATGATTAGAAAACCTGGAACTGGACTTGCTGACCTAGATCGCTGAGGACTAGAACAACCACCACCAAAAAACTAGGTTGGCCAGTGCTCTTCTTTGTTTAGACTTGACAAATATGCAAAAATGTAACATTCCTTTAGCTCACATACATCATGTCCAAACTTCACTTAAACAAAGGCAACAAAAAGTCAGGGCTTGGTTGGACTGTTGGATCAACCCTAAAAACTTTTCAACCACTTTGTGACATCAGTGGATGTCTTTATGGTCCACAATGTTCCTTTAACAAGCAGCTTAAGACACTTTTTATTTAGGGTTTATTTTAGCTTTTAGTTAAATGTTGTACTTGTTGTTTTCTTAGCTGTTCTTACTGTCTCTGTGTTATATTAAGCCTATATTTGTTCCTGTATTTGCACTCTGTAAAGCACTTTGTGATTTTATCTGTGAAAGGTGCTATTCAAACAAAGTTTACCTACTTTATGTGTGTTCTTCTGTTCAGTGAACAACTTGCAATAGTAAGAGGAATATCTGGATTTCGCTGCTGACCTGATACATTAGTAACCAGGAGATGGATGGATGGATGAATGGATGGATGGATGGATGGATGGATGGATGGCACCACATTGGCGAGGTCTGCAGAGGCTGATGAGACAGATATCCAGACAGTGACAGCATGGTGTTTGACGACAGACAACCGTAAAAATGACCAAAATCAAGGAAATCATCCTGGATTTCACAAAATGAACAAACAGGAAAAGACACTAAAGGCGACCTTCTCCATGTTAACGAATGATGGTATAGTAATATACTGCCTGAATATGTAACATTCAGCAGAAGACTGAATCTTCTCTTCTGCTGTAAAGATTATTGCGACTTCCTGCCTAAAGTACTTAACGTTGTCACATCCAGCTATATCTGCAGATGCAAAATGAGCTTATTCTTCTCAACATTGTGGCTATTATATGCAGATGTCCATCTTCTTCCTTTGGGCTAACTGGGTGTTTCCTCATCCATTTTAATCACATTAGAGGTGTTAAAATGCTGCAATTAGCAAGTTGCTGCAAACATCTTGGTTCTTGCATTTTTCTATCTAAATGCATGTTTATTTCTGACAGAAGGAATAAACAGTAACTAATGGCGACGCAACAGAAGCAAGACGCATAAAGATGAGGCCTAATAAACAATCTCAGAGAGCTGATGGATAAAGCCACCACGAAAGGAGTTCGTCCCATTTTAACAGAGCAATTAAAGGTTTCCCACAGAGACGTCGAGATCGCAGCAGTAATCAGTCTTCACGCCATAGGAGGGACTGCAGGCTGATAAACAGCAGCAGAGCCACGGTTTCTGTTTGTCCTGGATGGAAGCCGAGCGGCACAAACAGGTGTTTCATTCTTCACCCTGTAAATTCAGCTGCGTCCTTTTCCTGCAGTTCGGGTCCGAATAGCTGGATCTGTTTGGTCTGTTGGTTTCTCAGAGATTGACTCAGGATTTGGACTTGGCTGCTGATGCTGTTGTAATTGTTTGCTCTCACCTGCCTGGCTGACTGTTAAATGATCTTTCAGTCTTTGGTCTTTTGGCCAAAGTGAAGCCAGTTACATAGCTGGGTTAAAGCTCCTGCCTGCAGAAGGAGAAACGTTCAAAGCAGAGCATTTCTGAATGGTTGGGACTTCAGCTCCATACATTTTCCTACACTGACGTTTGTTGTCACAGCAACTATGGATTCAAAATAAATGCTAAGCTTCGGTTTAAAGAGACACAGAGTTATTTTAAACCAAGTTTGAATATTTGAAATAATATTAAGATTGTATTTTAGTGGATTTTGTTATACAGTATTAGTGCTCACTCTGTTTGTAAAGCTTTCAGGTTTCCATCCATCTGTTGTCTAGACCCGTTTCTCTGTGGAGGGTCACATTGGGGTTTGGGTGGAGCTGGTCAGTGGGTACACCCTGGACAGGTCACAGGTAGGCTCTTAATAGTTAACTTTGTTTAATTTAGTTTTATATCAGTTTTTTAGTCTTACATACATGTATAACAGTTCAGCTCTGTGAGTTCAGATTTCTGTTTTGAGATGTTGGGAGCTGTTTTTAGTGGGGTGTCAAGCGTTGGACCACATCTTTACCCTTGGGGAGTTGCTATGGGGGGTCATTGGGAGTTTATCCAGTCTAAGAGGATTGTTTCTAATTCTGGAGAAGAAATGTTGTGAGCCGTCATTCTTAAACATTTTCTTTGTGGCACAAAGTCAAACTCAGTTATAGAACTCCCAACTATTAGTGAAACTGTTGGGTTCACGGGGGGAACATCAAGGCGTAGTGGTGTTGGGTTTTTCATCGTTGGGTCCTATCTTTTATATTTCAGATGATGTGGTTCTGTTGCTCCCTTCAAGCTTTCTGCCTGAACTGAACTGAAGCAGCTGGGTTGAGAATGAGCTCCTCTAAAGTCCATTTCAGAAGAACCTGTTGGTCTATTGCATCACCAAATCACCAAAAACTCATTTTTTTTCCAGTGTTGCAAACTTTGGATGAGCTCAGGAGGTAAAACTACTGTTGCAAGACATCTATCTGTCTTTATAAAACAGTTCAATGTTGTTTTCATCTGTTAGCTTGTAACACGTATTAATTAATATAATTTATGCTTTATTAATAAGCCATAAAAATCATGAGTTCTATCCCAGTTTTAAAAACCTAAACTTGGTTCAAATATCCAAAGATGTTTTACCTCGTAGTTTCCCAGCTTGGCATTATATGAATGTCCTAGTCAAAGCTTGCACACTCAGTTCTTTGCTGGAGATTAAACAAGCATTTTCTTGGTAGGCCTCTACTTGCTTCCTCACCCTCCTGTTTAACAAGGACCCATGAAAATGAGCTTTGACCTATCATATAATAAACCTTACCACCAGCAGATACAGCTCTGCACCTTCTAATTGACTGCCACCAGCTTCAGTCAATATGGTTGAGAATGAATTTGAATTTTGGTGTTTGGTCACACAGGTTGACACGGGTCTCTGTTCCTCTATTATCTCATCAGCTCAAAACAAATGGGGGTATATGGGCTGAAATAAGCCATCACTCTCAGTTTGACCTGCGTGTCGCCTCCTCCAACCTATTTTCTCAGTTCTTCTCAGTGGTTCTCCTCCTCTTTACCTCCAGCTGTTTTTAATCGATACCTTGCTGCTTCTCTGCACCTGTTGAGATCCATCATATTTATTTTCTCTCAGGGAAGCCAGTAGACACACAGATTCAGATTGAAATGATAATATGACACTCTGGAGTGGCACTGTCCACAGATGAAAGAGACTAAACTGCATCCGCTGATTCAACTGTGGTTTTCCTCTTTTCTTATGTTGAGCAAAGAAACATTTGTTGCACCGCTTCAATCTGTGAAAGGTTAGATGGCCATCTTTGAACAATTAAAGTCCATCATTTTACAGGCAGAAAGATTTTTCACAAATAGAAAAGATTTCAGACAACTGCTACTCTTTACAAGAGAACATAATATAATAACCCCAGAGTGCAATGCTTGGAGAAATGACACAAGCTTCATCTCCATACGGCTCTTAGTTAGTTCCTTTGGTTCATTAGGGGTTCTTTTAGAAGAATGTTGAACAAACATGGCTTGTCTGTCTAGATTGCAGAGCCATGTTTGGAGAAACCCAAGAACATCACATTTATACCAGCTGTTAAGCACGGTGGTGGAAGGGTGATGATTTGGGCTTCATTGAGTCGACCATGAACTCTGTATATTAAAATGTTAGAGTCAAATGTGAGGTCTTCTGTTAGACAGATGAATGTTCTCATGTTTCTTGGGTCTTTGAGTTTTGTTCGTTTCTCTGGTTTTCAGCTCTTTGTTTTGTGTTCTGATCACTTTAGTTTCTGACGACGTTCCCAGTCCTTATCTTGTATTTGGTCTTTTATATTTAGTAGATCCTGTTGTGACGTCTAGCTGGTTTTCTTGTTCCCTGTGTATTCGTTTATTTAAGGCAATCTTCTCAGTTCATTCTTGCTTCCTGTTTCCCCTTAGCTGTGCTTTGTAACTAATAAACCACCTTCACTCAGTAATTACTGAGTCTTTATGTTTAATTACCTCTCAGTTTAATCACCTTTAGTCAGATTCACCTGTTTGTCTTTTAGCAACCAAGTTCTCCACTGCTTCTGTTACCCATCCTTGTTACTCCTTGCTATTTATTATAATGTTAAATCACTATTACCTGTGATCTTGCCTACCTCCTGCTTGCCATCGAGTCCTCCACAACCACCACATATGACAAAGCTGGGGCGAAACCAGGTCCTCCACAGGACAACGATCCCAACAGGCTGCAACTCTACAACAGAATGGCTCAGTGAAGTCTACACCTCAACCTGACTGAAAAGCTGTAGCAGGACCTGAAGGGAACTGTGAACCAAATGTCTGAAATCACAGAAGTCATGAGAGAGGAGTCAGTCCTCCACAATGATGTGGGAGCCCGATGAAGTAAGACCCAAAACTACTCCAGTTATTGGTGCCAAACGTGGTTGTGCAGGCTGCTGAATCATGGGGTGTACTTAGTTTTTCTCATGACAAAAACTTTCTGCAGACAGGTTACTTGTCCAATTCATTACTTATGGTTCTGAAAGCAGTCAGATTTAAGCGCTGGGTCCAAGGGACATTTCCATATGGAGAAAAGGAGCCGTAAAGGTTTATTGTTAATAAGACTGCGTTGAATATATACCAGGAGGAGTCACCCGAATAAACAGTAACCACTGCAGGGAACATCGTATTTAACCCAACCCTGTAGTCACAAACTGGTTAAACTGGTGGTCAGCGAATATTCTTATTCCCCAACATGGCTACATTCAGAGCTACATTTACATTTAAATCCAGAACCAAATAGTTATGATATATTTTGAAATTTGAACGTGAAGGTTTTTTACATTTTCCAGTCTGTTCTTGTGTATCCAAAGTCAAATGTTCTTTTAGTGGAAAGTGTTTTTCCCAGTGTTCCCACTTAGCTCAGCAGCCTCCTAATGGTTATAAGAGCCCAGAGTTAAACCTCACAAATGTTCAAACTGAGGCTGTTACCTAAAATGACCTCAAATCATAATTAGAGCGGGTAATAAAACCATCTAACTCCACACTTTTTACTGTGAAACTTATTCTGTATCAAAGTTTTATGCAAGACGGATGACGATAATTTTGACTGAACTATTAAGGTTAAATAAGTCCACATACAAGGCAAAGACTGGGAATTACACCGTTTTCCTGTAGAGAAATACGTTTCCTACTCATAGTGAGTAAATCTGCTACAGATGAAACAAGATATGATCATCCCTTGCATAAAATGACAAAACATTTGTTTTTTATCACTTTCTGACTCTAAATCAGTAGGAAGGTTTCCCGTTTAGGACATTTAGAATCGATATAAATCATTTCTATTTGCTAAATGTCAAAATAATGAGCAATTTCTTGTATTTTTATTACTTTGTTCAGAAATTCAGAAGTTTACATAAACTGAGATTACTTTACATTTAAATAATGGTGGAAAGCCCAGATGATGACATCATTGTTTGTGAGCTTTTAATAGGTTAGTTTACAACAACACCAGACTTGTGGACCAATAGAAGTTTGGTTTATCTTTGGGTACCATTTCCAGGACCTGAAGGTGCCACGTTCTTCTGTACAAACAATTATGTGCAAGTAAACAGCATGGAATAGTCGAGCATCACGCTGTTTAGAACAGAGATGGCTTCTGTGTCCCAGAGATGAACGGGTTAACCCCAGAATCCCGTAAGAACGTGGGCTGAAAGGTCGCTCAGAGAAGAAGAAGCCATTTAGTCCAAAGGGAACATAAAAACATCTAATGGCACAAAGATTTAATTGTTTGGTTATAATGACTATTGTTACATATGGAGGGAAAAGTGAAGTAAGGGGGTGGCAGCATCATGGTGCGTGAATGTTCTGCTGCAGAAGGGACTGGTGCACTTCACAAAATAGATGGTCTCATCAGACGTATTGAAACAAGATCTGAAGACATCAGCCAGGTAGTTAAATCTTGGACCAAATTAGTGACAGATTGGCTTTTAGATCACAAAGTGAACTCATCTCCACCAGTTCTGCAAACTTCTGACTGTCAGAACATTAAGAAATGTTCAGGAAAATCTCTCTGTCATTATTCTGGCATTTAACAACGCAAAATAAATTTGGTAAAGCAGGAAACATTTAGCCTGATTTATCGTCATACAGTGAAAAAAAACGGGATGTGTCTTTTTATTCAGTGTAGGCAAACATCTGGTTTTAACTGTCTCCTGAGCAAACAGAAATTATCCACACCACCACGCTCAACAGTGCACTGTTGTGAGTTCATGACCTTCAATGACGATAATAATAATAAATGTTTGTGTGTGAGAGCATAGGAAATCAGTCCCAATTAACCCTACCAGCGTTTGGTCTGAGGCGGTTAACTAATGAGAATATAATGAAACGTTGTGCATCAAGTGTTTGGTTCTACTGGGTTTTAAATGTAAACAGGCTCTTGAATCTGCATTCATCATGTGCTTGAGGTGCAAAACAAACCAAACTTGATCTCAAAGACTGTTTGAATGAAAGGTGTCTGGAGAGAGTAAGTTCTCCAGGCCTGCATACTTATCTGTTCTACTTAGGATCTGCAGAGAATTAACGCTTCAGATTTGAAAAACAACATCTAATGAAACAAGGAAGAAATATATTTCTTGCACAAACACACTGAGGTTTACATTTTCAGGACTTCAAAAGATTCTAATTTACCCAATTTAATGTTGAGTCCATCCGTTTCCTATTCCAGATGAGGCGCCCTAAAGAAAGCTGGCAGCCCACCTCAGGGCAAACTCAGAGACATCCCTCTCGCACTGAAGAGCAGTAGTACAGTCTTCATTTAGTCTACAATGCATGCTTGGTACCAGAGTACCTGGAGTAAACCTACGCATACACAGGGAGAACATGCAAACGCTTCACACAAAGCAGCCCGCCGGGACTGGAACCCTGGACCTTCTTGTTCTGAAGCAAGTTCCTCATTTAGAAAATCACCCTGAGCCATGGCTGCATGCAACCAGAAAACACCAAACCCACAAGGCGTGATTCCCCACTGAACCACGATCCAGTCCGGTTTTATCCGTTTTGATTTATGAACTGCAGGCATGCTGGTTCGTAGCTAACTACTAATAAATGATAAATTACATATTTATTTTGGTAAAATGCCTTCTATTTTTACTCCAGTACATCGAGCCTTAGATGGATATTAAAGATGCCAACATGTCTTCTGTTCTGTTGTCCAAATAACTCAGTTTTAGACTCATCTGTCCCAAGAACATTATTCCAGAGGTTCTGGTCCAGTTAGTTCCAGGTGTCTGTCACTTTGCTGCTGTAACACTTGAATTTTGCTACTGAGGAACAGTAAAGGATATTTCTAAAGGTGTTTCCTCCTGGCATACTTTGATGAAAGTTAGACTTGTGTCCTCTTTCTGATTGTACACTCATGCACTTTAATGTCATCAGTACCAAGACCCTGCTCTTGGTGATGTTCGGGGGTTTTTGGAGACCTTTTTTAGCATCCTGCTGACTGCTTGGAAAACAGCAGCACTTGGGAAACCCGACAGCGGCCCGGCTATATTCGTCCTCAGTTCTTTTTCATTTTTGTGAATCAATGAACCAGATGTATGTTAGCTGCGAAGAGAATAGGGCTGAGAAAATGAGAGACACTGAATAAAACTTACAGAACTGAGAAAATACATTAAAAAACAAGATTAAACCCATAAACGAACAGATGGTCACCAAAATATGCATGTTTTTCACTTTTTTAACTCTATGAGTTCACCAAGTGATCCTTAAAGAAGCAGTGCTTTATGGGTGCTCGTGTAATTACTAGCTGCAGTTAAGCAAATGAGTTTTAAATCAGAAAGCTGCTGCCGTGTTCTTTAAACTTTAAAGTTAATCAGAATAAATTAGATATTTTCCACCACATTAAATGATTTTAATCCAGTGCAGCGAGTTTATGATTAATGACCATAATCATTCAGCGTTTCAGCGACCACTTCAGGGAATTAAATCCCGTCTGAAGCCTCGCTCCGGTGCAGATTCATGCAGTCAATCTATCAGTATTTTACCTCAAGGATCAGTTCCTGTTCTATCAGCTCAGCGGGACCTTCACCGTCGGTTAGAAGGTGAAGGAAAAAGTGAAGTGATTGGGTCCAAGTGTGAAAGTGTGGTTATTATTAAGACTTGATGGGTCTGAAAGGCCAAGCAGTAAAAGCATGGCGGTTTGTACGGCTGTTCAAAGGCCTGCAGTGGAGCGAAAGTAACCTGTACAAATGGCCTCAAAGCTTCTTGTCTGGTTGTGTGCCTCTGACATCGAATTTTCAAGATAAATCCAATTTTATTTATGGAAAAGAAACATTATATAAATATTTCAGTAAGTACATTCATGCCGTTGAAATGAACAGTGGTTGAGATATATGGTCATAAATTTCACTAAAAAGGTGTCATTTTTTTAACTTTATATTAGAATCTTTAGAGAAACATTTATTTAAATATATCATATGCGTGTGTAATTTATCTTATTTTAATAATAATAATTTTGGATTATTATTAATAATAATAAAAACAATAATTTGATATTTTTAATTATTAACATAACTGCTGATATCTAAATGTACGTTTGCGACAACGAAGTGTTCTTACCTGCTGAGCCTTGATCCGTGTTAGCAACAGCAACAACAACCTTTTCTTTGGAGATCTTTTTCCATCAGATGCTCTGAACAGCGTGGCTACAGACTCTGCTTCAACATTCTCCTTCCTCTGTCAGATATCCTGACCTCTGACATCCTTTCTCTTGTGAATTCAGAGGTTTGTTGTTCGAAGCAGTTTGCAGAGAAGTCCTCTGATCACACCTGGCTGTGCTTGGTGGGACCAGCCCATCTGTCCCTCCTCAGTTTCCCAGCTCTGATCCAGGCAGCTCTGATCCTCTTAGCTTCAGGAAAGTAGTGCAGACTAACAGCTGCTGTTGTAGTATTGCTGCCACCATCAGCATCGCACCGTTTCACCATATTAATGCTGTTTTTAACGCGACCTGGCTTCTACCTGAACCGTTTATCATTAATGCTCAAACAATGAATGACCCCCTTTGATGTCTTCTCCGGGCAACTTTGGACTTGCAAAATTTAACATTTGTAGGAAAAGCGTGTCACCTTTATGTTCAACCACAGTTAAAAAACTTGTGACTCTTGTAAAGATGGTAGGATTGAGTTTTGATTTGACAGTTTTACACATTGCCATGCTTTGCACCTCCTAACTCCAACCTAACTCTGAAACTATAACTACACCCCAACAAATATAAATATCGCGAAAAGGAACTCGTTTATTATATATATTAATTCCACATAGATTGAAATATCTCAGGTCATGTTGACGATTATGGCTTACAAAGAATAGAAACCCAAAAGTCAGTGTCTCAGAATATTGGAATATTACATCAGATCAATAAAAAACAGATATTTTTAAACAGAAAAGTCAGACTTCTGAATAGTTTGTTCATTTCTATGCACTCAATGCACTGGGGCTCATTTTCAATAAATTACTGCATGAATGTGTTGTAGCATGGAGACCATCAGCCTGTGGTTCTGCTGATGTGTTCAGGAAGCTCAGGTTGCTTTGATAGCAGCCTTCAGGTCATCTAGTAACACCATGGTCATGGAAACAGCTTCTGGTACCTTTCAGCTTGGCTCGGTACCAAGTCCTGCTGGATCATGAAATTAGCATCTCCTGCTGAGGGAAGCATGAAGTGCTCTAGAACGTCCTGGTAGATGACTGCGTTGATTGTGAACTTCAGCAAACCCAGTGGACCAGAACCAGCAGATGACAGGGCAACCCAAACCATCACTGGCTGTGGAAACGTCACACTGGACTTCAAGCAACGTGGATTCTGGGACCTTGATTTCCAAATGAAATGCAGAATTTACTGTCATCTGAAAACAGGACTTTGGACCATTGAGCAACAGTCCAGATCCTTTTGTCATCAGCCCGGTCAGACGCTAGTAGTTGATATGTAGGGTTCATCTGTCTGTAGCGGATCTTGATGCACCAACTCCAGCCTCAGTCCACTCCTCGTGAAGCTCTCCCAAATTCTTGAACAGAATATGCTTGACAATCCTCTCCAGGTTGCGGTTCTCCCTGTTGCATCTTTTCCTACCAAACGTTTTCCTTCCACTCAACTTTCTATGAATATCCCAGCACTATGTGAACAACCAGCTTTTCAGCAATGACCTTTTGTGGCTTAACCTCCTCATGTCTTCTGGACATGTGTCCAGTCAGCAGTCTTCCCCATGTTTGTGTGACCTATGACCCAGAGTGAGAAGCAGTTTAAAGGCACAAGAAACCTTTGTAGCTGTTTTGAGTTAATTAGCTGATTACAGTGTGACGCCATGAGTTTCAAATACTGAACTTTTTTTTACAATATTCTTATTTTGTGGGACAGTGAATTCTAGATTTTCTTTTTCTGTAAGCCAGAATCATCAGAATGACAAGAAATAAAAGTTTGATATATTTCACTCCATATGTAATCAATCTACAAAACATCTGAGTGTCATTTTCTGAAATAAGTGACCACAAATATTGAACTTTTCCACTATACTCAAATCTTTGGAGCCGTACATGTGACAGCATTGAGCCATGTTCATCCTGACTGATGGAGTCGGTTGGTTCCTTCAGATTAAAACTCTTACTCAGCATTTCATGATGAATTGAAGTGTGTTGTCTGTGTCTTTATCTGTGTTGAACCGAATGCATGTATATGCTCACTGGCCACTTTATTAGGTACACCCATTCAAATGCAATCACTCTGTTCTGAGGGATCTCTGCAACTTTAATCCCTTCCTTTCTGAGCCCAGTACACGTTGGACCTTGAAGCTGATGGGCTACAGGGGAAACGGAGGCTACAGTGTAAGTACACTGGCTTCTGGTTTATTTCAGAGTGCAACTTAAGACTGTTTTTCTGGGTTCGAGAGTTCTTCATGGACAGGTGAGGGAAGGTGGAAGGTGCTATATATATAGGTTTTCATTATTTACAATGACAGATCTGAAAAATGTTGACGGTAGCTCAGTTGAGGTTGTTGTTGTGGGTGTGATGACATGGGGGATATTTTCTGGGTGGTTTTCTGTGGTTATTTTCGCCCCACAGGTGTGTACCCCAATGCGCTCAAGAGTCATTAGGTCTCAGTTCAACAGACCACCTTGGACCACCTTGGAACATCATGGATGTGCAGCTGAAGAATCTGCAGCATGTGTTGACCTTCAGGTCAACATGGACCCAAGTCTCTGAGGACTGACGTGTTCCTGAATCTCCACCACAAAGAATTCAGACAGTTCTGAAGGGAAAAGGGGATCAAATCTGGCATCAGCAAGGTGACCTAATAAAGTGGCCAGTGAGTGTGTGTGGTTTGAGGCAACTTGTGAATAACTGCTGTATAAATAAACTGTTAGGAAGTGAACTTTGTCACAATAACACGGTGTTTATTGGATCAGGCACTGGTCGGGATGACTGGACCCGTCACAGAAAATGCCATTATGAGACCTGAACCCAGTAAGAAGGAGCCCAGAGACGTTGCTGTGCTTTGCAATAGTACATCTGTTGTTGGACACAAGTAAAGGCCAACAGTTTGTGCTTGGTTACACAGTTCATATTTACACAGAATTACACAATAACGAACTCGACAACATTACAGCCATGTTACAAAGCGGTTTACATTCATGTCAAGGTCAAAGGTCAAGTAGCATCTGTGGTCATCCTGTCACTAACCTCATCAGAATATCTCACATCGGCGGTGATACAGCTGTTTAAATACCTTAAAAAGAACAATGGTAGCAATAAAAATGAAGTTAGGAGCATTTAAAGTATAAACGTTGGACACTGTTTGCTTTCAGTCCTTCAAGCTGATCCAAGACAAGGTTTATAAACGAGTTTTTAGGAACAAAAAGACATTTAAATAGATTTCATCAGAGTAACATCAAAGCAAATGTAATTATTGTAAGTGCAGCATCAGTTAAACAGAAAGCATGAAAAAAATCGGTGTGTTAAACTCAGTGTGGTTAAACTGGTTAGTGTTGGCTCATTAAGCTGCATGTTAACTTCGCTCTAAAAGAAACTTTCATCTTTAAAAGGAAAAAATGAACTTTTATCTCAACTCCAGTAAACGACGACCTTAAGGACGTAATTATATGAATAAACAGGAGAAAGTTCTGACCAAATACTGTAGCCTACAGCCACAGCAGAGACACTTGAGGCCAGATTTAAACATCAGTGTTTTAAAGTTCAAACCTTCAACCCAGCATCATTCTTCACTGAGATTTCAGATTTCTGTCAAATCTGGTTTTACTTAAAGAGAAACTAAACCCTAAATCAACTTTTTTGCAGATAAACTGTATAAATTTGGCCTTAAGGGTGCTATCTTTACGTTACTGTGCAATTTTTTACATTTTTATGTAAACTTGTTTAATTCTGAATTTGTTGTAAAACCGTCTCAGTGCTGTCCTCTTGGGGCCCTGCGAGCATTGATCATAGCGTTTTATGCTCCATACCTTCGATCATGTTCTTTACTGGAGATAATATAAATCTACATGTAAATGGAAACTTTCTCAAAGCTTGTTACTGTTTTGAACGTTAGCCCATGTCAGCAATGAGGCTGCTAACATCCCTTCACCACTCAGAAACTGGACCCATTCTGTCCTCCACTGCCTCGGCAGCGCCGGCTTTGGGCATCGCTGAGTCAGCGCATGGTGCCAGCGGCTCGAACTGATAAGGCTCAGGCCCGCTGGGCTCCATAAAGCCTTTTTTAAGGGTAAAACATAGTCGCGCGTACTTGAATGCGCGGCTGTTCGTGCAAAGCTCAACTTTTACGACCGTGTACGCGGTACCACACAATAAACTGCCCGGCGGGAAAAAGTCTCCACATCGAATTGTTTTATATGTGACACTCCGCTCCGAGAGGACTGTTGTGAGTACGCGCAGCGTCATGGCCACTCTCTGCCTCTTGACAGGTGTATTCCTCTTCTTCATCCCCAGTCTGGTTTAATGGTCTTTAACAGCACCGGTTTCCTCCCACAGTCCAAAGACATGCTTGTTAATTGGTCTCTCTAAATTGCCCTTAGGTGTATGAATGAGTGTGTGCATGGTTGTTTGTGTGTTGCCCTGCGATGGATTGGCGACCTGTCCAGGGTGTACCCCGTCTCTCTCCCACAGACTGCTGGAGATAGGCACCAGCTCCCCCGCGACCCACTATGGAATAAGCGGTAGAAAATGACTGACTGACACGGCGAATTACTTCGGCCTCCAGGTCCGGTGACGCCAGGACAGAAAGTGTGGGAAATGTAGAAATTTGTCACCAGAAATATAGGAAATTGGCTTACTACGGAGCCCGACTATGTTCCGCCCTTTAACCTGAATTCAATTCAGTTTATTTATATAGCGCCAATTCACAACACATGTTGTCTCAAGGCACTTCACAAAACTCAGGTTCATACATTCCAATTAATCTTAATCATTGAACAGTGCAGTCAGATTCAGTTATTTATTCAAATTGGATAAAAAGTTTTTCTATCTAAGGAAACCCAGCAGATTGCATCCAGTCAGTGACTTGCAGCATTCACTCCTCCCGGATGAGCATGTAGAGACAGTGGACAGTCACTGGCGTTGACTTTGCAGCAATCCCTCATACTGAGCATGCATGTAGCGACAGTGGAGAGGAAAAACTCCAGCAGAACCAGAACCAGGCTCAGTGTGAGCGGCCATCTGCCACGACCGACTGGGGGTTAGAGAGAACAGAGCAGAGACACAAAGAGAACAAAGAAGCACTGATCCAGGAGTACTTTCTATGGGAAGGAAAAGTTAAATGTTAATGGATGTAGCTCCTTTAGTCATTTCACCTAGAAAGAAAGAACAGATAAACTCTGAGCCAGTTTTCAATGTTAGAGTCTGAAAGAGACCACATATAATTAGTTACAGTAAAAGCGCAGTCAATCGCCATGTCTAGGAGAGAGAAAGGGTTAGACACTGAAAGACAGGGCCATGTGGAATCATCGGTAGAGGGTGAGCATTAAGTTGTTGCCAGCAGAAGCTTGGACGATTCCCCTCTCCAGAAAGGTGTTACAGGTAGACACAGAGTCAGGCCAGGTGTAGCTTCTAGGAAGAGAAAAGAGAGAGAACAAAGTTAAAAGCTGAAATAACAGCAAATAATGCAAAATTGGAGAGTAGTGTGAGAATGTAGCGAAGAGGGTGAAAGTGGTCATTATGTCCTCCAGCAGCCTAAGCCTATAGCAGCATAACTACACAGATAGTTTCAGTTCAGATTATTTAGTTAAACGGCGCTTATTTTTAACAATGTCGTCTCAAGGCACCCCACAAAGGGTCCCACTGATGGTCATTGTTATACTAAAAACCACAAGGATAATCTCTCTGTCAGACTGATTATAACCATTGAAAACAAGGGGGGTGAAAAATTCTCCACCTGAAAAGACCGATCCGTGGCGAAACTACCAGCGCCGTTCTGCACACTTTCCAAGTTTCAATATGTCAAATTAAGCTAGCTGCCACTTTCCCTCGTCCTCCTGACCACACCCTCCACTCGTCCCCACACTTGACCACGCCCTCTTGGCACCGCCCACTTTTGGTGGCATCTTTCAAAATAAGCCTGGGGGCGGAGTTATGATTTTACATCGGGTTTAGTTGCACTTTTTTTTAATGTTTTTTTCATGTAACATTAATGTGGACGTTCATCATCAACTAGTGTTTTTAAATTTGTGTGTTCCAGTTTGAACAAAAAAGTTCTATAGAGAGAACAGAGTTCCGTTGATGAGGAGCTAAATGATTCAATATGAATAATGGAGATAATTATATACTATAATTTTTTCCATAAAGTGTTTAAGTGACAGAGAGATAACCAGCCTGCTGCTGTCAGTATGAAGGATGTCCAGATTTTACATTTCACTCGCTAGTACATTTGACTAATTCTAAATCTGGGTAAAATATTGTTTTTCTGCACTAATAAAATACATCTCAGCATTACATACAGTTATAATAACTGCTTTGGCAAATAATCTTTCAGAGTATTCATTTAGCCAGAAGGGTTTTATTTGGCAAATTGTGCTTTAAAGGGTCCAAAAAGAAGAATATATTGATAAAAATGCATCAATGAAGGCTTTAGGAACTAAAGATGAGCAATGATTAAAAAAGTCTGTTTTTAATGCTGCACATCATGTTAAAATATAATTATTATAATCATTTCAGCTCTTTTAAAATGAAAGCCTTATAAGACTCATTAATAAAGGACAGAGGACAACAAAAGAGTGGAAACGAAAGAAGCAGATGATTTCAGGACATTGGCAGCTATGTTATAAAGAAATTAATGATTTTTTTGTGCTGGCTGCTTAAACCGTTCCATTATTTCCCAGTTATCTTCTATTTCTGATTATTTTATCTTCTGAAACACTAACTTTCATGTTCTTTTTTTTATTTCAAAAGTTAAGCTCCTGACTTGAAGAAATCCATCTGGTATTAATTGAGCAATGAAAGTTTCAAGTTATAATTAAATCCATTATGGTAATAACATTGTGAACGTTGGACCGAGCTCCCTTTGAGGGAATTAAAACCCAGCGGCTGTAAAGCAATGATGAAGGTAAACCAGGAAAATATTGCAGGAGGCTTTTTTTACTTCATCATCACAGGGGGCACCCACCTCAGAGTCTGGTTTCAACCAATAAATGAAGGTCACTCGGGTATCACATTTAATATTTAGGTGTTTCTCAGAATGCATCCAACCTGTTTTACGATAAATCTAATTTAATTTGTTCTGCTAAATATAATTAAGAAAGAACCTGGATAAAGAAAACTATTAATAAAAAAAAGTTTTTTTCATTCTTTTTAAAAGAAGAAAAAGGCAATATATTTTAAAAAATGTAAATCAGGTAAAAAATTTAGATTTTTATGTGATTTTATTTACAGATTTGTGTTATAACTTTGTCAAATAAGTCGTTTAGTTTATTTTAACTGACGTTTTTGTTGGCATGGATACCATCTATTAATTAGAAACCTTAATTTGCTAAATAGCAGCAATAAACACTGAGGGTGGGTTTGGTGTGAAACAGAATGAAAGTCAGGGAACTCGTATTCATGCCCACTGTTCGGTAGGGCGAAGGATGTGTAATGCTGTGGGCTATTTCTCTTCTAAAGAAATGTTCCGGTGTGAGACTTTGTTGCTTCGTTAAAAACCTAATTTATTGTAAGGCTTTCAATGCATCCTGACTAAGGAAAGCCAATCAGTGTGGGGGGCTCGGTACACCCCCATCGCTGGTCTGTTAAATGACGTCCAAAATGTGGAATTCATCCTGGTTTTACCGTTTTCTCTGTGCACGTCAGTCTCAATGCAAAGTGAGCACAGAGAACCTGACTGTACCGCTTTGATAAACAGAACCAGACTCGTCCTGGACCCATCTGGGTCTGTGGGGGAAGATCCTGAAAACCGTCCCTCTACCACAGCAAAATGCCTTCACTTGATACTGGGACCAAAATGGAGGCCCGATATGCACAATGGGAAAATCAGAGGGAAATACCAGAAATGATCCTGCAAGTTTTAGGAGCAGCTGGACGTTCACATTTTATTTCTCTAACCAAACTGCGCCTTGTTCAGTAGAATATGCTCAGCCAGCCATGCATATGAATCTGCTCTCCACTGAAAGCGTGAATATTACCAGAAAAGAAAAGGAAAACACTCTGGCGCTCATACTTCTTTAAAAAGCCAGACTGAAGTCACAAATTTACAGCAGAAATTAGCAAACATTTTATCAAAAATAATAAAGTTGCAACTGAATCAGTCAATTGAGCTTTTTCTTTTTGAACATTCACGTGTTGCTTAGAAGCATGGATCTTTTTTAGCTTTAATCAGAACCAGTTCTGCTGCCTCATTATCCCACAGATTATGACTCTCTCATCTCGCTCTTCCTCAGACCTTTTGTTTCTCCTTCTTGGCATCTTCTCCCTCATCTAAAAACCTTCCTCTTTCTACATAAGCCGTTTACATTTGACCACTTTTGTCATTCATGTAACAAAACACAGAGTTTGCATCATCCGTCTCCTTCGGCTCTGTCCAAACCCACATCTTCACGGCACAGGAACGTGTTCTGCCTTCCTCGTGTGGAGGCAGCCTCTGACTGCTGTGGGACGTCTATAAGCCACTCTAGGTTAAATGAGTAAAGCCCTGTTTCCAGCACAATAAAAAGTTTCCAGCTTTCCTTCTTGTGAACGGTTTCACTCATGAACTTGTCTGATGGAGATGAATTTGACGTGAACCAATGCCCCGGAGAACACCACCTCCTCCTCCTCCTCCTCCTCGTTTGGGAGTTCTCCATCATGTCGAGGTCATGTCTTCAAAGAGACGCCGCCTCAGTTGTTCCATAAATGCTTTGAGTCATTCATTCATCTGCTGTTCTTCTGTCATTCTTCCTCTAATCCTCCATCATCTCTGTGTTCTCCTCTATTTCGGGTTCCAGAAAATCTTTTTAATCCCCCCCCACCAGCTTTCTTCCCATCCCTTGTTGCTATTTTCTCTCCCACCTTTATCTCCCCTTTGTTTCTATCTCCATGTGGAATTTCCTCCCTTCTCTACAACCTTCCAACATCTATATTTTCCTCCTTCCATTTTTCTCCGTCTACCTCCAAGCAGTGACAGAATATCACACGTCGGTGGCGTTCAGGTGTGCAGAAACCGGATCTTGCGTCTCCAGGACTATCTTCTTGGCCCTTCCTCCGCCGGCGCCTCCGACTGGATGAATGCTGTCCAGGCGGCCACTCCGGCCCCTATCTCTGCGACACTTGAAGACTGCGAGGAAGGCGGCGCGGTAGTTGCGGTTCATCCAGCCGTACAGCAGCGGGTTGGCGAAGGTGGAGCACATGGCGATGACATGGAAGATGGTGTAGAGCAGGCGGTAGTCGCGCATGTCCAGCACCGAGCTGTCGATGTCGGTGGCCAGCTGGAAGGCATGGATGGGCAGCCAGCAAACAGCGAACACCACCACCATGGTAACCAGCATCTTGGTGGTTTTGCGGCGCCGGCGGTGTCGTTCGGAGCTGGCGCTGCTGTTGACGCCGCTCTCTGCCGGGCTGACGTGGCCACGGAGTTTGGACCAGATGCGGGCGTAGGCGAAGGAGATGATGGACAGGGGCAGGAAGTACTGCAGGATCAGCATGGAGATACTGTAGAGGGTACCATCTGTGCTTTTACCGGGCCACTTCTCCCTGCAGAACTGTGACAGGGAACAGAACCACAGGTCCGGTTTAGTCGGTTTACATTATTAATTAGCCTTCATGTAAACATAAAAACGTTACTGTAGTAACCTGTAGGAAGGTTTGGATTAGGTCAGGTTAGGAACCCTTGACTAAGAAAAACCTTGGTTGGTCTGGCAGCTCCAGCCTCTTTGGTGTAACGAAGGAGGGGAAGCTTCCACCAGCTCTCTTTGCTGTACTCTTGGTTGCAGTTAGATACTGGAAGAAATAAGTGGACCGAGGTGGCTGTTTGGACCAGAGAGGCTTTGAGACTCTTGGCTCTTTAAGTAAAGCTGAATAAAACACTAAAACACAGAAGGTCATCTTAAACTAGCGGCCAAAATGACATTTTTAGGACGATAGGGACGGATTATTGGCAGCTTTAACCAAATGGACAGAATGGATTCAGGTTTAACTGAGCATCTAATGATGGACACACGATTTTAGTCACATTGTTTTAGTCCAGCTTAACAGCTATGTCACACTCAGGGATTTACTCACTCCAGTCCTCTAGGGGGCGATAATGCCCTGGTTGTACAGTGTCTGCTCATATAAAATGAAGGTAGCAGATCTCTTCTCACTGAATTTCTCTACAAAGTTTGCTTTTTTCTTGTTGTCTCTTCTTCTGCTGACCCGACCCTTCATTTTCTTTCTTTGCTGTGTTTGGCGCCACCCTCTGACTAAGGTCATTATTGTCCTTGTGTCGATTCAAAGTCAGCACGGTCAGGGGACTGCATGAGGAGGTCTGCTGAATTCTAAGGCACTTTTTATCCTGCATTTGCAGAGGAGTGGTACTGTTACATAAACTTAATAAACACTGAAGGTCAATGGACATCATCTTTGATGTTATTTAAGATCGGCCAAACGTTTTCTTTTTTTAGCCTTGAACAATAAGCAGAACATTTACATTTTTAGCCCATACATGGTGTCCAAATTCAGCTCAAACACTCCAACATCCTTTCAACCCCATTTAGACATCAATAGATGGATGTATGCCTCTTTAACCTTCACTTCGACTGAACTTTTACATTGCTTGGTTGAAGGGCAAAGTCTTTTCATGATATCTGTCGAGTCCAGATTTCATTACTTTCAGATACAGTTTATGTTCTAAAGAAGGTTTTGTAGGCCTAACACTCCTGCCCTTGATCTTTTTCACAGTATTTATAGGAAATAATAACTGAGTAAAAAAAACATAAAAGACCTTCAAAAAGCATGGAGAACTTTTGATGAAGACTACTTGAAAAGACTAAATGAATGTCTGTTTGGCAGGAAAATAAAGAAATGAGAGCTGGATAAATATTACAAAACAAGTTCATTCTTATTCTTAATGTCCAGTTATATTGACATATCTGCTGATCAATAAATTTATTCTACTTTAATGTGGAGAGCGACACTCAGCGTTTCTCTATTAGGAAGATGAAAGAAGAAACGTGAAAAACTGAACCTCTGGCAGCATCAAGGTGTAGAAATGACGCTAAGTGCAGAAATCAGTGGGAAGAAAGATAAAACAGAGAGTGAAGGGTTGCAGAGGCAGCAGCTAGGAGAGAGGAAGACTCTGGGAGGAGAAGAGTGATAAAGGAGAGATGGAGGGATGAAGAGCAGAAAGGAACAGCAGGATCAAAGGTTTGAGGGGAAATGTTTGCTTCTTAAGTGTGTGTGTGTGTGTGTGTGTGTGTGTGTGTGTAAAAAAACGTCGCTACCTGTATGGTGTGCCCAGGTTCCAGCGTGAATGAGCCGTACTCCCTGAAGATGGCCATGGGGCTGGCGAGCACGGCACTCAGCGCCCAGGTCAGCGCTATCACCCCGAAACACACGTCCTTCCTCATCCTGGTCTCCAGGTGGTACACGATGCACCTGAAACACACCAACACAGGGCCGAGTCCAGCTTGTAAAACGGATACTGATGACCGCCTCAGATCAATAATGGATGCTGGAGCTGATAAGAATTTCATGAAAGGTTGGAACAACCAGCTGATAAGTGCTCCGACCTTGTAATGTTCCCACTTAACCTCCAGCCCGCACTGGGAGAACTGGAACAGAATCTGTATGGATTATTTAGGCTGAAGCCTCTCGCCTGGGAGCAGTTTAGTTATTATGCATTTCTAATCCCTGGCAGAGGTGAGGAACGTTACAGTCAGGGAAACAGCTGCAGGTGTGATCTGATCTGGTTTTATTTAAAGCACAAGGAAGACCAGAGGATTTTTGATCAAATACAGAATCACAATTTAACAAACATCCGCCTTCTTCATGTACTGTAAGAACCAGACACTACAGCTGCTGAGTCACTGGTCGCTATGCAGATTCCCACCTTTTCAATGTTGGAGCCTCAAACAATCTGAGAAAAAAGTCAAAATCATGAGTGGCAGAAATATCTCGTGGTCATAAAAGAGAATGTAGCTCAACTGGAATCGAGACTCCAGAGAACCAACAGAAGATCCAATTATGGGCTGAACTGGAGCAAACTGGTATGACACGGCGGTGACATGAACATGACCTGGCAGGGGCACGGGGGAAAAAACCTCAAAAAGCTCCTGGCATTTTTTACAACCATTTGTTTTACCTTGTTTGAAAATGTGAGAAGGTCACTGAGAAGTTGTTGGAGGAATATGCAGAGAATAATTCAGATCCAGGGACCGATGGTATGGTAGGGTTACTTTCTTTTATAATGTTGGTCCATCGCTGAAGCTGCTTTTCCTTGAACTTCAGAAGTTTGAAATACATCTTCATCAAAGCTGCCACAGAACACAGTGCCTTCTAAATGTATTCATTGTTATGGTTATCATTTTGGTATTTTTATTAGCTGATAAGAGCTAAACCCAGGACAGGCCTGGAAGGTAAACCTGTTAGAGGCTGCAGGAGACAAGGGGCTGGGTCGGAGGTCCTCCTTTCTGCTGGACAATGACCATAGATATATATAAAATAACTGGGAAAATCATTTCCCGCTATCGACATTTCTGTGTGTATATACATTCCACAAACGAAAAAAGCTGAGAAAAAGCTAAATATGATTTTCTAAAACCATAAATTCATTAATTAAGGGACGAAAGCAACCTGATCCAGCCTGGTTCTATGTGAAAAGAAACAACCTCCCTACTTTTTAAATCATAAAGTTCACTTTCACAAAACACAGCTAGGCCAATCAAAAAATCCTTCAACAGAACCGGTTAGACAACATGAAGTAGGCTAAAAAATCAAAAAAAAAAAAAAAAGAAAAATCACAGTCTGCCTCAGTCTGTAGAGACTTTGAAATTTGCCAGAACCAGTTTTAAGGTTTAGAAAGGCTTTTTCATAGGCCCCGGTTGGTTTTAAATATCTTATCTTTAGTAAACGAAATGGGAGCTGAATCTTGTATTTATTCCTTTGATCTTTTTCTCATTTTTAAATTTGTTTGATGATCCGAAATATTTAAGTGGAACAAAAAGTAAAAACAGATGAAATCCAGAAAGAGAAAACACGTCTTTACGGAGCTGTAGAAGTTCAGAGCAGGAAGAAACAAATCTTTAAAGACACAATTGACTACTTTGAGCTGGTCTGTCACAATAAATACCAAAACCAACCAATGAGGTTTGATGTCAACTAGAAATCTTTGTCAGGTGTGTCAAACACATATTAAACCACATTCAGCTGCTGCAGAACATTGTTCCAAACCTAAAAGCCACAGATCGTTAGTTTCTGTGTCCCAGTTCGAGCTGTCTGTGTTGGTAATGAGGGAAACATCATCGAGCTGAAATGCATTAACAAACTTCCTGTTACTGTCACCCCAGGTTGAAGTAACTTAATCTGTGAAGTAGCAGGTAGACTGCAAACAAACATGACAGCTCCTGACTCTGATGGCCAATTAACCGCCTGACTGACGCCCTGATTAAACGCTCATTTAATCAGCCTAATTAACAGCTAATTGGATCAATCCAAACACTTTAGGTTCTCATTAGTAGAACAGTGGATTTAAGGTGACCGAGTCTTCCTTGTAAAATGATTTTCTTAAACAGTAGGACGGATCTAAAGAGCAACAACAAGCAGAGCAAAGCATGAACACTGAGGTAACGTTCTATGGCTGCTACTTATTTAGAGGTGAAGAAAAGACAAACACTGATCTTAGTTGTTGCCTCCAGTGAGGCGTAAAGATTAACACTCGGAGCTGAAAACGTCTCCACACAACGTTTGTTTCTTGCTTTTTTTGGTGTATGCATCATTTTTCGGCAAAGTGTACCTCTGTGGTCTTCTGGCAGCCGTCTGTTTGTTGTGGTTTAAGAGCTGGCGAAGCTCCCTTTGGAGATAAAGCTGAAGCACAAACCTGTGAGAACACCTGAGCAGTGGCCAGAGTTTAACCCGTGCAAAGGTGAGATTAAAGGTTTTCTCTGGCTGGAAAATGTTTAAAGCTCAACAGAACGATTCGGACTCGTTTGAACAGGTGTTGCACCTCAGCAGCATATGCTCAGCTAAAGTAACAGCTTTTATTTTTATAGGTCCAGGTTATAAGCTGCTGTCCTGGGACGGCAGAAGAAATCTAACCTTTTGTCTAATTCTGGTGTGTTTGTAGCAATCCTGTTCATTTACCAAACACCAATGAGGTTAACATCTGACTAACGAGAGTAAAAACACCTAAAACAAAAATATCTCTCATTACTTGGATAGAAAATAGATAATGTTGTTAACCAACTGACCTAAATGTAGAAAAGTTAAGTCTGGTTTAAAGTATGAAGTTATGTGTCTTTTTATGCAGTGAATGTATATCTCTGGTTTTAACTAACGATTGAACCTTGGGGGAACACCATTTTTACTGAGCAGAACATCAAACTAAGAACTGCAAAAAACAAAGAAACTGGTGAATAATAAGGGCTTAGGAGCATTGATACAGGAAAATATGATGCTATCAAACCTTGTAAGTAAATGTCCAGGTTTCATCTAGTATACTTTTTATTTGCTGGTTTAAATTTCTGCCTATTTTCTATAGATTTTAATTTTTCTCACTGAACATGTGCAGGTTTATAAGTGAAACTTTGTATTTGTAGTTACCTTCAAAACACACGGGCACCTCGCATACTGACCTAGAATTACAGCAGGGAAATATGACAGATTAACCCTCGTAAAGAAATGAAGGTCAGAATAGTCAATAACGATGAATTCTGCAAAAAGAAGCCAACCGAATATATATATATATTTGGTTGGCTTTTTTTTAGATCAGAAGAAAACTCATCATGCCACTGCTGAGAGCCTCAGCAGCATCTCAATGGACTACATGTAATATAACATGTTTAAACTTTAATGCTCTAATTCTGGACGCCAGTCTTACTGCCTGTGGTTCCGGCAGGTCCGTTGAAATCCTTCATAAGGTGACACAGATTGAAATGACAATGAGCTCATCCAGACCTCCTGGTTTTAATTCCAGCAGAAAATTACAAGTAACATATGCCATTATTGTTAATCACAGTTGGCTATTTTTGACTCTTGGAGTACTGCAGTAAAGAAAACAGAGAACCAGGGAAAAACTGCAGGCTCTGGCTGTTTTACTGGAGGGATAAACCTTTTTTTCAGTACACTTGCTTTGTGTTCCTTAAACTACAGAACTGTCGCTGCATTTGCAGCTTAAAAGATGTTCCTTATTAAATCATTGCAATCAAATATAAATCTATCTGTAAATGATTATGATATAAAACTCTGAATGCAGGAGACAATAAGGAGGACAAATGTTCCCCAGTAAAAATGTTTCTTTCTGTAATGGGTTCTAGAGTGCATCCTGAACCATGAATATTATTTTTCCTCCAAACATCGTTGTGATTGAGATATCTGAGCCCACATCATTTCATTTTAAGGCACGCAAAAAGGATGCATTTAGAAATCGTTTCTGACCGGCTGCCTGGAAAATCAAAAATCCGATCTTTTTCTCATCAGTGAAAGCACCATACATAAGCAGTACTGACAACACTTTTTGGTGTGGATGTTGTTACCTGATGAAGAAGACTTAAAGTTAGTACCAGTGAGATGTTTGAAATAAAGTCAGAGGAAGCAAAGAGATGTTTGACACCTTTAAAAAATGAAGCGTATTTTTTACATGTTGAAACATGTCAGCAGTACCATGAAGCTGTGAGTTAGCAAGAGAGAACAAGACTTTAGGCAGATAACAGGAAGGCTGTACACCCAGCACATCATTTTAACCGTCAGGGCTTTAACTCTGCAATAACGCTGTTCTGATTTAAAATATGAATACCTTTTAATCTGACTGCAGTTTCCTGCAACCTCTGCAGTTCCTGCAGTTCTTTCCTGCAGTTTCCTACAGTTCTGAAGGAGAATTCAGAATCTGCTAAACTTTCTGTCTGCAGGTCGAAGCTTGTTAAAAACTGGAGATCTGATCTGATCAGGGACTCTTTATTATCAATATTAAATTTATAAATATTTGTATGTTATTCTAGCATTAGTGTTATAATTAAATAGATTTGCTGTGCATTTTAGGAGTCAGTTCTGAAGCACTAATACTTATGCAGATAAAGATCTGCTGTGAAATAATTCATTCATCAGCCAATGTGAAAAACAGGGCGACTAGCTTAAGAAGATCGTTTCCCGTCCTTTCTTTCTTTTATGTTCTAAATTGACAAATGAGGAGAACAGGGGAAAAATGTGAAGTTGGAGCTGAACCAACCACACATTATGAAACAAGTGTGGTTTATAACAGGTCTGAGGAAGCCACTTTCTTCTACAAAGCTGTAGAAGAAGCAGGTAAACACCAAAGCAGAATATGACGTCTTACATTTGCTTTAAGCTCCACCCACCTGTGGCGGTCCAAGGCGATGACGTTGAGCGTCACCGTGGAGACGTGCACGGCGAGGACCTGGGCGTACGGCAGCAGGAAGCAGAGGGTGCTGCCGAACTCCCACTCTCCCTGCAGCGTGTAGACCAGGGTGAAGGGGAGGCACAGCGTGTTGACCAGCAGGTCGGCTGCAGGCCAAGAAGACACAGGTTTTCTTTCGTTTAATTCAGAACAACAAAAACAACGAGTAATCACAGCTATTAAATGAAGCGACTGCTGAGCTGAGAGCACAACGGGTCAACGGGGTCAGACCCACACACAGCATTTCTGTCAGGTTAAGGTCTGGACTTTGACTAGGTCATTGCAGCCTCTTGATTTTTTTTCAGACAGTTTGTTGTAGATCTACAGCGTTTTCAGGACTATAGTCCTGGTGATGACCTGGTTTCAGTCGAGGCTCCTGGATCAGTGGACTGACATCTAGCGCTGAACAATTCATGGCAGCAGGTCCTATGGCTGCAAAACAATCCCAAATTATCACCCGTCCACTACCGTCCTGGTCAGCAGCCATGCGGTAATTGTGCTGATATGCTCGGTTTGGTTTCCTCTAATAACAACAGTTTTTTGTTACCAAACTTCTCTACTTTGCCTTCATTTCTGAAATTTTCAGCTTTATTCAGATGAGACGTTCTCCTTTCCACACAAGCAACAACGGTTCCGTGTTTTTCTATTTGTCCTGTCATCAACTCTGAGATGCTGACTGGGGGCTGGAGAGTCTGTGATGGAGCTCCAGCGTAGATGGATTCCTCTCATGATGCCATCTCTCTTGACCTCAGAAAGTGTCAAAACTGTTTTCCACTAGGAAATAATCTGTTTTCACCGTAGGGTGCTGGGCTTTAAAATAGATTAATTACCCTTCCCAGATTTATGGGAAGCAACAGTTGCTTCTCTGAGGTCACTGCTGATATCTTTCCAGCTTGGAGATGTGTGAACAAACACTTGAAAACTCCAGAGCAGCAAACTCCAAGAACTCCTGCTTCAACGGAGGTGCTCCATCAAGGCTGCTGCTTACCTTCTGAACTCTAAAAGAACAAGTAAAGCTTGAGATCGGCTGACATCCACACTAACAACCTACTATTACTCCAAATCTGTCAGAGCTGGGATAGATCAAATGATAATCTACTTATCTATCTTTTTCATTAAGAAAAATTAGCTTTGAACTGCTGGATTTCATTGGAAACATCTCTCCTCCTTCTCCAGTTAATCATTTCTGGATCTGCAGCAGGAATCCAGCACCAATCCTTCACCAGGCAACAATATTTGCATCTTTCCCTTCATTGCGGGTAATTAATCACTCTGTGATCGTTTCAGCTGGCCTGGAATGATTGCTCTGAACGTCCTGGTAACAAGCACAAGCCAAGGAGATGAAGCAGGAGGCCAAGAGATTTTAAAGAGCCAAACTAAGTGTTTTTATCCCAGACCTAAAATAGATTTTTTAGATAAATAGAAATGGTCATTATAGATTTATGAGCCTCCAGGAAGAAAAAGAAACTGCAGATAGACTGCTGTTTGTTAGATGATGCAACGTTCTTCATCCCAATGCAAAAAATCCAACAAATTTTTCAGCATGACTTTAAATTAAATGCTGGTTTTCCACTGGAATCTAGTGCTGACCCACCCAGGGAAACAGACCCAATTCAGCACCAGAAACACACCATTAAAGCAGCTTCATGTTATTTTTCAAGCATCCAAAGTTAAAACAGCAGCTTAATCCTTTGAATTTATATGGTTTTATTCCCTATCAGGTTTAATTTGTCTGCTGTGCTTTTAAATCCAAAATTATTTTCCCCTGATCTTTATTTATCATGGCGCTCCTTCAGGCCTGCTCCTACGTCACGATCCAGAGATTAGTTGTTGAGTCAGCTGAGGACGCACACAGAGGCAGAACCAGCGGAGAGAGTCGGAGTCGACCCGAGCTCATGTTGGGGAACCATGACGCCATCTGTCCAGAGATGTGCCCACAGACAGCAGGTCACATGACCTCTAGAGCCACCATCATGAAGCCAAATATCATCTCCAGACAAAGGACCAGCAGGAGCTTCAGATCATGAAATAATCGAAATGATATAAATTCAGCAAATTAAAATTCAACTTCACTGCAGTTTTCTCGTGATAATCCAGTCCTCCAACAATAAATCAATAAAATCTATCTTTAATCCCAGTCTATATGCTACTTTTGTTATTTTGATTTTTCTAGAACAGCCATGAATTAAACTAATCCTCCTGGACATGTTTAAAAAAATAATCCTAATTCTGGGAAGCAAAAAGATTAGCTACAAGATGAGAGACAAGACAAAATACCTTGTTTAGGTCTGGCTGTTTGTGAGTAAAACATCTGAGACAGAGACGGGTCTGGCTGGTTGAGTCTGGTTCTACTGGATGGTGGTTCCAGTAGAACTGTTGAATCTTTGCAGGTTTTTTTTCCCATTAGAATCCCAAATTTGCAGCGGTGTCCGACCAACGGAGGAAGTGGAGCAGCTGCTCCTCGTTTTCAAAGTGGAGGAGCAAACTCATCTTCTTGCTTTTCAGAGGGCCTCAAAATGTTACGGCTGTCAGACTCTGGATACCCCGCTGTAAAGGTTATAGCTTTGGCCAAGTAAACCCTAAATGCATCAGCAGGTCAGTTGCGATTGCTCCAGCATTTTATAACATTTTATAACATAATCATGTGTCCATACACACTTCTATTTATTTCATGGGATAGACCATCACAAGGTGGTGCTTTGGAAGGAGAAATATGCATGGTTTTAATTTAGTTTCCTGAAAAGTTGCCATGCATGAGTATTCAGCCCCCCTGAGGAAGCTGAGTCCTGCCCGAGGGCTGGAATGGACTGGACTGGATATAACTGGGAGTGAACTGGAGCTATTTCTTCTTCTTTCTTCTAAGGTGACAGTTGCTGTGTGTTTTGCTGTATAACTAAACTGAACTGAAGCCATAAAAGCTGAAATGAACAGAATTTGTTCCACAAGTAAAGAAATGGCAGAAACATCAGCTAAAATCACAGCAGAAACCGGATATTTATGGGACTCGCTATAAAATGACTTTAATTTTAGACCTAACTAGAGGAACATCTCAGACACACCACTTCCTTGTGTGGCATCATGGAAAAATCTAAAGAAATCAGCCAGGACCTCAGAAATAGAGCTGTGGACCTCCAAACGTCTGGTTCTTCATTGGGTCCATTTTCCAGATGCCTGAAGATGCCACATTTATCTGTTCAAACATTCATATGGAAGTATAAACAGCCTGGGGACATCGAGTCATCATGGCGTTCAGGAAAGAGACTGGTTCTGTGTCCCAGAGATAAACGGTTTAGGTGAGAAGTTTGTGAATCAAACCCAGAACAGAGCAAAAGACCTTGTCAAGATGCTGCTGAAATGGCTAAAAGAGTGTTGTTATCCACAGTGTAACGACTGCTGTACCAACATGGACTGAAAGGCCACTCAGGGAGGAAGAAGCCATTACCTCAAAAGCAATCTGAAAAGCCAGACTGTAAATGTGTTCAGGGAAAAAGACAATTTCTGGAGCCTCCTGGAGCCTCATGAAATGACAAATGAAGTGTTTGACCACAAGGACCTCTGTTACATCTGGAGGAACAAGACAGAAGCTTCCAAAGCTGAGAACATCAACCTTACTGTGAAATATGGAGGTGGCAGGGTCATGTAGAGGGCTGTTTTGCTGCAGGAGGGACTGGTGCACTTCACAAAATAGATTCGTCATGAGGAAAAAACATTTCAATCATCAGCCTGGAGGTTCAGGTCCGGGTGGAAATGGCTCTTCAGGAAGCCAAAGCATTCTGCCAAACAAGTTGCATCATGGCTTAAAGACAACAAACTCACAAAGACCTGTGCTAACTTCTACAGAAAATATGAGGACAGAGCTGAAAAGGTGGCCTAAAAACCTGACCCAGTTCTACTGGTTCTGTCAGGAGGAATGGGTCAAAATTTCAGCAAACTCTTGTGAGATGTTGTAGAAGGAGACTCCAAAACATTTCAACTTAATCGTACAGTTTAAACAAATAAGGAATGCATGGAAACTCCTGGATGTGAAGAAAGTCAACAACTGTACCTGCATGAAGCAAATAGCAATCATTTCAATAAATCTGACCTAAAGCAGGATATGTTTCAGTCACACAATGAAAAAAAAGGAGTCTTTTTATACAGTGTGAGCAAACCTCTGGTGTCAACTGCAAAGGACGGGACCGAAGAATAATGGATCAGAGTTTTATTCTGCAGAACTTGAGGAAAATATATATATTTTTTAATTTATTGAAGTAAATATTTAGTTAAAACTGCATGTGACCTTCAAAACCTGCCATCCAATCATCTGTGTGCAACAGCCGGGTCTTGAGTGTTGAGTTAAAGGACCAGTTAAAGGCACAAACACACAAAAACAGACATGCTAACCTTTCTAAAGACTCGTCAGGACTCTGTGTTCAGACCGAATCGGTTGAATTGAGCGTTAGCAGCAGCTGCAAGCGAACCTTTTATCTGATGTGCAATTAGATCTGACTCTCCAGGACAGGAGGTCCACTGAAACCATTTCTCCACAAGGTGGGTCAGGGTCAGCCTGTAACCCTGCACACAACAAGGATCTCAGATGACTAAACTCTCAATAAGCGCCGTCTGTCAGGGCAGATTAGCCCAGAACCAAAGCTTTCCAACCAGGTCTGCTGTATTTTGGTTTCTTTGGTTTTTAATGTGGCGCCTCTGGGTAAAAACCAACAGAAACAGCAGGAGAAAGAGAAATGGAAGAAATTAGATAAGACATACAAGATGAAGAGAGAATAGAATCAGCCTAATAACATAATATATTAAACAAATAATGAATTTTAGATTAATCTGAAGCAACTGGGTGTGTTTTGTTAGAGAAAAGATAAGAAATTAGCTGTTAAAACAGAACCAGTGTTTAAAAAAGTATTTGTCCCACTAACATAAAATATATCGGCAACCAGTTTCCCACATTCTTTGGTTAAATTTCATGAGTCAAATCCAACCCAGACCAGCTCCATGGGAGATTTCCAAAACCACTACTGACCCAAAAGAACACGGAGGCCTGTCTCACATTTACCAGAATCATCTTGATGATCCTCAAGACTTCTCAGAAAATATTCTGTGGACTGACGAGACAAATGTATAACTTTTTAGAAGGTGTTAAACTAACAGAGCATTTCTTAAGAAGAACCTCATACCAACAGTCAAACAGTCAAACATGATCTGGGGCTCAGGTTCAGGACCCGGATGACAATGAAATGTGCTCTCTAGCAGTAAATCCTGAAGGAGATGTCAACCTATGAGTTCTTGACCTTAAGTTCAAGCTCACTTTGGTTTGCAGCTGAATAATTAGTCATATCCAAGGATTTTATAGTGGCCCATTTATTTAATCCTATTTAATCCTACTTACGGCATTCCAGTCCTGCAGGCCAGAGAATATATAGATTTTAATACATTTTATAACATATATAGTTAATAATATATGTCAGTTTTCTGTTCTTCCTCCAGCCTTTGATCTCTCTTAGCTCCCCTCTGCTTCCCAGTCTTCCTCATTCAGACATAAAATAAATATTCCTGAACTTCTAATGTTTCAATGCATGAACCTCTCCCTTTCTGCCACGTGTTCCTTGTTAAAAGCCTTCAGCAGAAAAGAAAAACCGAGTATCTCTCAAATGGAAGAAGATTAGAAAGAGTTTGTTGTTCCTTAATCTTCATCCAGAACATCCAGAAACTTTCAGCAACAACAAATCAAGATGTGTGTCTGCAGAAGACCGAGACAAGCATGTTTACTTTGATAGAGGACAACAGGAGGGATTCTTTTCATGCCATTCTCCAGAAGCTGCAAGCAGACAAACAAATCAGATGAATATTTGGGACAGCGGCGCTTCAGCAGAACTGAAATCTCCAAAACAAACAGAAAAAAGGGAAAGTTTTAGAATCAGCAACATCAAAGGACAGCATTTCAAAGAGGAACCAACCTGCCACTGAAAATAAACTAAAAGAAGTCAGAAATACGAGCGGAGCTCCAATCAGATTCCCAGCAGAGGATACAAGCAGCTTTACTTTTCTCTTTAATATCATACCTACCTGAAAAACTAAACCCAAATAAATCCCGTTTAACATCCACTATTTCTAAAACTGCAATAATTGTTAATTCCTGGTCTAGACAGATGTGCTCCAGATGTGATCCCTGTTTTCCTGAAGGGATGTCTTGTCTCTGAATTTAGGGAATCATCAAATCCATAAACCGTTATGATGTATCTACCTTCTTTATCTGGGTGCAGAATGCAAGTTTCATACATGAACCAATAATTAAACACTTTTTGTAACTTTTACTGTGGGTCATATTTTGTATTTTTCTGTCTCTTTCATTCATTCAGGTGTTCCCTCTGGTGCTGCTTCACCCACCTCTCCTTCTCCCCTTTCTCCTCCCTCATATTTTGTTCTTGAGTCCTCAGAAGAATACAAAAACGCACCACACACCCTGCGGTTGCTCATTTTGGCCTCACCTCCCCGGATTGTAGTTCACTGAAACTCGGCATTGTCTGGCACAAAAGGCTCCCATCAGCATCCTCACTTACATTATGTACCTCTCAGTAGCTTTGTAGCCTTTTCTCATTATGCAAGATGCGCTGAAAAAGCACAAAATGGACGTCTGCCACTTCTTCTCCATTACAGTTTGTCCATTGAGCCAGAAAAGATGACAGTCTGGTTTCCTCAGACGACTCTGACGGGGGGAGAGGGGGCAGACTCGGTGAAGACGTGACAAAGGCACAAACGCTGTGCTCATGCCATGCTCTGCAGGGGGGCCGGGGGCGCGGAGACACAAACTAAACATGACGACCCATTCGGCTCATGTCTCGGATTAAAGGAGCTGGAAGCAGCCAGGTTTAAAGAAGTCACATTAGAGTTTTCTGTACTGAGGAAGGTGGGTTAATCTACCCATAGATGTAGAGCACATTCACACTGGGTGGATTTAAAACCAACATTATTACCTGTTTAGCTGTTTGACATGACTTAGAACCAAACAGGTTTTATCTGGTTATTTTCTGCATCCCTGAGGTGCTCCCCTGCGCCCTCACCCCTCGTCTTTATATATCAGCAGGACCTTCCCACTAAGAACTCATCTGGTACACCACAAAGGTTCTGTGGGTCAGATCTAAAAGCTGCAGTACAGTACCCCCTGGGGACAGTTTGAGGCCCTGCACTAAAATCAGGCAACACATGCATGCCACTACCAGTTAGTTTGGTCCGGCCGGTTTCAGATTATGGATGATGATGAATCAAGGCCAGGAGATTGTAGGTCTCCCCATGGATTTATGGGTTCTGTCCAGGTACTCCAGCTTCATTCTACAGTGTAAAAATATGAAAGTTACTTTATTTAGTTTCTCTAAATTGCCCTTTGGAAGTGAGTGTGTGCTAGCATGTCGTTTGTCCTGTGTGTTTTGTGATGGTGACCTGCCTAGGATGTACCCCACTTACCACTGGAGATAAGTGGTGTAATGGGACACACACCTTCCAAAGACTTCAACTTTAGTCCCTGAAAGACCACAATTGAGATAAGCACTTTGGCTTTTTATGCTTTTATCCTCATTAATGATACTTGCTTGTAAGTTAATGTTGCTCTCATCTGGACCATTACCAAATAAATTCAGTTTAGTTTAGCTCAGCCGGTCAGTCCACAGAACAGCTTACCAGAAGTCTTGGGATCATTATCAGGAGTTTGGGCAAATATGAGAAGAGCCTTTGTGTTCTTTCGGGTCAGGAGTGGTTTTGGCCTTGAAACTCTCCTATTATCATGAAATCATGAACTCTAACCTTAACCAAGACAAGCGAGGCCAGCAGTACTTTAGATTTAGTTCTGGGTCATTTTGGCAGGCCGGCCACTCCTGGGAAGGATCAGAACTGGTCCATGTTTTCTCCATTTGTGGATAGTGGTTCACTGGAGTCGCAACACCTTCAGAAGTGGTTTGCTAGCCTTTCCAGACCGACAGGTCAGTGACTTTAGACTGAGTTTCTTTAGATGAGGACATGGTGTATTACTTTGAGGTCATTTAGCCTACTTCAAGTTGTCAGACAGGTTCTAATGAAGTGATCTGTTTGAGTCTACAGGTCTGAGAGAAATTAGGCTTGGGTATTTTGAGTGAAACTGAACCAAAGTGATAATCACAGATAATTAATGATTTAATGAGTCGGGACTTTATATTATGGTGTTGGGCCAGGTTGAGTCAGATAGATTTTTCCTATTTTCCCCCTCTAATTTACTCAGGTTATCTTTGTTTTAACATTGATTTAATGGTCTGAAACATCTGACTGTGAGCCGAAATCCCCATCAAAAACAGAAGTAATCTATAAATAGTTCTGTAAAATCCCAAATCCTACAAAATATTCTGAGATGTCAGCAGGACATCGATCCAGTCCCCCTTTAGTGAATCCTTCCTTGCAGCTTTCATGCGGTGTGTGCAGAAACAGACTTCAGCATGTAAATGGGTCATAGCATTTCAGAGTAGTTTGTGCTTAAAACTGATCTGCATATTTTGAATGAAATGTCCTTTGTTAATTAGCAGGTTTGACACACGTAATAATCCTCAGTTCAGGCTTTGACCCTGGGATGAACTTCCCCAAACAGCTCTGTAAACACCTGCTGCTTGGGGATCAGTGCTTCATTAAATACTTGTGAAGAAATGCCACATGGATAAGACAAAATCCAGGAGGATACGTGAACAAAGTGATAAAAACAACCTAGTCCTTCAGGCAGAAGCTCCCAAATATGCAAAATCCACTGAGGTGTTTTCTGCAGGAGAGTCTTCAGTACAATGTCGATACAACAGGAAGAAGTTCAGGAGGGATGATGATGACAAACGCATTAGATATACTGTGAAGACGTTTTTCACAGCATCCAAGGATTTACAAAGATTTACATGTTTTCTTTGTTATGTGACCTTACTCTGACCTATGAACCTCCTGAATCTAAGGGATGAGCAAATGACACTTTCATCTGTCCTCTAATTCTTAGAAAAAATTGACACAGTGAAAAGTGACACAGTGAAAAGTGGAACGAAGCTCTTGGCTTTCTTGTGTTGTATCCTCAGTAATACATATTTGTCTGTGTCATGAGTGCAATGTTGGCACTCCTTATGGTGCTTTCAGAAAAAAAAATCAATTCTGGCAAAGATCTGCCAATTTTCCGCTCATAGCGTTAGGGTTGACCTTGTTGGTGTTAAAATTTCTGTCTTAAAACTTTTTTTTTTTTTTTATATTGACTGCGGGAAAACAAGGGGCCCGAGGCAAAGGAATGGGCTGCGCCCATTGGCAGCATCCCTTATATGTCATCGTTTTGGTTTTTTTTTTTATTTTCATTTTAAAAAAGTATCCCCAACAAAATTTCATTTAAAGTTATTTTATCAAAGGTTTAAGTAAATCCTTTGGAAGAATTTTATTAAAAACTAAAAAACCTAAATTATGCCACCCTGGGTCGCTCCGGTTCCCAAAAGGATTTCGGCTAGCACGCCTGCACCAAGAAAACCCAGACTCTTCATGGTTTCCTAACCAATGCGGGTTGAGTAGGAGCACTACCAGAACAGACAACCCTCCTGTCTTCAAGAATTCCGGAAAACTCTTCAGTCACCCTGTACCTCCCAACCCCCTCCTCTGCCGTCTTTGTGCACGTCTCTCTATGACTGAACTGTATTTCTACACTGTCCCCTCTGACAGAACATGACGAGTGGTCTGTCTTTATAGTAGCTACTTCTTAGTTTTCATATTAACTGCATTGTTATATCCTCATTTATCATTTGCTGCCAAATGCATATCCATAAAAGTTTTTTGGACGGAGACATTTGACTTTTAGCACCTCACCAATTGAAATTCCAGAGCCTTAATTTGTACACATCACATTAAATGCAGCTGGGATGCTTTGTTAGGTATCAATGAGTTTTTGGGGAGAGTTGGGAGAATAAACATTGTGGGAATGTTCTAGCAATGTGACATTAAGCCTAGCTCCTATGACCAATGCTATGTGGTAGTAATATACATTTTATGAGTTATTTGGATGCCCAGACTGTTTACCAAATTCCAGTCTAACCCCTCATCTGAGGCTAATGCCATTCGAATCCCTACCTGTGGACAGTGCCCTGGACAACTTAGCCCCCAGGATCATAGGCAGACTCAAACCCATCCACCACATGTAGATGGACGCCTCCCTCCAGATGGGAGTCCGAGGAGTTCACCTACCCTGATGTCTTGCTAACGATTGATAGCAGGATGGACAAATCAGAGCCTGAACTGTGGTAATGAAGGAGCAGATGAGGTCTGTCATAGTGAAAGGGAGCAAAGCCAAAAAGCAAAGCTTTTTCATTTGCTGGGATACGTCTCAACCCTACCCTGTGAAGGACTAGCGACCTGTCCAGGGTGTACCCCGCCTCTCGCCCATAGACTGCTGGAGATCCCAACCCTCACCTGTGGTCATGAGATTTGGATCATGAATGAAACAACAAGGTCCTAGATATATGCAGGTGAAATAAGCTTCCTCTGTCGGTTGGGCTCAACGTTACACCTCCATCTTCCTGGGGGAGCTCAACCGTGAGCTGCTGCTCCCCCTCCCTAACAGCTAGCTGAGGTGGTTCAAACTCAGGATCCTTCCAGAGTACCTTTCTTTCAGGGTTTTCCAGGTATATCCCACTGCGGAGAACCCTGGAAAACCCAGAACTCACTGGAGGGAGTATTCATCTCTTCTGGCATGGGATCGGATAAAAGGCAATTCCAAGACTAATAAAAATCAATGACAACGAACTTAAAAAACAATTCAATTATCTAATCTTTAGATCAGTATTAACCTGCAGCTGATAACACACAGAACAGCTGCTTCTACTGTCAACAACGTCGTCCTTCAAGGAAACACATGCATTCATTTCCACTCTGCATCAAAAAGGCAAGAATGCTGCTGCGAGTAAGATGGCATCCAGACCAACCATTTACTGAATCATCAAGAGCACAAAGTGGAAAGGTTCCACCGCTGCGAAGAAGGTTTCAGGCTGCCAGAAAGGTTCCAGGACCGTCTCCTAGCGTGGACTAGGGCGGCCGGTAGGAGTAAAAGTTTCTGCATGCAGAGTGAGGATGATGGCCTGATGTCAAGAAGAGCAGTCAATGAAAACAGTGCCGTGAATAAATACTGGCATCAAATCATCACCCAGAAGAAGATTTGCCCAGTGTTTTAGGAGCACCATTTATCACCATATAATGAGGCTAAAGTGATAATGAAATAGCTCAGTTCTCCAAATATTGAAATTATGGATCCATGATGAGGAAACTTGGAGAATCTGTTTACATAAACCTGGTGCATTATCCAATAAAAACATTTAAAACCTAGAAAATCTTTTAATATAGCATATAAACCAACATAAAAAAGACCTAACCACACTAAAGTTTGTAAAAAACACAACTTCATGTTGCAGCTAGAAGTTCATGTTCTTCGGAACACAAACAGTAATAGTCCGTGTTTTCATTAATTATCGCCAGCAGTAAGGCTTGCTTTGGATCCAATTTTCTGAACATGTCTCTGAACAAGAGGCACTCGAGGCCACGAAAATACATCGGCGTTCATCTCACACACACACACACACACACACACACAAGGTTGAACAGCTAAACTCTCACAAGGGAAAAACAAGTACAACTCCATTTAATTATCTGCTTCTGCGGCCTCATTAGCTCTGTGTGACAGATGGAGATGGCCGGCCGGGGAGCCGCAGCAATCCGCTCGCTTTCTTTCTCTTTACTTTCCTGAAGTTTGTTAAAAAGACCGTGCTGACTTCTGCTTGGACAGCTGGTTGCTCAACTGCTGCTAAAAAGATTTTGATTAATGTTGCTGTTGCACACATAGTTGCATTAGAAACCTGACAGGGATCCTGTTCCTTCTGACTCCACTAGAGCCTGTTTCAGTGCCTTATTTCCTGCACCATTACTCATTTCTAATGATATCATTTTTTGAAAAGCATTGCTTTGCACCTCATTACGTCTCTTTAATTGTGCTACATTAATGAGGTTCTGTGGGTTTATTTATTCTTTGTTTCCAGTTTTTATTGTTTGGGCGATAATTACAGGGTGTTTGGGTTTAGTTTAGCAGGTTTTAATTTGTTTCACCTCTAAAATGTAATCTTCTGAACAATACTCATATTTATTGTTTAGAAATTATAACAATTTGGGAAAAACCAGACTATCTTTCTGTTGGCCAACTGTTTCTGTCCCTTTTCTCCAGAGACTTTAAATCAGGTTTTCACAGGTGAGCAGCAGATCTAAAGGTGTGGGATGTGTGAACTCAGACTTGTTCAATCTGAGGTAATTAAAGTGGAGGTGAGATTCTCTGGCGTGTGTTGAAGCAGATGACTGGGAAAGTGTTGGCTGGTCTGAGCTACTGGTGCCATTTACTGGATGTTCAAGGATCTTCAGCGTGGAGCCTCGTTGGTGACCACGCTCTCCTCTTTTACTCATCTGGAGACGGCTGAGGTAGATCCTCTGTTTAAAATGTCATAGTTATGGAACTATTCACATTTACTTGTTAATTACTTATCTAAACTCTGACTGAATATTAACTACCAATATTTAAACCTGTCAGCGAAACACAGCATCGCTCAGTGCAAGATGGCAGACAGAGGAGAGGAGCAGTAGCAGTGCCACCCTGGCAGGCATGAACTGAGTCGTGATCGCGTCCCTCAGTAGAGGCTCCGTTTAGGAAATATATGAAACAGCAAAGAGGCGAGATGACCTTTATCTGGAGCGACAGCAGCAGTGTTTAGCCAACAAAGCTGGACTCAGGTGATTTCTGTAGAGCACGATTTAAAGACACAGATGTTGTTTTCAGCTGGATGGGTTCTGCACGGATTGGCAACAAAACAAACCTGTTCAACCTGAAATTAAACTTAGTCATCAGTTTGCAACTAATGTAGAAAGGGACTGGAAGCCATGGAAAAACACCTAGACTTGCACCTAGACACCTGCAATACTATCCTTTAGTAGCTGTAATAAAATACGAGCAAATATATTTATTGTCAGTTGATACAATTTTTCATTTTCTTGCTTTATTTATTTATATTTCACTTATTTGGTAATTTTGTGTTTTTTTATATTTCAGTGTTTTCTTTGTTTATTTCCAGAATAACTTTATTTCTAAACAGTTAGAACTCTAAGATTTTTGTTTTATTTTGGGCTTGTTTTATATATAATATCCTGCATGTAAATAAATACTTTTTCTGGTATTTTTGCATTATTTAAAGATAATGTTTGTTGATTCCTTCTTGGTTTCAGCAAGCATTTTATGTTTAAGGCAATTCGCTGTTCTGTTGCAATAAATGTCTTGGTTTTATTAGACTTAGTAAATAGTTGTTTAAAAAGTCACGATTTCAATATTGACCAAAATAACGTTATTAGAATTTTTATCGCTACCCAAGGTAACCTCAGGGTTTAGACCTAACCAGCAACTCTGAAGCGTATTTAGGTTGAAGACCAATCAGTGCCTTACAACCATCAACCAGATTTAATCCTATCCTCCGACCAACCAAAACTGGTGTCTAAGGGCTAGGGAGAGATGGTCCATCTACCTGCCGTTGGTCAGGACTCTGGCAGCAGCATTTTGGAAGGATTTTGAAAAGCATGCACCAGTTTTTCCGGTTACTGTTTTGAAGGGAAATTCTGTGTCGTTGTAAACTCAAACACGAGCTCCTTTTGCATGAATTATTGCATCAGTCTGGTGTGGCATGGAGGCGATCAGCCTGTGCTTCTGCTGAGGTGTAATGGATTGCTTTAAAAGCAGCCTTCAGGTCATCTGCATTGTTGGTTCTGGTGTCTCTCATCTTCCTCTTGCTCTAAAATGTCCTGCTAGATGGCTGCGTTGACACAGTGGACTAACACCAGCAGATCACCTGGCACCCCAGATCCTTAACGAGTGAGGAAACGTCCAGTCCAGTTTCTTTTCTCCTTAGCCCAGGTAAGATGCTTCTGACCTGCTTAAAGTTCTGGTCAAATTAGTTTACATGTTCCTGTTTTGCATTTGAATCCAACCATGACCCCAGGTCACACCCAACACACACTCCAGTGTACCGTGACCTCCTTAATGGAGTTGTTTTTTATTTAAATTTACAGGGAGAACAGTATTTTCTTTTGGTTTAGCCTTTCAGGGTCCAGGCGCTGCAGACAATTAATGCAGTTAGTTTTACCAGACATTTCTGTTTCTCAACAGAAAATGTGTCTATCTCACCATTTTGTCCCCATTTCTAAGCTCCTGCTTCACTTTGTTTGGCGGTTTTTTTATCAATTTGGCTGATGCCATTAGATCGGACTTTTTGTTCAAATGAAAAAATACGCTTTAAATCAATTTAAAACTGTGTTTTTAAGTGGCAATGCCACTATTGTCTTCCCCGCCCCGCAAGGTTTTGGAGTCGGGGAGACAAACACACCTTTTCTCTGAAATCGTGTTCAAGAAATCCCAACTGACATTCTTGCATAAATGTTTAAATTAAAAGCTTTAGAAACAACAAATGAAAATATGTGTTCTGATGTATGTAGGCAGCTATTCTGAGCTTTAAAATTATAATTTGTGATAAAACGCTGAATTCTATTACTTTTTTCCTCATAAAATGCATCTTATGCATGATCATTATTTTAAAGAGCATGGTGAGTCACTTTTTACTTTGTCTTCCATATTTTTTCTTCTCCTAGATTAAAAACGAATGTGGCTCATTAAAAAAAACAAGCAATCATGTTTGTCTTTGAACAAACAAAAATAGAAAAGCGGAGTTTAAAGACGTCTGAAATTCTGAAACTCTCCTCTCATTTGTGTTTTCTGTCCTCAGTTAGCAGAATAAATTAAGTTATGTCATCATTCAGCTTTACTTAGGAGAATAATTCTCGTTACTTGCTATAAACCTGTTTCAGTACCAAATGAAGAATATCTGAATTCGTTTTAATCCTATCATCACCAACAGCCAGGGTAGAAAACAGAACCAACACAGAACAAGAAACTGAAATCTGATTCATCATTGCTGGCAAAATTTAAACACAAGGAAACATTTTATTTAAAATCAGCATCATTAAAACAGCTGAATGGCAGCAAAAACAGCAAACACTAAAGAACATTATTTTAAATGGAGGAAAAATAAGAAATATACAAAGTATTTCCATATCTGACTAAATTTCTGTCACCAAACCAAAACCTTATCTAATACAACACAGATAAATTAGCCCAGAGCACATTACACAGACTTACATCAGTTTCCTTCAAACCAAGTCCTCTCACTATATATATTTTTAATGAACATGGGGTCCTTTTGTCCCAAACGGAGAATGAAAGTCTCCACAAAGACAAAATATAACCACCAGCCCCCAGCAAGTAATATCAACCCCCCCCCTTTATTCAATTGTGTTATGAATGAATGATTTTTATTTCGAACATGTACAATAACACACAGTTCTAGCAAATAAAAACATTTATACCAGTAAGTAACAATGAAACAAACGAACAAATGGATAACAAGTACAAACTTAATATGTCCGAAAAGGAGCAGGAAGAAGCATCGGCTTATTAATCCTGCCCCTTTCCCCACTGCACAGTTCTATATCCGACACATACATCCATACCCACAAAAAATAAAAATAATCTGTTATAACACCTCGAATACACTACCCTTCTTCTTTGATCTTAAAACACATACTTCTATACAAGATCTTTAACTGAATCATGCTTGGACATGACCTGAGCTCCATGTTTAAGCTGTTCCAAAATCTCACTCCACAAACTGAAATGTTTTAGGGGGATAGAATGCACAAATGTAAAAAAAACTTCAAAAACCAAATCTTTTGGTTCAGTAAATGTTCACACAATTTGAACAAAATTTATATAAGCTTATCTGTACGTAAAAAAGAGCATAAACATAATCCTGTACGAGCCTAAACTCTTAAAGATGGGATTGTTTGGATTTTAATGAAGATTTTATCCTAACATCCTAATTTGGTGGGATTCTGTGGATTAGTTCTGAGCAGTCACTGTTTACCTGCAGTGAAAATTAGTTAGAGTAATCTCTGTTTGGAGAATCCGAGAGAAAATCTTAACTAACAGCTACTAACAGCTACAGAAGCTTACAGGTAGTCAAAAATCAACTAGTGAGGAGATAAACAGCAAAAGCTTCTCAAGGATCAAGCCTACAGCTACTGAGAATCCAATTGTCAGCTACTCAGAGTCAACAAGTCAGCTATGCAGTCAACCATGTAGTAGCTAACATCAAGCTAAGCCAACCACTACTCAGATTCATGTAAATAGCCATAGGTCGGTCATTTTAGTGATTATTTAGAATCAAGCTAACAACATGTAATAATCAAGCTGAAAACCAGTAAAGGTCAAGCTAACAGGCAGTAAAGGTCAAGCTAACAGCCCTTCAGAGTCCTGCTAACAGCAACTCAAAAACAAGCTATAAGGTACTTATGAGTGAGCATATCAATTAGTTTAGCTATTTAGAGTCATATCAACCGCTACAATAGCTAACACATAGCCAAGCTAGCAGCTACTTAGTGTCAAGCTAACAGCTACACGGAGCCTGCTTGATTCAATAATTAATTAATTCTGCCATCTAAATGAAACGAAACTCAAACTTTTCTAGCAACTGCAGTTTTATGTCCATTTTACCCTACTTTACAAAAAATACAGTTTTATATCAACAGTACGTTTACAGCTAAATAACATCCATGTCACTAAGTTAACTGCAAGCACTCAGACTGCTAAATGCATTAATGTAAGGTTGTTCACATTTTTACATTTAGGTAGTTTTACATGGTAGAACGTCGCTTTGTAATGAGCCCTGCTCTGATTAGCCACTAGCTTGACTCCCTCATTCCTTCTTGATTCTCAAATCTGGGATCAATCAGACTGCTTTCCAAGTTACTGACTACTTGTAATTCTTCACTGGAACTCAACATTGCTAAAAGAACTAAACTATCCCTTTAAACCAAACTTGACCTCAACAAACCTTAACTATGATACCGACCCAACTTATTCCCTAACAAAGTTTCTGGTAGCTTGGCCAGCAAAGTGCTCCATGTCTCGATGTATTATGTCAAACCCATTGAAAACAGACATTAAAGAGATGTCTCACTCCTAAAATAACCACTCTGCTGTGATTGGTGTTCTGATTGGGCTCTTCTTAGCAATTCTTAGCAAGTCTGCAGATCAATTTCTTTCACATTTAGGTCCTCACAGTGATTTAATACATATAGCACAGAAAGGATTTGAACGCAACGATGACTGACAAGAACCAAATTTAGCACTGAGCAGTTTTTGTGTGTGTGTCTTAACATACCAACGGCCAAATTAGCGATGAAGAAGTTGGTGACGGTTCGCAGTGTCTTGAAGCGATAAATGACGTAGATGACCAAAGAGTTACCCAGAACCCCCAGCACGATGATGGTGCTGTAGGCCAAAATCAACACCACCTTCAAACAAACAAAAGCAAACAGCTGTCAGATGTATTCACGTTGATGTGAAGTGAAATGTAAATTTGACTTTTCAGTTAAAAACGGAGGATAATCTAGGAATACTGTAAACAGAAATGTGACCTCTACCTGAACACTCAGCAGTCGGATGGGGTCTTCTGGAAAATTCACTCCCTCGAATCCCGTGGGCAGAACTGGGGGAGGGATGCCGATATTTGGAGGGTAATCATGGTAGCCAAGGTTGTTGGGGTCACTGTCAGGCGGGGGGAGGAACCGGAGCTCCTCCTGCGTGGCGTTGACTTCACCGAAGGCCTCCATGTCCGATCATACGTGTCCGGCCAGCAGCTCCATTTCATTCCAACTCGCACTGCCTGTTGGATGAAGAAGAAAACGGTAAATGACGGGTAAAATGTTTTATTTACAACAGTGTCTCTGATCAGGGTACTTATGTGTGTAGGACACTTTCTCAGTTTTCAAGAGGCACTTGGATAAATTTGTATTTCTGGCCATTGAAATGTTACGAAAAAAAATCTGATGTTGCTCATTGCATCTAAGGAGGCAAACCACACAACACTCATGGATTAGCTTGAAGTGGATCACACACCAAGATCATAATCACTCACAGCTCAATCAGGTGACATAAGGACCAAAAACAGGAGCACTTGTTCTGACCTAAGCGATAGCATTGTTAATAAAAGGCATGAGTCCCCAAACAACAGCTTACATAACAACATCAGCGCTGGCAAATTAACTCTGATCTGAATATGTGAAAAATAAGTACAACATGCAGCCAGTTTAGTGAAGAGAAGAACGTTTTGGACTAAATCTTCAATTCCTCTTCATTCCTTTAAACAAACAAACACAAGAATACGTTTCTTTCTTAAATTTACTCTTCTTTAAAATCAGCTTAGACTCCCTTATATGAACAATTAGGATCATTTTAAGCAGTTTCCTCTTAAATTATTTCACTGCAGGGCCCTGTCTCCTAAACCCAACTGTAACTCTAACCTACAGCCTCTCACTGCCTGAATTCATTTGTGACCGTACGACTGTTCTTGCTGTCAGGCAATTTATAATTTCAGAAGAGACTGTTATGCTGAATATAACACTAACGATAGATATACTGTAAATCTAAGTATTTAGTTTTCAAAACAGCAAAATCTGGCATAATTGGGAATAACTGCCTAATGGAGGCAGAGAGCTTCCAATACGGTCCTTAGTATGTGTGGAATATGTTAAAACAGGCATACAATAATATCTAAAATAATTAGAATATCATCAAAAAGCTTGATATTTTTGTCACTTATTTCAGAAATACACAATATTATTTAGATTTATTACACTTGGAGTGAAACGTTTCTAGACTTTGTTTGGGGGAGAATTTGGGGCAGTGTCACTTTTCAGAAGCATAAGATTTCAGTTACAAATATATTTTTTTATTGATCTTATGTAATATTCTAATTTTCTGAGATACTGAAGTTTTGGTTTTCAATATCTGTAAGCCGTAATCATCAAAGTTACCAGAAATACTGGCTTGAAATATTTCACTCTATGTATAATAAATCTATATATGAGTTTCACTTATAGAACTTTTTCCATTTATTCTGTTTTCAGAATATAGTGAATCTATCTATCTATCTATCTATCTATCTATCTATCTATCTATCTATCTATCTATCTATCTATCTATCTATCTATCTATCTATCTATCTATCTATCTATCTATCTATCTATCTATCTATCTATCTATCTATCTATCTATCTATCTATCTAATTTACAAATTAGTCATATGAGTAAGGATTATTTATGACTAATCTGGTCAGATTATGTGCAGGTTGTTCATGTTGCCGCAGATACGTCTCTCTCAGCAGAGAAGTACATTTCATTTCGCTAAGGAGAACGCGGTTAAAGCTTAAATTTGAGTGAATGTTAGCTGAACAGAACGTGGTTTCCAATCTCATCTACACTTACTGTTCCCAGATTATTTGATGATGTAGCGCGAGCTATAATCTGATCCTGGCCATATTCCACGTTGTTTTCCAGGTCAACGGATTAAGAACAAAACAGGTAGACTTGACCTGATTATTTTTTTATGTTCACATCTGTGTAGGAAATAAAAAAGACAACAGTGGGTTTTACGGCAGCACATGCACTTTAAGAACCAGCATAAAACTGCTTTGACATTTTATGCTTGTGTGTAAAATCCAGTCCTTAATGTGTTCTCGTTTATAACACTGGCGGTTACTGCAGAGTGGAGCTGCATGTTTGTTTAACTGGAGTTTTACAATAAACCATCTTCTCATAGCCTGATTTTCCTGCTTTGAAACGGTTACCGTCCATAATTTGTTTGGTTTATAAATAAAAACAAAGTCAACACGGGTTTATTTATTCAGTCCACAGAACATTACTCTGTTACTACCGAGAACTTCCTGGTACCCAGTTAGTATTAAGGTTCTACTTTTTCTACTAAACTCTCCACTTAAAGTCGGCCTGAGGCATCTCAGTGGATCTTTGAGGCAAAGCAGCAGCAGATGGTGGCCATACTGGGGAGCTCCCTGTGGTCCCCCACCCTCAGGCTGTTAATATCCAAACAGACATTACAAACAAGGTGTTAAAAATAAGAGCCTGTGGGCAGAGTGAAAAGATACCCCCAAGATCTGGCTTATTTAACCTGTGAATGCAGAGGCTGTTACAAAGGTGAACTCTGCAGCTAAAGTTTGACTTTCAATAAATCATGGAATAAAAGAAGACACAAGCCCCTGTGTACATGTCACCATTACACCTTACGGCCAGAACACTGATGCTCATCGGATCCAAGAGGGAAGGTAGCAGCCAAGTGCTGCTGATGTGACCACCTGTACAAAAGCAGAGGTTTGGGCAGTTTCCCTCTCTGCATACAGCATGCGGGTGGGTGTTAAAACAACGCCAAGCAGGAAAGACATTAGCAATGACCTTTGACAGGCAACTGCTACCACGCATCAATCTGAGAATTGACAATGAGTCTAAGCATACAACCCAAATGGTACAAAGTAGCTTAAGAATAAAGTCATTGTTTCAGAGTGCCCATCCCAACAGTCCTGATCTCACTCCAATACAACATTTGTGGGCGGAGCTAAAAGGGTGCATGTGAACAAGGTGGCCAACCTTATTTGGTTCCTGCAGTTCAGTAAGAATGGGCCAAAATCCCAGCAAACTATAGTTAGAAGCCTGTGGAGAGACACCCATAACATTTACCCGAAAAACTAAAGTTTAAATTGTGATTCTATTAGATATTAAGGACAAAATCCCAACGTTTTCACACCCTGGCAGAATTAGGTTTAGAGTTATCTTTTAATTTTACATTAAGTTTAAAATTTTTCCCATGACAGGAAGTAAAACTAACATTTTGCAGTGGTCAGGACTCCCTACCTGGATCTAAAGAACATTGTTGTGCTGTAAACTAATGGATCTAAATAAAATTTAAATGTATTTATTTCCTATTATTCTGGCATTTAGCAAATAAATAAGACTATATGTTTATGGAGTGTATGTCATTATATGGCTTTATATGTATCTCCTGATAAGTCATTGTTGGTTAAATAATAGCAAAAAATAAAACATTTTTACATGTTTAGAAGCAAAGAACTAACCCACCCTGTCTAGACACAGTTTGCTGCTTCAAATGCAGAGACTCTAAGTTAATCCTCAGTTCACAGGTGGGAGGATGTCACACCCGTTGTGTGATAGCTTTTAACAATCGTCTACACGTACAGATGTGACCTCTCCCATTCGACGCGCTGCAATGTAGGCCATTAAAACAGCTTCTCCCAACACACACACACACGCACACACACACACACACACACACACGTATGCAGTGAACACAGTAACGCACCCACCATCATTAAAATGAATGCTACTCTGCTCTCAGACAAACTCACGTGGGATTAAACCCTCCCAAAGCCACACATTGGTGCACACTCCAGCGAGCTGATTCACTGAGCAAGTTGTCCAAGGGCGATCAGCTCGCGCTTGGCTGACGGGACCACTGACGGCGCCCAAATCGCCACAAAAAGCAGGCAACGAAACATTTACAAGTTCACCTCATGAAAGGTCTCGCAGTTCTACACCCAGGTATGTGTTTTAAACAGAAACACAAACAAGAGAGGAGAACAAACCTCCTGCAGCTATCTTCATCTTCATGTTGTTGACTTCCCAGCTATTTATGCTTTTATTATGGTTTTGGGTCATTGCAGCTCTGTTGCATTTTTAAGACCAGAATTTGGAACCACTGGGGTCAGTGCATCTCAATAAATTAAAATATCAAAAAGTGGATCTAATGCAGATTCACTCCTTAAAGACATATTACAAGCATGTTCTTCTGTCCATATGTGTAATCATGAAAATTCAATTTCTTCAAAAATCTGAATATACACTCATAGGCCACTTTATTAGGTACACCTTTCTAGTACCAGGTTCTAGACCCATTTGCTTTCAGAACTGCCTTAATACTTTCTGGCGTAGATTGGAGAAGGTGTCAGAAACATTTCTCAGAGGTTTTGTGGAGTATCAAACTATGCTCAGGTGGTACTGAAGTGTCCGAAGTGTGTCAAAAAATCTTCCCCACAAAGGAACACCACAACCCCGATCAAGGCAGGATGGATCCAGCTGTTCCTGTGGTTTACACCATATTCTGATCCTACCAACTGAATGTTGGAGATGAAATGGAGAGTCATCAGACCAGGGCTGTTTTCCAAACCTGTTTTGCCCAGTTTAGTTGAACCCGTGTGAATCATAGCCTCAGATTCCCGTTTTTAGCTGGCAGGAAAGGCATCTAGTGGGGTTTTCTGCTGCTGTAGCTCACTTGCTCTTTGGATGATTTAGAGCAGGGGACTGCAACCCACAGGTCCAAAGACACAAGTGGCTCTTCGGACTTTCCAAAAAGGGTAATAATAACTCAGGTTAAAAATGATAAAGAACCAACTCTTGTTTTAAAATAAAATAAATGCAGGTTTTAGCAGATTTTCATGGAGTAATTGAGTATAAAATAATATTGGCTTGGAAAACTATATGCTTTTATTTTTCATAATTTTCCACAAATATCAACATCACATAGAAGCTTTCAGGAAGTGAAAAGCTTGATGTTTTTAGGGATAGTGGGGGTAGAGTCAGAATCAGCTTTATTGGCCACGATTATGTGCACAAACGACATAAAGGCCAGGTGTAAAAATGTAAATAAGGTGTTCAGGTGTAAACCCCCTGGTGTGAGAAGAAATCTAAGATTAGCAGAAACATTAAGCTTTGAAGAGCAGATGTAAAACAGCTGTTGGACCTTCTGCTTTGCTCTGTGAATTTTCAAACCCAGTGCTTTTAAAAGCCTGAGACCTTCGCCTCACTCATGTCTAAAAATACACCCCAACAGCGGCTTTCTAAGACAACCAGCTTCCATTACCACCGCACAGACAGAAACCCCACAGTACTCCCAGTTTGACCTAAACAGAGAGGAGGAATGCTTCAGTTCGGTTTGGTGGCAGTTTGGCCTCCTGAGCCTCGTTTTTCAGTTCAAACATCATCGAGGCTTTTTTTTTTTCTTGTCTTTCCTGCTGCCGACATTAAAGTTGCATCGAAATCAGTGAACAGTTTCACAAAGACTGCTATTTCAGCTCAACGTTGAACTTCTTTTTTACGTTTATACAAGCCCTGTGTGTGCAGCTGGTTCCCAAACCAAAGAGGAACACGATCTGAGCTTGTCTTACAGCTGTTAAAGAAAACAATATTTCAGGGCTTCTCCAGCCTTTTGCATAAAACACTTAAATCTGGGTCTGACATGTGTTCTGTCCCTCTAGGTCTGATTGGTTCAAAGACTGAGACAACATGGTGGGGGTGGGGGGCATGGAGGGAGGCAGGGCAGCACCAGAACGGTTCCAGGGTCGTAGCCTTAATTTTTTTTTTTACCTTACTGATGTAGACAAAATTTGGACTGAATTAATTTGTTTATGCTTTTTTGTTTCTAAAATTGAACTTTCTTAATTACTGACAAAAAACCAGACCCATGTAAAGGGCAATGCATAAATCAAAATGTTTGCCCCCATTATAGTGTGGTTGGCAGTGGTGCAGAACAGGCCTTTTTAAACCTGTTCTACTCAGGAACACACACTGGTGGGACCACTGGGCATCTTGTCCAAGTTACTTTTAGCACAGATTGCTCATGTCTTGCTGAAGAAAATGGAGACAGAAAAGGATTGTATCCAAAAAACATAAAACCACGGCTGCCCAAATCACAGCAGAATTAAATGTGCACCTCAACTCTCCTGTTTCCACCAGAACTGTCCGTCGGGCGCTCCACAGGGTCAATATACACGGCCGGGCTGCTATAGCCAAACCTTTGGTCACTCATGCCAATGCAAACGTCGGTTTCAATGGTGCAAGGAGCGCAAATCTTGGGCTGTGGACAATGTGAAACATGTATTGTTCTCTGATGAGTCCACCTTTACTGTTTTCCCCACATCCGGGAGAGTTACGGTGTGGAGAAGCCCCAAAGAAGCGTACCACCCAGACTGTTGCATGCCCAGAGTGAAGCATGGGGGTGGATCAGTGATGGTTTGGGCTGCCATATCATGGCATTCCCTTGGCCCAATACTTGTGCTAGATGGGCGCGTCACTGCCAAGGACTACCGAACCATTCTTGAGGACCATGTGCATCCAATGGTTCAAACATTGTATCCTGAAGGCGGTGCCGTGTATCAGGATGACAATGCACCAATACACACAGCAAGACTGGTGAAATATTGGTTTGATGAACATGAAAGTGAAGTTGAACATCTCCCATGCCCTGCACAGTCACCGGATCTAAATATTATTGAGCCAGTTTGGGGTGTTTTGGAGGAGCGAGTCAGGAAACGTTTTCCTCCACCAGTATCACGTAGTGACCTGGCCACTATCCTGCAAGAAGAATGGCTTAAAATCCCTCTGACCACTGTACAGGACTTGTATATGTCATTCCCAAGACGAATTGACGCTGTATTGGCCGCAAAAGGAGGCCCTGCACCATACTAATAAATTATTGTGGTCTAAAACCAGGTGTTTCAGTTTCATTGTCCAACCCCTGTATGTTTCCCTTTAGAATTAAAAACAGATAAGAGCTCCGGTTAAAAATGTTGAAGTGGAGAAGGTTGATAGTACTGACTGATGTCATAGAAAACAAGCCAAACAGGCTGTTTGCTGAGTAGAATGTAACTCAGGGATGTCATAAAGAACAGTGTTTGATTTGGAACTGCAAAACTGCCACAAATTAATATTTTCTCAATAAAAATACTCCTTAAACCTTTTTTCTTGTGGTAAGCCTAACTTTAACTTAGCTCAGATTAGCTGAGATGCTAGCTTAGCTTAATGTAGATGTCTACTGCCTAGTTTAGATATCTAAGGACATGTTGTAGTTCATTTAGTCGTCTTTTCAGCCAAAAACATGTTCACTAGCAATAACATTTACATTGTAGGTCTACTGGGAGGTGAAAACAAGTTATTTTATATGTATTTATCCTTTAATGAGGTCTTCAGGCTGTACACTAACAATAGGCAACCTAGGGCACCGACTTAGGGCACTTATAGCAGATGTTCACCATAACCTTCAACATATCCATTTCCATACAATTTGTTGGTGCCTCCATCCAGGGCGGTTGAGGTGGGGTAGAACCTGGACAGATCTTCAGCCCATCACAGGGCAACACAGAGAGACAGAACAAACAACCATGCACTGGACACTCAAATTAAAGGGCAACTTGGAGAGGCGAATTAACCCAACATGCATCTTTAAAGACGGTGGGTGAAAGATGGAGTACCTGGAGAGAACCCATACATGCACAAGGAGAACATGCAAACTCCAAGCTGAAAGACCCCTAGTTGGCATTTAAACATCTTGCTGCTGCATTGTGCAGCCCAACTTTAACACGATTGCGGTTAAAAAGTAGGTCCAGCACAGCCCAGTTTAAACTCCTCATGCAAATCCACAAAGTGACCCTCATCAAACTCCATCAAGCCTGGCTGATGCTATCTAGTGTGTCTGCGAGGCATCCACTGTTTCATGGTCAGAACATTCGCTCTCTGTTCGGACCATCAGAAGCTCTGGTATCTGCCTGTTAACACAACTGGTCATCTTAAAATGAAAAACAAAACACACTCTCTGACTAATTTTAGACAAATCAGAACATCACCATCACTGGTCTGCATGTTAACCAAGTTATGTCCACAGTGGGGAATAATTTCCAAGGTAACTAAAGTGATAGTTTGGGTTCTCTGAAGCGAGATTCTGTTATTGTCAGCAATAGTTCTATAACCTGTTGTAAACCGATGTTTGTAGAAAAGTGGAGAAATCTAACAGCTAGTCAGACATTGTATTGTGTTTCGTAATTGAGTCCATATTCAGAAAAACAGTAACTCCTACAGGTTGAAGTTTTATGCTCAGACTAGAACAAAATTGTTCTCCCTTTTCTGTTAATCTGCTCACCTTGGGACTTAAATCATGTAAAAAAGACTAATTTTCATACATTTTATTGCTAAATAAATGTCTGTAGCGGTAGAACCTTGAGGACAGAGGTAGATAAAAATGTATTCTTTATGTATTGTTACATTAGTTTCTGCTGAGCTGTGTTTTCAAGACAAATTCATTTTTTTGTCTTGCAAACAGCAGAATTTCTGTGCATTTAATGTGAATAAGGAAGGATGTTTTGGCCTTTGAATCAGGTTTCTGCATTAACTACAGGGACAGAATAAATAATACCGGGTGTAAAGTGAAGCCATAAATCCCACTGCTTAAAATTATTCATTGTCATCCTGAGTTCCTGAGTCTACAGTGATAACAGAAAATGACATTTTACCCATTCTACTGTAGGAACGTCGTGAAGTCTGCAGAAAAAGAGGAAAGAGTTTCTAACTTCAGAGGATTTCATTTCCTGAACAAAGGCCCGGTGAGTTTTAAGCCTCTTTTTGAAAGTCAGACCTGGAGCTACAGGCTGTATTTAATCCCTCATACAAGAATGTTAATGTTTCCACTGGATGACTGTCTTTAATATAAACTAATGTGTGTCTCTTCTCACCTTAAAGTTTTCTCCAGTCGACTCCAACATCAACAGAACAAATCCTCTTAATAGGTTACTCCTCCTAATCCTCCCCTCACACCATGCACACTTGTTGACTCTGACTCAAATTTCACATTAGAAATTATCTCCTGAAACCAATATGCACATTTTGCTAATTCTCACAAAGCAAACTGACGGTGGAGTAAAATATGAAGTTGATTTGATTATTTTTCCTCGAGTGGCCTCCCTGACATTCAGCATAAGGTTGAATCTTGTCAGACTTTGCTGTGGACGATGATTTCTTCATGAAACCTTTACTTGGTCGAACCCAGGAGACAAACTAACTCTGGCTCATCATGACATGGATGATGTAGCTGATTCAGAGCCAACAAACAGGCTGCGTCTGGTTCTTCAGATGTACTCATCCAGGATCTGCATGGAACAAAGTGGCTGCAGCGATCAGCAGTCAATACACTCAGGTTTTACTCTATCAGGCTGGAGTTTATATCCATCTCAAGACAAAACATCCAAATTTTCCCATAAATAATAGGGACACTTTAAGTTAAAGACACTAATCATTTTGCTATTATATCTTCAAAGGCTGAATACGTTTTACAATATGTCTCTAATTACTGTTACGCTGGTAACACCTCATTCACGTTTACGCTGTTACTCAGCACTGAGTCACAGTTGTTTCCTTTCACACTCTATAGTATCGAATCATATGGTAATGAATGGGATCCTCTCATATTCATTAGTTTAACAGATTTATGTTCATGGATCTTTTCAGCTCACTGTTTTATGTTGGAAAACAGACCCACATCATGATGCTGTCACCTACATGCTTGACAGTGTGAAGTGAGAGTGAACACCTTGGTAAGGTTCACCAGGGATTCACCAGGTCTGGCCAAATAAGAAATCCACCCTGAGAGCAGACTGCAAGATGCTAAAGGATCAGAGGACCTACAGCAGGTTCCTACGCTGGAGCATGAAGGTGAAAATGTCATGGTTTGGGGATGCTTTGCTACAACAGGACCTGGCTGACTCTCCATCATAGAATCCACGAGGAAATCTGCCATAAACTAGAAGTTGCTTGAGTAAAATGAGAAAAAAAGTTAAAACTGAAGCAGGGCTGGTCCCTGGTAGAAGACAGTGACCCAAAACGTATCATTAAACCCACCATAGAGAGACGGGGAATTAAAAAAGTCCTTGGCAGAGTTAAAGCTCATGAGACGCTTGAAACAGGCTAAGCTTGCATGAAATTGTTCAAACATCTTCCAGCTGAAAGTAGGGAAAGGAGTGAACATTCCTCGGACTACTGGATTTGCACAATGTAAAGGGACAGTTTAAATAAATCACAAGAACCTCAGAATCAGAAAGACATTCCTGGATGTAAACGTTTGACCCTGTAAACTGTTTAATATACCCTGTTGCCTATTTTAAGACTCCATGAAGTTAAGAAAATATGTTGGACAGTAAAAATGGCAGCAGTAAAACTACAGACGGTAATTACTAAAACCCTAGCATTGTTTGAAGAATCAACTCTTATCTGATTTAAATCTCAGAGGGTTTTAATATGAAGACTGATAATTAAAAAACGTAAACCCTGAAACTCAGACCACCATCAGTCTGACTGATGCTGCTGAACAGAAATGTGAGATAAAATATTCTTCCATAATGGATGGTCCAGTGTACCCTGCGCTAAAGGAGATAATGGATTCGCTCTACTCAATAAATTCAAGCAGCTCTTCATGGCTGCAGCTGATTTATTCCAAGATCTGTTCACTTAGAAACATTTCTGAGGACAGAAAAATCCATGAATACAGAAACAAATAAAACTCACAGAGAAACAGTAAAACCTACAAACCAGTTACCTCCCTGTGCTGTGGCCACGGCTCCAAACGTTAGTGATTTGGGAAAAATCGAGCCAAAAACATTAACAAACTTTTTCAGCTCTTGAAAATAACATAGGCAGAGACTTATAACCATAATTACAGCTGAGTGAGGTATGGAGACACTGTTAATAGGCCAATTAAAGAAGGGCAGAAAGGACCTCGTTAACTAATACTCCAATATTCCATCTTCACTGACTAAAACAGCTAGAGGACAAAAAGGATGGGGATTGATTTCCACGTGATTCGGTCCAAATGCACAACTTTTCAGGCAGGCTAACTTTTTTTACACCAAAAATAATCACATTTACCATAAAAGGCAAGAATCAGGCATGTGGGTTTGTGCACAGGTCCGGTCTGGGCTGTGAAGCTACACATCCACCATCGTGGGGACCCAATATTAATAACCATCCATCCATTTTCCATACCCGCTTCTTCCGTACAGGGGAGCTGGTGCCTATCTCCAGCAGTCTACGGGCGAGAGGCGGGGTACACCCTGCACCGGTCGGCAGTCCATCGCAAGGGCGTGGTGCTAACTAATATGAGGCAAATTTTGAAACTGGTCCTCAAACGTTTTACCTTTTGATGTAAAGATTACATGAGATTTTAAAAAAGCTAGCCGATAATGTATTTCACTCCATTTTTTTGCCTTCAAACACAAGATCAACCTGTTCAGAGATGCATTTTTTACAGCACTTTATTTGTCACTGGTATAGAACTGTTAATCAAAAGATACCTGCAACTTTAACTACACTGTATATGTGAGGCACAAGCCATGGTACATTCAATACATGTGGCTGCTCGGTAAGCTCCGACTTTTTCAATCAGAGTTTAGACATATATGTACAAAAAGAATGCACTTTTAGGTGGCAAAATATGAACAGGACTTCATTCACTTTTAAGCTGCCTGAACTGAACTTTGAATTAGTCCTATGTAAAAGTGAACCTGCCATGCACTGGCACTGAAACGGTAACAAACTGGCTGTGTGGCTGGGGAAAATCGTGCAAGATCTCTGCTGTTGTGTCATAGAACCGGGTGACAACTAACTGCAGCATCAGCTCTGGTTTAGCCTTCAAAGTTCTTCAGTGGAAAAATCCACTATGACACCTACATGCCTCACAATATAGTTCAACTTCGCCTCTAGGAAGCTGTTTAATACATCCATGAGGTATCATCTTTGTCTGCTACTGCCTGATCACACTACTGCTCTACTTTTGTTTCCACCACATATACATTCTAGACTACTTGCAAATCAAATAATTTACACCCCAGTCATTGTTCTGCATGTGGACCAAACTACATCCAGATCATTCGGGGTGATAAACGTGGTTCTACCGTCTAATCGAGCTAATCAATTGTCCTGGTCAGAACTTGATTGGCCTAATCCAAAGATCCATTTGGATTCATATCAATGATAAGGCTTAATACCAGATGACCCAGTTTTAACTCTCACTCGATGTTATTTAACACAAAATGTTTTGGACTGATTTTCTAAACCAGAATAGTTCAGTTTCAGCCCTGCCAATGGTGCACAGGGGCCTCCTGTGGAGTGGTAATGATGCAGTAACGTGATTTGAGACGGGCCACTGAACAACAGTCCTATCAGCTAACTAACAACAACACAACAACCTGCTCAGAGGTATTTACATTGAGAACTCTAACTTAATTAAAATATATACTAATCTCAAGAAACCATACTGCAAACTGACTCAGGAACCACTGTGTTTGTTTTCATGACCATGATTTCTGTTCCTTCATCTCAAAGTATTCAGGTTTCAAGGACAGTTTTTGTATTTTTAGAGGATTTTTATTTGGCTTCCTTTGGTTTGTGTGAATTTAAGGAAATTTGATTGTTTTGTCCTGCATTTCTGAGCTAGTTGTTTGTTGGTTTCTAAAGTTCAGTATTTGCCGTACAGGGGGGAAATCTTTTCCATGGGCCCCTGACTGACAGAGATGATAACCCTCTTCTCTCCTCCAGCATACTGAAGGGTATGCTGGGTAATATGAATCCAAAACACATCACCAAGGACAAATAGGACTGGCTATAGAATAATCTCACCTGGGGTGACTGAGCAGGTCTTCAGACCTCAGTCACACAGAACATCAGGGAGCTGAATCTTTGACTTGCCAACAAACCTAAATGATTTAGATGTTTTGTTGAGAACAGTGGGCTAAAGAGAGAGATGTTTGCACACCCGTTGACCAATTACTAGAAACATCTTAATGATGTCTTTTCCAACAAACGTTTCTCCACCAAGTTTTGCTCGGAGATAAAGTACCTAATTCCCCTCTTGTGTGTCAGTATAATGTTTTTCAGCCTTTCGTGCGAATGGACAAAGACGTGAAAGGTCAGACCTGCTTCATACAGCTGCTATTGTCTCCTGAAACAATAAAAGCATCCAAAGCTCCGTCTTTTGACATCACAGCAAGCCGTCAAACGCGCCCGCCGTGATGGAGCTGGAGCAAGGAGAAAAGAGTCAGATGGAGGCGACAACAGATCTGTCGCCCTGCAGCCCGTCACTGCTCTCACACAGGAAGTTTCACCATTTACATTGACTGTTGAATGAACACAGAATCCAGGCCAGTGCCGCGTCACAAAGGTCAGCTTCTGTTAAATCTGACGTGGAAACTCGACAGCAGCTCTGCCCCCACAACTGGGAGAAATCTCAGCGGGCCAATTGGGAGCCGGGTGGCGAGGGGCACCGAGACAACACGAAAAAAAGGATGGATGATTGTGTTCGGTTTGCTTTGTGCCAGGCCCGTTTGGAGTGGGGTTATTTTCACAGCTGCAGCAGTGAAACGGAGAGACCAAGCCCCTTCGAGAGCTGCTCATTAAGAGGCCAGAGATCAACTTGATTTCCTATTAGTCCACAGGAGACTTTTGGAGAAATCTAAGAGTGGAAAAGCAAACATTCTGCGACAAAATCTAAAAACCTCTCTAACAAAGTAAATTACCATGGCAACAACATGATGCTGGTAGGGCAGATAAAACGTCAAGCAGCTGCGGAACAAAGAACAAAACGTCCTGAGCGAAGAGTTGAATTTTTGTGTGAAATATGAATTAAAAAATGAATTTAAAAAATTAAAAAGAAAGAGGAAATACAATCACATCAAAGCTGACAATTTACTTACTAAAACAGCATTTTTTGGGACTGATTCTAAAATCAGTTCACCATACAGCCAGACTACTGATGAGACGGCGAGTTCTCATTCATTTTAAAGTGACCTGATTGGCTACCTGTATATTTTGGAACTGATTTTAGGTTTCCTCATTGGTATTTAGGAATCTTAGCCCCCCTGTTCATCAGATTTGCTTCAGTCATACAGAACCTCGACCCATCCGGTCCTGTGTTGAGGTCCTGTGAGTCAGGACCCAACATATGAGGCGTCTCTAAGCTGTGGAGCAGCCTTCCTGAAGACCTGAGAGATCCACTAAAAAGAAAAGAAAAGACACATTCAGTCTAGCTTCTGTTAAAGTTTAGAGCTATTTATGATATTTACGGTTCATCATTTTATTTAAGTTTTGGTTCTTTAGTAGTTTCAGCAACTGTAATGTTGAAGTGAATCATTTCTATTTATACAATATATATAGATTAGCAGTATTATCAGTTTTTCCATGCTAATCTACATTATTGTGTTTTTTTTTCACAGTTGCTCGTTGATTATAATAGATTTATGTCATTCTTTTAATCCTAATCTTTATTATCAACATAGTTATTTTGTCTGTTTACTTAGTCTGATCATGTTTAATGTCTGTCCTTTGGTTTTTAACCTCTGTAAAGTACTCCATGTTACCTGGATTTATGAAAAGTTCTCTAATAAAAGAGTTTGATAGATTAGGTTTTGTCTGATTTAATGACAGTGAGAACAAAAGTCTTTTTTATAGTGTATTCAATATTTTACTGGTTTCAACTCTTCATACTTCAAGGTGTTTTAAAAAGCCACAATAACCAGCTGTTATTCTGTTCTGTTCTGCAGCTCCTGCTTCTCTTTGTGCAGCAAGCAGCTCATTTAATTAAGGAATGCAGCAAAACAGCACAGTTTCCTCCAAACTCAGCCCCAGGCAGCCCACAGACCCAGACATGGGTTGGAAGGGTCATACTGGGAAATAAGATACATGAAAAGTGGAAATGCCCCCTGCTATTGACAACAGCTCCACCCTTCAACACACATCAAGATCCTGTTCATAAAATCCTCCATGGAACTGTTCCTAGACCTCTCCGTTAATAGAAGTGGTCATATTTCCAGCTTTGACGAGTTGGCTTTGATTCCACTCAGGATGATGACTAAACACAAACTCAGAGGAAATGGAGCCGAGAAGAAAGTGAAAACAAATGTCAAATCAACAGAAAAACCAAGAGGAATGAGCTTTAGTTAGAAGTCATCTGGTTGGCGCTCGATCCTATTTTAACTAAATGACGGTTCAATTAAACACAAACAGCTAAAGCTTATGAAATGTTTTCCATTCGGTGCCGTCACAACCCGAGGAGCAGGTTATATTACTCTCACCGTCTCAGGATCGGTGTTCACAAATGCCAAATTTATCGAAATGTCAGAAAACAGCTTCAGGCGGACAAATTGTTGATGACATTTTAATGTCGCTGAGTAAATTAGCCCCATTTTCTTTCTTACATTTCCTTTTAAATTCTATTTGCAGAGCATAAAGTTTCAAACGTTACGTGATTGACTGCTTTTCTGCAAAAAATAATTAAAATCAAGAGAGATCTGCAAAATGAAATAGGCTGGTTTTAAAAAGAATCATGGAGTAAATGATATGCATTTTAAAAAAGGGATAACACATATCCAGAGAGATAAACACAACTTTCATCATGGACAACAGCAGAAACAGCCTGAACAGAGAATCTCAGAACTTCTCCTTAAGCCCACCTCACAGCAGACTGAGATCTCACCATAAGTGAGGACTCTAAAATGTCCTGATTTGAAGGTGTCTGAGTTCTATTTTGTGTCCTGCCTCTGATCAGGATTATGTCTTCCAGGTGGGGCTTTAGTCCATTTCCTTTAAGTTTAGTTTCTTTCTTGTTCTTGTTCTGGTTTTGGAGGATTTAGTTCTGCTACTTCTGTAAGATGCATCCCTTATTTCTCGCCGTTTCTCTATTTTCTATCTTGTTTTTTCTCTTTTCTGAGCCTCATGCCTGTCAGCCTCCCTGTTTTCACCTGTGCCATGCCCCATATATACTCTGCTGTTCTGTTTACTCCTCGCAGAGACATACTGTTTGCCTTGCCATGCCTGTTTTTTTCATGCCAAGCCTTTCCATGTTCATGCCTGCAACTTTAGATCCTGCCTGCTGTGGTTATTTATTAAAACTTTTTTTTTTACACAGCGCGTTGCTTCCTGCCTGTCTGCATCCTGAGGTCTGATCCAAGAACCACTTTTCGACAAAAATATGTTCATTTTGTCTCTAAAAATGTCTCTTTAATGCCCTACTCCTGTTTAAATCCTGCACCTCACCCTTTAACGTCCTCTGTGGGGATGAACCCACAGAGGAACGATTTATTAATTTATCTTTTCACCATTTTTACAAACAGAGACTAGTTTACAACCTTTTTAAAAGAGAGAAAATTTAAATAATGTAATCAAAGAAGTGATTAAAAGGGTTGGTATATTGGACTGAATTTTCTTTTTCAACCACTCAAAGCGGTATAGATGCCCGAGCCACCTCACCTGGCTCCTCTCGATGTGGAGGAGCAGCGGCTCTACTCCGAGCCCCTCCCGGAAGGCCGAGCTCCTCACCCTATCTCTAAGGGAGTGCCCGGCCACCCTACGGACGAAGCTCATTTCAGCCACTTGTATCCTTGATCTCGTTCTTTCGGTCAAGACCCAAAGTTCATGGCCATAGGTGAGGGTAGGAACGTAGACCGACCGGTAAATCGAGAGCTCGCTTTACGGCTCAGCTCTCTCTTCACCCCAATGGACTGGCACAGCGCCCCCATTACTGTGGCAGCCGCACCGATCCGTCTGTCGATCTCCCGCTCCATTCTCCCCTCACTCGTAAACAAGACCCCAAGATACGAAGCAGGAACTCCCCTCCAACCTGATGACCAGCCACCCTTTTTCCGGTCCAGAACCATGGCCTCTGACTTGGAGGAGCTGATCTTCATCCCAGCCGCTTCACACTCCTGTGAACTGGTAGGTCTTGACTAGAGGGGGCCAGCCGGAAGACGTCATCTGCAAGGAAGACGTCATCTGCAAAAAAAAAAAGAGACAAAGTCCACTGGTCCCAAACCAGACCCCCTCCGGCCCTTGGCTGCGTAGACCATCATACTACCACCACCATGTTTTACTGTGGGCAAAATGTCCTTTTTCTGAAATGCTGTGTTAGTTTTACACCAGATGTAATGTGACCACTAAAAACTTTCTTCTCATCAGTCCACAGAAGGTTTTCTCAAAAGCTATTGGTAGATGTGTGCTTTTCTTGTTTTTATTAGTCATTTTGCTGGGACTCTTTCTGATGGTCACCATGTCTGTCCAGTCTTTTTGGGTCCTCCTGCTTGAGTCAATGTTCTCTTGGAGTAAGTTTAATTCTTGGGAAGGTGCACCACTGTTCCCTTTAATGTGGGTTACTGGCTGTGCTGTGTTTGGGATCTTTTAGCCTACTTGTGTGCGCATATTGTCAGACATGTTCTAGTTAAAACCCTAGAACTGACACAGGGTGTACTCGGCTCTACATTCAGAGGTTGCTCTTCAACAGTATCTCTGCTTTTGTTCAGTAATAAATCAACTGGACTGAGGAAGCAACAACCAGCAGCTTGGCCTCTTTAATTTATTAAAAAGGTTAAATCTCCAACTCAAGACTCACAATTACTGTCAGCCTGAACAGTACAGATGGACACAGAAGCTGCTGTCTGGCAAGTTGGAGCCTTTTCCATCTGCTGTGCCTCAGACGTGCATCGGCGTGAATTTCTATAGTAATCTGCTGCAGAAGAAGAAAGAAAAGTAAAACAAGCCTGGGAGCGGTTTCAGTCAAACAGAAGTTCATCAAGAGCAGGATTTATTTTTAGGAGAGAAAGCTGAGTTCTGCTTTTTAAGCTTTTCTGCACACAGGTGGTAAACAGGGAGTCACTGCAGGGCTCAGACGGATGATAATGATTAACCGTGGCAGGAAGGCGAGGAGCCGCTGCAGGTAAAACAGCTCCTCCAATCATTTTCATTCACCAGGATTTAAAGTTTATCAAGGCTGCATGATCTGATCAGCGTTTCTTCCCCACTTTATACAAGGTGAAACCTTCAACGATGAAACTGCCTCAACAGATTTGACAGTTATCGTTTCAGCGCTGCCTGTGTTAACAACGGACTACTTTCAGTTACTCTCTGCTTCACCATTTTGGTCCAGATAGGTTTGTTTTAGGCCTCAGATGTTTTTATTCAGCAGGGAAAGTAAACCTGGTCAGAGTGGGTTGGGTTCACCTTCCAGCGGGACAACAACCTTAAACTTTCAGAGCACACTGGTGTGTTGTGAAATTTTTAGGAAGAATTTAGTCTGTAGATGTGAAAAGCTGGTGGAGATGAAAGGTGGTTCTGGTAAACAATGACAACATTCACGAAACCTTTCAGATATTTGTAAAGAATTTGAAAACTATGTATCACTTTCCACCTTTTCACAATTTTCACTACTTTCTTCTGGGCTATTACATAAAATGATAAAAATGTAGTGTTAGTGATTTCTTTGATGTCTTAAATTTGTCTTGCAATCCTAAAAATTCTTCTTGATGCTTTCTGGTTCGGTAATGTTGTTAAGATGATCAATTTAAAGGGATGGCCAACAATAAACATTAATTTCCCTCAAAAGTGAGCACCACCTAGACATTTTACCCTTAGTTAAATCACTAACCGTCTAATTTAATTGGGTGAAAGATTAAACGTTTTTAAAGCCGGAGTACCGAACAAATAAGTGACTCTACTCGTGATTATTTGGCTAGTTAATGAGGAGAGTTATCACCTCCAGTCAGAGAAATAAATGACTTTGTTTGAAGGATCTCCACTGATGAGCTGTGAAAGGAGTAGAAAGATCTTAAACCTCCCGCTCGGTACCTTCAAGCACTCAGCTCAGTAACATGCGCCTCAAATCGGCCTCCTTCCGCTCTCCGGGACAAAAATAAAGGTGCTGGAAGTTACAGGAGAGTGAGAAAATGGAGTGATGAATAAATCAGCGGACAGAGATGCAGATTTAAGTAAAGACAGAAGGAGAATGCATTAGAGAGGGAAGAGGCGGCAGGATATCTGTTTCATGGGAAAACTGTAAAAAAGTAGCATGTTGAACATTCATCGGCTCAGCTGGCAGAGACTTTTTTAGCTATTAGGTATGAAAAGAGAAGCAGGAAATATTCAGTGGTTAAAAGCAGAGTAATCCTCCCACTGTCAGACTTGCTGTCACCGAAAGCAGCAGATTTACTGCTCCATGCTTTCCCCACTTCTACCGAACAAGCACCCAAAGACATACAGGCTGGACAGTGAGAGGGACCGCAGGTCAAGATGACAGGAAATCTGATAGGACCGATGATTTCTTAGCTGTAAGCCGTGTTTTAATAACATTTAGCCATATTTCCATTAAAAGCAGAGGTCAAAGCTCATATATGTGGAGTTCACGTTGAATATAATGAATATAAATATATTCTGACACTGTAAACTAAACGGATAGGGCTTGTCAAATTTTATCTTCATAAGCTGGAGCACAGTGGAGATTTAACACCAAAAATGGTCAATCAGACCGCTGAAAGCTGTGCACAAGATATGCTGCCGTAGGAAGAGAAAGAGCTGACTCGTGGATGTTCATGGTTAACAAAAAGGAATTTACTTATAGCCGCTCTGACAACCTAAACTAACAGATGAATATTTTGTTACACATGTTGGAGTGGTTTAGTCTCAGAGCCTCTTTGAGCTCAGACTGGGGTGGCATTTATCACAACCAGGCACCACATCCAGGGATCATTAGGATGAAAACTTTCGGTACACAGCTACACCAGCAATGGCTATATGCTACAGACTAGATTTGCAAGGAGCTGGTACCTCTAGAACCGGCACCACAGGGCATGGGTAGTGGCATCATGGGTGACAAATCAGACAGCTGCAAGAACATCAGCAGTCGAGTAAAACATTGAATGAAGGTCACCAGACTCAGACGATGCCTTACTGCACTGTTACCAGAACTTGATAAAGTTTGACAAGACTCACATATTGGTTGGCATGAGGCTGGGTGTTTGTACCATGCAAATGGCTGGCTTGCAGGGCATAATCTTTTCAGTAATTTGCAGTGGGCACAGCATGTATGGATTAGTTCCAACATCTCTCCAATGTACCAGACACATGGTAGCCACATGCTAGAGACCTGCATTCGGACCACCTGGCCTCATGTAAACCCATCCAATGAACACTCCTCTGTGTGAGAGGATGCTCCAGTAAATGGCCGTAAAACACTGCTCAGACCCTCTGGTGACTGTTCTAGATGAGCTCGTTCCTCACAAACTGATACATTCACAGACTGTGGACTGCATGTGTACCTAATGATGTCTAATTTGGACCTTTTCTTTTGGCTGTTTTTTTCAGGAAGTCTATTTAAGATCCCTCAATAGGGAAGGCATTTGGGACATCATCCATCCAGCTATTTATGAAGATCAGGTTGTGGAAAGAACAGCTTAAGAGATTCCTAAAGCTCTTTCTTTCTAGCTATGTCCTTCAGCTCACGTTCCTGGGTTTCCCTCAGCCCCTGACAAATATTCTATCTGCTCCTGGGTCTGAGGTCTCTTCCCATGTCCTAAACACCTCCCTAGACAGACATCCAGAGGCCATCCTTACCAGACACCCAAACAACCTCAACTGGCTCCTTTTGAGGCGGAGAAACAGCGACTGTACCCTGAAGTCTTCCAAATATTCAAAAAGTTCTCGGAATCCTGAAGGCAAGTCCAACCACTCTGGAGAGGAAATCATTTTAGCCACTTGTTATTTGCATTTTACAACCATGCACCATATCTAGGGTGCATTCATCATATCATGTGAGCAGGAACAAGGTCATCAGTGTTCAGCAGTCAGTAGTAAGAGTATGCCGAACTGCAGCATAAACAGAACTTGATGCAATTTAAGTTTGCATGAAGAGTTGTGGCTAAATCATGGAAATGCGAGCTCCTTCAACCAGGAAGGTGGCTGTCACTACCTCGCTTGGTGTCTTAGAGGAACTAACAGTCTTTCAGAGAAAACAGAGGAGGACAGAAAGTGTCCAAGTCGCGAAGTGTTGTTTAAGCGGTGCTGCAATCTCTCCAGTGAGTCCTCAGTCTGCTCTGAAGTCTCCTTCCACTGGACCACAACATCTCCCTAAGAACACACTCAGAAGCCATCTTTCCCAAACGCCCGAACCAACTCTGCTGGCCCCATTTGATGCAGAGAAGCAGTGACTCTGACTTTCTTACAGTCACACTCTGAAGTCTAACCGTTAGGGTGAGTCTAACATCTCTGCAGAAGAAGCTCATTTTAGCTTCTTGTATTAACATTCTACTAATTATTGCCTGCAATGGATGACTCTATGTGAAGGTTGGGATGTATATCTGTAGATTCACCTTTTGGTTTAAACCAGCACGTATGCGGCTCCCATCCACCTTTGGATCTTCTGTTCTGTTAATTTCCCACCTGTCAACAACATGCCGAGACATCAACTCTAACACAAAACTGCAAACATTCCTTGTGGTCTCTATCATATGCTAATTAAACAAGTAAAGAGTGAGCAGTGGTCACAAAATAAATGAGTTTGCATGTTAGTTAGAGATGCAACCATTAGTGAGGACAGGGCATAAAGCTTTGCAGCCTGAGAGGAACTTCAGTGGTATTGGCTTTTTGATTGAGCTTAGTTTAGGCAAGGCCAAATGTGAGACTATAGAAATCCACAGAACTGTAAGTCTTAAAGGCCAAATTTAATTTCTTGTCTGTGTATAAGAGGGTCCTTATTGGTAAAGAAGTGTTGGGTACATATGAAGAGCAAAGTTTCAAAGGCAGGGAAAGAATGGGAGAAAATACCAGAGGTGAGCAGTGGAAAAGAAAAGGTAAGAAGTCTGAACTGGGTAATATAAAGTGACAGCAAATGATGTGGTTGAAGAGATTAAAGCTTTGCTATTGGACATTTGAAGATGCCCCGCTTGCAGGTCACCTGGCTGACAGTTTGTGTTACTGGGTTGTATCAAAGCTGAGATGGACTGAAGTGAAATTAATTGAAAGAAGGAGAGGGGTGAGTCAAACTGCTCAATGTAAATGTCAGTACCACCCACCAGGTAAACGGCTAGGAACTCTGCTGAGGCGGGAGCAGGAAAGACCAAATGGATCAATGTCCTTGTGCATCAACAAGCACCGTGGTACAATAAGCCCAGTGGTTTCAGATCGTATGTGTCTGAGAAGAGGGGCGCAGACACGCTTAAAGGGGAACAGGACCAGATTTACACATCAAAGCCCATCTGAGAAAATACTTAAAGCTTCCCATCATAGTAAGGTGATAAAGATTAGCAAAATGGTTTCCAAACCAGCGGTTCGGACCTCAAAGCAGGACACCAACTGGGTGTTTGCTGGGGTGATCTGAACAAAACTAATTTAGTTTAAAAATAAATTTTAATGCCAAACTTTCACCTTTATCATTAAAAAGTTTATAATAAATCAAGATAATCAAGAATGATAGATTTGGTATAAAAATATTAGCTGAATCATTTATAACCTTGCTGGAAATTTTCTGCACAAAGCTGGAGTTGCAGTATTTTAAATGTCTGGACTGAGTGGGGTTGAAAGGCTAAAATCTCCCAAAACCTTCATCTAATACAGCATGTTTACAAAACTTCACACACATCATGCACATCAGCCGCAGTGGGTAAGATGCAAAGACCTCAGACTGTTATTTTCTCTCTCATTTCAATTATATTATATTGGTTATTTGTTGGGCAGAGTGTAAAAATATGACCGTATCGCACTGTATACCGACTTCATGTGAAGAAAACCATCAAACCTAAAACCTTAAGGGTGGAAAAAACTGAACAAATGTACTAATAGCATCAATAAAAAAGGAAAACATCTTTAACCTACATTTAACAGGCCATACATCACACAAAAAGCAGAGCTATTGGCCATCTGGCTAATAGAGCACCCATAACCTCTGTGAATGTGGGTGGTAATAGACTGCTGATAAGGAGACAAACAAGGCCCTTTATGGCTTTATGCTACGACCAAATTGTCTGTAATCTCGATGACAAAATCGGCTTTAATTAATTCCCCTGATAGATGGTGGAGGAGGGGGGAGACTGGTGCAGCAGGGTTAATGTGAAGTCAGAGGACAAGATAACAAATAGGTGGGGTCAATAATGGAAAACAAAGAGAATTTCGATCAATTGGAGATGTTCAGTTCTGAGCTGATGAGTCATTCCAGTTTTCTACTAAATATTTGACCTTTCCGTGGCTGAAAATCATTTACTGGGAGAATTTGTTACTTTTTTATGTCTGAAGACATGGTGAAAGCGACTGAAAGCAACTAATTAGAAAAGGTTGAATTCGAAGGTTTCTGCAGAAGGTGGAATTGAAGCTAAGGCAACACAGCGTAAAGAAATTGTGTGCTTTGTGATAATTGACATGGACAACATTCAATGAGACCTTAATTAACGCCTCAGGCTCATTTCCAGCTCTGAGCTCGATCTGACTGGCAGCACACTACATTGAACACAGCGCAACAAGCATGGATCATCAAAATGATGTCAATGAACCCCAAGAGCTTTGTCCCTACTAAAGAAATGCAGAGCAGAATCAACCATTCAACACATCATGCATCAGCACAGATTCATGTAGACTGGATTATGCAACATGTGCTATAAAGCATTTTTGGAGTTACACAAGCAGAACCTTCATTAGGACAACCCAGGTCATCTCTAGTAGTAATACTTCAATATAGTTTTACTCAATGAGAAGTAAAAAGTAATTATCAGATATATGACTCAAGACTAAATACAGGGGTTAGACAATGAAACTGAAACACCTGTCATTTTAGTGTGGGAGGTTTCATGGCTAAATTGGACCAGCCTGGTAGCCAGTCTTCATTGATTGCACATTGCACCAGCAAGAGCAGAGTGTGAAGGTTCAATTAGCAGGGTAAGAGCACAGTTTGCTCAAAATATTGAAATGCACACAACATTATGGGTGACATACCAGAGTTCAAAAGAGGACAAATTGTTGGTGCACGTCTTGCTGGCGCATCTGTGACCAAGACAGCAAATCTTTGTGATGTATCAAGAGCCACGTATCCAGGGTAAATGTCAGCATACCACCAAGAAGGACGAACCACATCCAACAGGATTAACTGTGGACGCAAGAGGAAGCTGTCTGAAAGGGATGTTCGGGTGCTAACCCAGATTGTATCCAAAAAACATAAAACCACGGCTGCCCAAATCACGGCAGAATTAAATGTGCACCTCAACTCTCCTGTTTCCACCAGAACTGTCCGTCGGAGCTCCACAGGGTCAATATACACGGCTGGCTGCTATAGCCAACCTTGGTCACTCATGCCAATGACAAACGTCGGTTTCAATGGTGCAAGGAGCGCAAATCTTGGGCTGTGGACAATGTGGAAACATGTATTGTTCTCTGATGAGTCCACCTTTACTGTTTTTCCCCACTTCCGGGAGAGTTACGGTGTGGAGAAGCCCAAAGAAGCGTACCACCCAGACTGTTGCATGCCAGAGTGAGCATGGGGGTGGATCAGTGATGGTTTGGGCTGCCATATCATGGCATTCCTTGGCCCAATACTTGTACTAGATGGGCGTGTCACTGCCAAGGACTACCGAACCATTCTTGAGGACCATGTGCATCCAGTGGTTCAAACATTGTATCCTGAAGGCGGTGCCGTGTATCAGGATGGACAATGCACCAATACACACAGCAAGACTGGTGAAAGATTGGTTTGATGAACATGAAAGTGAAGTTGAACATCTCCCATGGCCTGCACAGTCACCAGATCTAAATATTATTGAGCCACTTTGGGGTGTTTTTGGAGGAGCGAGTCAGGAAACGTTTTCTCCACCAGTATCACGTAGTGACCTGGCCACTATCCTGCAAGAAGAATGGCTTAAAATCCCTCTGACCACTGTGCAGGACTTGTATATGTCATTCCCAAGACGAATTGACGCTGTATTGGCCGCAAAAGGAGGCCCTACACCATACTAATAAATTATTGTGGTCTAAAACCAGATGTTTCAGTTTCATTGTCCAACCCCTGTAAGTATTTGGTAAAAACTCTAGAGTTGTTAAAATAATGTAATCATAAAGAAAAAATCTAAAATCATGTGCAGGTTCTGGTACTCAGAAGAACAAAATGAGTAAAAATAAATTAGATCATTACAAAAAACTAAATAACAAACAACACAACATAAAACATTTGAAATCAATACATACATTACATGATGTGTACATGTCAGAACTGCAAAGTACTTCCAGTGACAGTATCTAGTTGACCTTTAAAAGTCACAACCGGCTCACCAGGTAGAAAATACGTTTTCCTCCACCAGTATCATGTAGTGACCTGGCCACTATCCTGCAAGAAGAATGGCTTAAAATCCCTCTGACCACTGTGCAGGACTTGTATATGTCATTCCCAGACGAATTGACGCTGTATTGGTCGCAAAAGGAGGCCCTACACCATACTAATAAATTATTGTGGTCTTTCACCAGGTCTGTTTCATTGTCCAACCCCTGTATATATATGTGTGTGTATATCTATATATATATATATATTTATATTTGACCCCCTTTCTTTTCCAATGGTTATGGTCAATCTGACAGAGAGAGGTATCCCAATCCTTGTGGTTTTTAGTATAACAATGGCCATCAGTGGGCTCTAGATGGACAAACTGTCTACTTTTAAGGCTAGGCTTAAAACTTTCCTTTTTGATAAAACTTATAGTTAGAGTGGCTTAGGTTATCCTGAGCTATCTCTGCAGTTATTCTGCTATAGGCTTAGGCTGCTGGAGGACATAACGACCACTTTCACCCTCTTTGCTACTTTCTCACACTACTCTACAATTTTGTATTATTTGCTGTTATTTCAGCTTTTAACTTTGTTCTCTCTCTTTTCTCTTCCTAGAAGCTACACCTGGCCTGACTCTGTGTCTACCTGTGACAACTTTCTGGAGAGGGGAATCCTCAAAGCTTCTGCTGGCAACAACTTAATGCTGACCCTCTACCGATGATCCACATGGCCCTGTCTTTCAGTATTTAACCCTTTCTCTTTCCTAGACATAGCTACTGACTGAGCTTTTACTGTAACTAACTCTATGTGCTCTCTTCAGACTCTAACCTTGAAAACTGGCTCAGAGTTTATCTGTTCTTTCTTTCTAGGTGAAACGACTAAAGGAGCTACATCCATTAACATTTACTTTTCCTTCCCATAGAAAGTTCTCCTGGGTCAGTGCTTCTTTATTCTCTTTGTGTCTCTGCTCTGTTCTCTCTAACCCCCAGTCGGTCGTGGCAGATGGCCGCTCACACTGAGCCTGGTTCTGCTGGAGGTTTCTTCCTGTTAAAAGGGAGTTTTTCCTCTCCACTGTCGCTACATGCATGCTCAGTATGAGGGATTGCTGCAAAGTCAACGCCAGTGACTGTCCACTGTCTCTACATGCTCATCCAGGAGGAGTGAATGCTGCGAGTCACTGACTGGATGCAATCTGCTGGGTTTCCTTAGATAGAAAAACTTTTTATCCAATTTTGTAAAAACAAATTATGCCTCCTGCAATTGAAATGTAGATTTTAATTTGCCAACGAAGGGGAATTTTCGTTTTAAAAAAATTTTGAAAAAATAAAAATTTAATTAGGTTTTTGGGTGAGTTTTTGCTGGTGGGTTTTTTTGAAAAAAGGGTTAAAATTTTTTTAAGGGGCTTTTTTTTTTAAAAAAATTTTCCGGGTCTTTGGTTCTGACATTACCCTTTTTTCGTGGTTTGATTTCAAATGATTTGTGTTTTTTGTAATTTTTTTTTTGAAATCAAATTTTTTCTTTTGTTTTTCTGGAAGAACCCAAGGGTTTTGTTTTTTTTTTTGAACTTTTTTAACAAAAATTTTCCCCCCCTTTCGGGGGGGCAATGAAACGAAAAAAATTGGTTTTAGCCAAATAAAAATTTTTTGGGGGTCTTTTCCCCAACCGTAATTTTTAAACAAAAAATTATATATTATATAATATAAAAAATTTTAAATTTTTTAAAAACAAAACCCCCTTAAAAAAAAACCCTAATTTTTAAAAAAAACAGTTACCATTTCACCCCAAATTTTAAAGGAGGTTTTTTCCATTACGCTAATATGTATTGTCGGTGCTCTCGCCTGTCATCCTGTTTTCAAGCTCTGACTCGTTTCTAGCAGAGCTTCACTGCAGTAAAATTCCTCACTATATATTGGTTTGGGTTTTCTCGTAGAAAACGGTAAAAGGATTAAAAAGAGGGAAAAAAATGACAGGAAAGCAGCACAAAATCCATAAAAGCACCCGAAATATGTGACATTTCCTCATGTTGCAACCACACAGAGCCTCAGCGAGAAGTGGAAACAACAGAGATGCATGTCACAGCCTGCTGTGAGGTCCCTCCATGTGATTGTGTTACTATCACTGAGTGGTGCCATCTACAAGCCTTTATATTTTCCACCCATCAGATCGTGCACCAACTTGTTTTAGAGCATAGGTGTCAAACTCCAGTGCTCGAGGGCCAGCATCCCACAGGTTTTAGATATTTCTCTGCTTCAGCACACCTGAATCAGATAATTAGGTCATCAGCAGAGCTCTGCAGAGCTTGATGGCATGCTGGGGAGGTTATTCAGCTGTTTCATTCAGGTGTGTTCGACCAGGAACACACGTAAAAGCTGCTGGACTCCCTGTTTTTTTTTTTAAAGATACCTTTGTGAGTGGTACTGTCAAAGACAATGAAATAATGCATTTTTTCTGGAACTTTCAAAATAAATCACATTAACCTACTCCCAGCACAGCCAGAAAAAGGGAATAACAGCGGACTTCCCGTGACGTCACTGTCCAAATAAAAACCCCGTTTTTGCAACAAACTGACCCTTCCACGCATGTCCCCAGAGGAACTGGATGGAGAGACAAGTGTACTAATGTTTCTTTGTGGGCAAACAGACATAACTCTTCAAACTGGATCCAAGAGTGTCATACGATCACGCGATCATATGCACTAAGTTAAGTGGGAATGAATTGCTGTTTGTGTATCCGGTATTCATTCATGAAAGTGTGTAATTAAGGTACAAGCGTTGCTTGACTTTCTCTCTGAGGTCTACAGAAGCAAACTGTGTTCCAGAGAGTTCCCAGCAGAGACCCACAGAGTGGAGCAGTTTTTCCCAGTATGAAGGAAGGACAACGGGACCGCATCGCCGTGGTTACAGCAGTAACGTGCAGTTTGGCCGGTCGACAGAACGTGTTGCCCCCCCCCACAACTACGGAGGTTTGTAAGTTAACCCTTTGTTCACTGTGGATGCTTTCTTCAACTTCGTCGCCCCAGACAACTTTTCCTCAGCACGGTTCACGTAAGAGGTAGTGTTTTGGGCAGAAAGAAGTAGTTTGAAATAATCTAAACATTTTTTCGTTTTATGACGTTTGGTTTTGTTGTGTTGAAAACTCAGCTATCTTAGAGCTAGCAGGCTATCTGCACCACACGTGCTCAGTTTGTGTTCTGTGTTTGTGTTTTTTTTTTTTAAGTTAAGACAAACTTTATTTAAAGGGTGATTTTAAACACAGAAGATCGGCCATAACGCGCCATCCACGTTTATGCATTTCAACCCTTTTATTAATGGTATTTTAAAGGTATACCAATTATTGCTTAAGTTAGTTCCAAGACTAACTAAACTTCATTTCCAGATTCTTCAAGATAATCCTTGGTTCTCAAACATAAACATTGCATGGTAATGTTGCATCACTCTTTCAGTCATGGTTTTCAATCATCTTTAATCAACTTGTTTATATTGTACATAGCCCATTAGTCTTCCCTATTCCGTAATTCTGCTCGGTAGTTTAGTTGGATTGTTTTAGCATACTGAAGAGTTTGTTGATTGAAATATGTTTGAGTTGAGTTGACTTATTTTTGTTAATAAATTCTTGTATTTTAAGAAATTGTGTGAATTCATTCCATGTGTGTACAGAGTTTTGCTGTTCAATAATGTCAGAGCTTGGGTCATCCCTTTTGATTTTGTCCTAATAACACCGCATTACTAGGCTGGTATTCACAGGACAACCCTTAACAGCCCCAAATATTATTTAATAAAATATTAAAAATATTAAATAAATATATTCATATTCATAATTACAACACAGGGAAGCTGGTCAGACTTTATGGAAGAATGGATAAAGCTTTTTTCGGTAAAAACATTATTTTCCAAAGCCACACTCATGCCTCATTACTTAGAATAAATAGAACTTGTGTGACAACATGAAGTAGGGTAAAAGATCTCAAAAAGGAGCACTTCATGCCCCGATCTGAAGAAGAAATTAAAAAACAGATGAGAAATAGGACATCTATCAGACTAGAAAGGGTTAAAAAGCCATTTTTAAGTCTTCTGGACTGCAGACAACCACAGAGAACCATTATCCACAAAGGAAGAGAACATGGAAAATAGAGAAACCATCCCAGTAGTGATCGGGCAACCAAAATGTCTCCATCAATGACTCATCCAGGAGGTTATAGAGGAACAGAACAACATTTAAAGCTCTGCTGGGTTAAGGTCAGAGTTCATGACCAGAGAGAATGGGCAAAAATGGCCTCCATGGGAGAGTTCCAAGGCCAGAACTACTGCTGACCATCGTCTTATTTCTTCAGGTAATTGTTGCCCGGAAATAAAACGTGTTTGATGATCCAAAACATTTAGGTGTGACAAAAAAAAGCAAAAAGGGATGAAATATGCAAGACAAATACTCGAGACAATGTATTCATGTGCTGGAATGCTGCAGCCAAGCATGCAGTCAACGGATTTCTATTAGTAAAATATTTTAAAGCCATGTTGAATTTTCCTTCCACCTCATAGTGATGCGCTATATTGGGTTGATCTATCACATGAGATCTCATTAAATCACTCTGAATCTGCATCCTGATATGACAACCACTAGAAGTTATTGTTCTTGTGAGGTGAGGCCTAGAGCTTCTCCGTTTACACCCTAAGATCTGCCGCGAAAAACCCTCAAAATGGGATCCTGTTGTATTTTGATCAAACCGTGTCGGCCAGTTCGCTGAGACCTGAGGACACTGGGTGAGTGAGAAAAAGCAACATCTCCTCCAAGGAATTAGTGATTTGTGTTCTGTGACGTGAATACTCGGTGTTGACAGTTGGAGGACACTGAAACAGGAAGAAAAAGAAGAAAGCCAGAGGAACGAGGATGATGAAGATAAGCCCAGAGCTGCTCCCTCCTCTTCATCATCCATGTTAATAGGCTGGCAGATAGAGAAGGACTCAGAGAAAACAGAAGGGAAAATAATCCTCATATCTCATCTTGTCCTGTTTTTGTCTTCCCTTGGTTTGTTCCTTACTTGATGGCAGTGCAGCAGGAGCCTGAGATGGTAAACATCCAGAAAATCTAAACATGCTTGGGCCTTCAACATATGATGAGAAACAAAAGAGAGAAAAACGAAGAGAATCTTTTGGACGCCGACTTTGATGGCAATATGTGCTGCTGTCCCTCGGAGATAGTCGAGGGGACGCGACCCACGCTGGCGGCGTTTTTAGCACACGTGCGTGGAGTGGGGGTGGTGACGGGGTCCGCAGGGTTACGGGCCCCCCGGGAGAGGAGGCGGTGCATGCTGATGGACGGGAGAATGAAATGTGGTGAGGGGCGGGGCTAAAACAGAACGTTGGCTGCCGCGAGGGGATGCGTGGCGATGATGCTCAGCTGCCAGCAGTCATCAGATCACTCTTGCTCTGTTTGTGTCTGTCTGTGTTTGTAAATGTGTGTGTGTTGGGGTGGGAGTTTGTGTGTGTGCGCGAGGGGGGTTGATACACCGCTCACACCCAAGTCCGCTCGTGACTTTAACTGTCTGACATCTGTATCCCTGATTTACTCATTACATTGTGAAAGAGCAGCATATAAGTAAATAAAACAAAGTAAAGCTTCTCCTCAGCTTGGTTGGATGTAGATGTGTGTGTTGGTATCTGACAACCTGTGGTAACAGATGGGAGGGGTTGGGTGTATTCCAGGCAGCGAGACCCCGGCGCAGCAGGAGAGCTGCAGGCTGTCTCCTGATTATGTAACCATGTGAACAGATGCACTCGTCGCTCTCGGGCATCAGCTCAGAAGGAGGATGACAATCCTGCAAGCCGAGACGACGCCAGCCACCAGTCACTTTCATATCTGTCACATGTTGAACTCTGGGTACGTGTAGACACCTGGATTTCCAAAGCTGCAGGTCATTTATCCCGGTTTATTTTAGCTAACAGCAGACAAAGTTAAAGCTTTAAGCACTTATCTCTTAATTATTTAGCCAGTCCACTTCACAATGTTTAACAGAAAGAATAAATACAGCAAAACATTTTAAGGGTGTCAATACAGCAGCAATGATGGAAATTTTCCACCAAAACAGAAGAATCTGCTGAGCCACTGGTTGCCATGGTGATTCCCGCCTTTATTGGGAAGGTGGGAACCCAAAGACTGGTTCTGTTTACAGAAGGAAAGGGAAAAACCATGGGCAACGCAACCTTGGGGGGTCTGGGTGTTTTCACACCTCACTTTTCCCACAGCGCTCCCAGTCTCATTCCTCCATAATTTGCTCGCTGAATTCCCCCTCCATCCCGTTCCTCCCCCCCTCCCTTCCTTTGCAACCTGACACCTGATTAGCTATCCCGCCTGATGTCTCGCCTGTGTTGTGTTTGTCTTACGTTCAGTTCGTGGTGAGGAAACACCGGTGTCTAGCGACACAGAAGTCGTTTATTGCCAACATATTGTTTTTCTGGACGTGCTAGCATATGTTAGCCGGTAAAAGGAGTCTCTCTGTCATGTCCTTCAGATTAATGACAGTGTCAAGCTTTTAACTGTCTTTTGTCACTTTTAAGATACAGAAAAGAAAAAGGCAAGAGAAGATTGACAACTTTTTCAAAAGAAATCCTGTAAATGGTATTACTGTAAAAAGCTAAAATCCAATTCAAATGAAAAAATTAAAAATATATTTTGTTAGATTATTTTTTTGTGTAAACTGAACCACAAAGTATTTTACTTTACCGCTGCACCCTTCTGGTTTAGGATAGTTCAGTTGCAGGAGGCATCCATTTCAGAAAGACCACATGAAAGGTCAGAGGTCAGCAATTTAAAAAAAAATTATGTTTAAAGTATACTATCTTTCAGTTACAGTTTGTGAAAGATCATCCCAGATCTAAAGATCATCCCAGATCTAAAGTAACGTTCTTAAGCATTTTTTATTAAACTGTAACTAATCTCTTGGAGACGTTGAGATTGTATGAAAATAAATATAAAAAACAGCGATTAAGAATCTCAACCCACAGACAAACAACATCCCACACACTACTGGACAAACTATCATTCAATATCCTGAATGGCAGAAAATCTTTCAAACACCAGGAAAAGGAATGAAAACGTTACAAAGTAACAAACTTTACTGTTCCAACTGTTTCTAGAATGAGTTAAAGTCTGAACATTAATAAATTAACAGATCTCTTTTGAACAACTAAGCAATATCCTGAGGTCACAGTGAGTGAAATAAAATGAAAGTCAAGATGAATGAAAATGATATATTACTATTAGTCTTATTAGGAGTTTCTTGTCATTTGATATTTGCATCTTACCGCCTACACGCTAAAAAACATAATACAATATTACCTTAGCTATTTAGTCAGAGAATCTGTAAATGAATATTGTACTCAGATCACGCTGAACTAGTCAATTTATTGCGGTTGCTGCTAATGTAATTGTAAGATGCTCATAACGAAAAGAAAACAGAAATTGATAGCGGCAACACTAGCCACTGGCTTATGCATACAAATGATTTTGTACTTTATTCACTCTGTCACTGCTTGTTTTTTATGGAGTACCAAACATGTTGCCATGGTTTAAAAACCAGCCTTTTTTAACAACTCTTGTCAACATAACTGGAAAACTTCCCTACTTACCTCAAAATAAGAGTCTCAAACTTAAACGGGTTAGAACCGTCTTGTGAGTTTATTATCGCCCAAAAGCTCTTTCTATACCCCGACTCTTTAATCTTGTTGGTTTAATTGATCAACATTCAGTCGCAAGGCAGAAGAAAAAGTCAGACTTCTGCAGTTCAGGATGATGGGTTCAACATTCTGCCAGCTGGTCGGTGTTAGGAAAGCTCCTAGTCCAATTCTGCATGATCTTCTGGTACATGCAGCACAGGGTGTTTATTATGTCAACATTACATACTAGCATCCTGATTTAATCATTGTGTGACTTTTAGACGTCTAACAGCCAAACAAAGATGTTGAAAAGCAGACTTGGTTAGTCCCTTTGTTACTGGTTAAATTCAGCCCTAGGAAAGGCGATAAAGCTCCAGGTTATTTTAACCAATCTGACGCTGTGTAAAAATCAGGGACAGTGGGGCTTATTTTGGAGATAATTTCAACTAAATCACAGATGCTAAAAGTCTAGATATGTGTTAATATTGCTGTAGATGTCTTTACCACTTTGAAAATGCAGCATCTTTTCTGTATCATCAGCAAAATGTCTTTTTTGTGTTTTTAAAAGGACGGCTTTTCAAATGTTACTTTTCAACTGTATGTCTGCATCTTTATCTGTGTTTCAGTAGATGTCTTTTCCGCACACGTAATAAGAAATATTTTCCGCACTGGATTTAGAAAAATGTTCTCCAGGATGTCCTTTCCGGCGACTGAGACGCTCATGCAGTGGGGTAAGGATTTTCCTCCTACCTGGGCTTTAGTTCAGAAGTAAAAATACCAAACCTAGATAAATTTGGATTCTTCAGCCACATTTGTCTTGATTTCTCATCTGTTGTTACCCGATTAAAAATAATCCACTGATTGCAGGAAAAATGCAACTTAAAAATGCATCAGCTGAAGCCACAGGTTAAGCTTCGTCCAATTAAAGATGCAGCTGCAAGCGGTGCTACAAGTAGGCATGTCATGACATGTCCAAGATTCAAAAGGACATGTCTGGACATGGGGTGTGATTATCCTAACAGACAAAAGGAAGACATTTAGCTGAACCACAAACCAGTTTAGCTAAAATTCAGTACAGCTCACTACAAACCAAAACAAACCTCTTCTACTGAAGCTACTGCTATCGTACCAGAGCATCCTCCAGCAGCACTACCAGGAATCAGATGGACAGGCCAGATCTTTCTTCCAGATGACTTTCGACTTTAAACCACATTAACACATCAACAGGTTGTCTTTGTTTCAAGGATTTCCACGTTTTCAGCAAGATGTCTTTTCTACGCACTGAATAAGATTTTCATCCGTCATCCACAGTAACACACAATGTGGACGGAAGATGAAATTTTCTTTTCTCTGCATTTTTAATTAGATGTTAATCAGAAGGTTATGTCAATTCACGTTGTTTGGTTTGTCCTAAAAGCTATCAGACCATAATCTGAAATCTCTTTCATCATAATTAAATCTGAGAAATATCGAAGTTCAGAAATTCAAACCTGTAAACATGCTTGTTTAAAAGAAGTGAAATATTGTAATCAGCCAAATGAAAACCTTGACATTTCAATCCCTTTAAAGAGTTGTTTAAAACTGTGACCAGGTAATGTGGATTTGATAAATGCTTTCTTCAGTAGAGGCCTTTTTGGCTCGCGGGTATCAGGGGAAATAATGCAGCCCGTTAAGGCACTAAGAGGCAGCCGTAAACGCAGATCTTTTTCTTCCCCCAGGAGGTCAATACAACTGGGATTAAAGACATTTTTCATGAGAAGACACAAAATGACTGCAAGTTCAAGTGCAGGGGATGTAAATTACTGCAAACCGGCTGGAAGAAACTGCAAACTCAATAATGCAAACAGCAAATACTGCAAAAAGCAGTGCAGTCAGACATTTGCACCCTTTATACTACAAAATAACATGTTTTACACAGAATTAATGAAAAATTTGGCAGAATAATAGATTCAACAGTTGCACAAAACAAAGCCCCCATAACAGCCCAACAGCTGCTGCTGGACAGAAAGCGAAAGGGAGAAATGGCTTCATTCAAACCATCCTCTGAGCTTTCTGCAACTTTTACATAAAAATCAACAGAGCAAAAAGCAGCACAGCTCACCTGCCTAAGAGAGACAGCAGGGCTCACTACTCTGCTTTCTAATCTGGATTACCTTGGACTTGTTTGTAATTATTCGATTAATTTCCAAATCAGATAAGGTCAATCAGATCAAGCACCAGGATTACAAACCAAACCCAGAACGAGCTGGGGCTGCTGTGAAATAATCCAGCAGATAATTTACCGGTCCTCTCTGAGCTGGGAGTCCATCTTCCAAGAACAAAGTGCACCACTGACTACTGATCACTTTGAACTCTGATCCAAGTGTCACTTTATCAGCTGGGGGAGAAACGGCATGCCTCATTAAGCCTGTGAGGATGTGATTGTTTCTGAGATAAGGAGCTGCAGGCCATACCTCGAGCGCTGCCTCTCGGACACGTTATACTGTACCTTTATATCTCCACATCATCCTGAGTGGCTGTGGGAGGATGATCGGAGCCATGCAGGAGAGGGGACACTCCAGCTGGAAGTGATGGCTTAATAATTAAACCACAGCCTCTTCTTATCTCTGAGCGGATAGGAGCAGCAGCAAACATCTCTGGCAATCGCAGGCTGTTGTTTCTCTCTCATTTAACAGCAAATCAGCTCTGGGTCAGACCCTGCATCCACCGCCCTGCTGATTGTTTGCCCAGAACCTAGAGTTTCATGGCAGCAGCGCATGCAGACTACATCTTTTAGACAAGCTTTATTCGAGAACATGCAAGGTCCCTGCTGCATAAATGCACAGAACTCCTATGAAGATAAATTACTAACATTTTCTTCATTTAAATGATTACAGCTGGGAGTTTCTACATAGGTGAATGACTTTTCAATTCCTTGTCTTGGCTGTAGTTCATTTTGCAAGATCAAATAAAATAGAAAATAAATCAAAATACACTGATACTAAAACTACTGATTTGATAATATAACTGAATAAGATATTTGCTCAATGTTTCAGATTTTCTTGCTTTTTTTTTATTTGATTTAGTTTTGTCCTCACTGTTGTCTCAGCTGCAATTCATTTAAGTTCTATTCCTAAGAATTATGAAAATATTTTGAAAATTCAGTCATGAAAAAATTCTTTCTTATTAATTATATTAGTAAATTATTGTGACAAAATAACCAACTTAAAGAAACACGTTAAAAATGTGGAGATACAGCTGTCTCTGTTACCATTTCTCCAAATTCAACGTTAAGGTAAAATGGAAGAACGAGAAACATTGAGAAACGGAGGTTTTGCTTGCCTTGAATTCAAACTTCATGTTTAAATAAAATTATAAATAAACTAAAAATAAAAAATAAAATAAAAATATGACATTTTTTTCCAAATATCAATATATTAAAAAATATTTCTTAATTGAAACCAATAAACATGAAAATGTAGTCATCTTGGTTGCAATTAAATCACATTAAGCCTTAAATACAATTAATAATTTATATATATAAATAAAAGAGGAACAAACATCTAATTCATAGTTTATTCTGAAAAAAGTAGAACATGCTGTAATATTTTTATCAGACGTGTACTGGCTGAACAGGTTTTTATGGGAAACTGATTATTTCCCACCCAGTTGCATTACGCGCCCGCGTTGTTTTCCCGCCGTGCACGCGCCTCGAATTTGGGCACGTGTGAAGGTTTTTGCGCCTCATGGTGACATCGCGTCCGCGTGTGTGTGAACATTTAACGCCCGTGGTGTGATGCGCGTGTGTGTGCGACACACTGACCTCCGCGCCTCTCCGGGGACAGCCACGCCACTCCGCTGCTGGGATGAGTTCAAATCCACGCACTGCCGGAGTCTCCCACTCAGTCTAAGTCATTAAAAAGCGCTTCTGCCTGAGTTCCACTGCTTGTTTCCTTCTTCATGTCCACGCTGCTGTCTGACGCCGGACGATCCACCGTCCCTCTCAGAGAGGAACCAAACGCAGACAGGCTGCCGTTCTCGCGTTAAACCATCTCCGCTGCCGTGCCGCAGATCCGCCTCTGTCGGCTCTGGACCCACAGGCGCGACTGAAGCGCTTTTACGCACAGCGCGTCAGAGTTAGGGGGAGGAGGGACGAGTGAGAGGAGAACAAGCAAGCGAGACGTGGATGTAGTGAAATATTTACTAAATGAACAGAGGAATGAAGATGAATAAAAGGAGAATAGAAAGAAACGTGAAGCCTGATTTTGTTTTGGGTATGAGAAAAATCAGCTTGCTCCAAAATAAGTGAATATTTATATTTTCATGGGACAAAACTGCACATATGACACTTTGATATACTGTAAAGTAGTCCGTGAACAGCTTGTATAACAGTGTAAATTTGCTGTCCCCTCAAAATAACTCAACACACAGTTATTAATGTCTAAACCGTTGGCAACAAAAGGGAGTACACCCCTAGGTGAAAATGTCCAAATTGTGCCCAATTAAGGCAGTGTTCGTCTTGGAGATGTGTTATCAAGCTTTAATACTCTCCTGTGGCCCAGTTTCCAAAGGAAGGAGATCATGCTCTGCTACATCACAGTACATGTTTGCATTCATGGTTCCCTCAGTGAACTGTTGCTCCCCACAGCCAGCAGCACTCATGCAGCCCCAAACCACGACTCTCCCACCACCATGCTTGACTGTAGGCAAGACACACTTGTCATTGTGCTGCTCATCTGGATGTCGCAACACATGCTTGACACCATCTGAACCAAATAGGTTAATCTTGGTCTCGTCAGACCACAGGACATGGAAGACGGTAAATGGCCTGCACTGGGTAAAGTGTCTTCCTCAAGGACATGGTTCCAGTAATCCATCTTCTTAGTGTGCTTGTCTTCAGCAAACTTCAGCAGGCTTCCTTCTGGGAGGACAGCCATGCAGACCAGTTTAATACAGTGTGCCTCCTATGGTCTGAAAGCTGACAGGCTGACCCCCCCACCCGTTCAACCTCTGCAGCGATGCTGGCAGCACTCATACATCTATTTTCAGCAGACAACCTATGGATATGACACTGAACTTCTCTGGTCAACCATGGCGAGGCCTGTTCTGAGGGGAACCTGTCCTGTTAAACTGCTCTATGGTCTTGGCCACCGTGCTGCAGCTCATTTTCAGGGTGTTGGCGATGTTCTTATAGCCTGGACCATTGTTATGTAGAGCAACAATTATTTTTTTAGGTCATCAGAGAGTTCTTTGCCCTGAGATGCCATGTTGAACTTCCACTGACCAGTCTGGAAGCGTGTGAGAGAGTCACATGAAAATGACCAATTGGGCACAATTTTCACTTAGCGGTGTACTCCCTTCTGTTGCCAACGGTTTAGACATTAATAACTGTGTGTTGAGTTATTCTGAGGGGACAGTAAATACAGACTGTTACACAAGCTGAACACTAAGTACTATCAGTGTCATATGTATGCAGTGTTGTCCCATGAAAAAATATAATAAAATATTTACAAAAAATTGTAAGATATTATGTATCTGCAAAACGTAAGACGATGAAACAAAACTGAGGCAGAATTTATTCTTGTCTATGAGCAACTATTAGTGCTGTACTCTATAATCTGACCTCCATTACAGAAGGAAACCGTTATTGTTATTACAGAACGGCTTAGCTCATCATCCAGACCTAAGTCCAATTGATAGCCTGTGGCAAGACTTGAAAAAGTGATGTTCACGGATGTTCTTCATCCAATCTACCTGACTTTGAGATGCTTTGCAAAGAACAATGGACAACAAACTCAACTTCTATAACTCCTGTAAGTGCTTCACCTCAGTGCCTGTTTCATTTTATTGTAGAAAAGCTTTTATTTTTTGTACAAAGAAACAATCCCAAGCTACATGAAAATGTTGTTCTGTCCCCTCACAGCTTTCTCCTGCTTTGTGAGAATCTGTTATTCTAATTGTCAGAGCTTAGAGGAGCTCATGCCTACTGACTGTTGAGTCAGATTATTTATAAAGCTTTGAAGTTTGCATCAGTTGGCCTTTTCCTAATGAGTTCTGTGAACAGACCATCAACCTAACGAGCTCATTAGGGTCCAAGACCTCGATATAAATTAGCTGAGAACTGAAGTTCCTCTGGTTATCCAAACCTTTACACTGTCCTTCATGTTATTTAGTTATTTATTTTTTGGTCTTTAACTATTAAAGCAAATACAACAGTTCACCTATTTTTAAAACTGTGATATAAGTTAAAGGTCATAGGATGTAATGCAGAAAAATAAATAAACTTAATGAAAACACGCCAATTTTGAGTCCCGTTTTTCGATAAAACGTTTTTGTGCTAGTATGAGGTGGTTTTATTGGCTGTATCAAAATTAAGGTATTTCTCCAGAGTGCAATGGAAACACGTTTTTCGCATCACACGAGTCACATGATCAACAACCGGATGTTAATACTGACAGGAAGTAGTTGGCGGATGATGTTATCGTGTGAGCAAACTTATTCATGTGTAATTTGAATTGCATTTCTTATTTAACGGAAACACGACAATTGTGTTTTAGCAGAATATCGACAAAGTTTGGTGCACATTTGTAATGGAAACATAGCTAATAATGACATAAATGTTTCTTGAAGGTGTGTCCCACCTTTTAGGGCAATGTTTTAACCTCTAGTGGTGGGACCAGCTAATGGGATTAACCAACCAGGTTCTTGTCCACTTTCTTACGCCATTGCCTACACCTGTCCTCTGCTGCTTCATTAGAGGGCAATTAGAAGACAAATAAATCATTAACTATTTTGTAATTTCTTGAACAAAAACATAGTTCTAGCTTTTGTTCCTCATAATTAAAGGCCCAGAGGTGAGGTTGGCTGTAGCTGGAGAGGTAAGGATATGAACGCTGCAGGCATTAAGGTTGCTGTTGTGTCAGGTGAGTGGCTCAGTGAAGTGCAGAATGAGCTACATACACTATATTGCCGAAAGTATTTGTCTACTTTTACTTGTACATGAACTTTGATGACATGCTATTCTTAATCTATAAAGTCCAGTTTGTTGGACCCACAACAGCAACTTGAACTATTCTGGAAACATCTTCCTCAAGGTTTAGGAGTGTGTTCATAGTTTCCATACTAGTTCATTCTTTGGTGTTTAGTTTCTTAGTTTATTCTCGGGTCTATTCTTTTTGTATTTGGATTTCTATCTCTCAGTTCAGTGCATGTCTTTTCCTCATGGTTAGTAGTTTCTTTTTGTCTTAGTTCTGCTCCCTCTGTGTTAATTATCCTCTGGCCCTCAGCCTCCCTGGTTTCATTTTACCACAGCTGTTCTATATCTCCTCTGATTGAGCTTATCTGCTCTGTCATTTTCCACCCCTGCCTCAGTTTTTAAGCTTTTGGTTTTTCACTGTTCTTGCTAGATTCTCTTGTAACACTGTCGGTTTCCTGCGATTCCCCCCAAAAGTTCTCCTTTTGGTTTATCATGAAATAACTCTGTTTTGCCACAGTCCGTCTCTGCACTGGGGTCATCAACAAACCTCATCTTGACACTAACTTCCAAGGGAAGTTAACCGCTGTGCCATAAATAGACACGTGGCTATGGAATAGTTTATTTATGGGTATGGATTGAAAGGAGGCAAGAATAAAATCCCAATATGAAATAGATGTAGGGTAAATAAATCTGGAGCCAAAGATATTTCCATGTGTGCCCCCGAAAAATATATGTTTTCCTGAAATGATCGGGATGAAAAACATAGGGTCAGGACAAAGAATGAGAGCTACAGTGAGGTACAGGTAGCTGCAGAACAGGATTGGACTATTGGACATTAAATTCAGCTTTTCAACATAATCATCCCAAAATACCTTATTTAGCTATTTCAGCCAGTTTTCCAACCGAGACCCAAACTGAAAAAAATTATTCATTCTTTGAAAATCTTCTCCCATCAGCTGAAGACATTTACTGAAAGGCAAATCCTGCACATCAGGTTACATCACAGCCTATGAGTTATGTTTAATAAACCTGCTAAAGCTCATTAAATCCACCCTGGAAACCTGCTAATTTATTCAGAAACACCTACAGAGCGATCATGCTTGAATTAGTTTTGTTTTATTTACAGAGAATGATGATTCTCACAATTGTCCTCCATGTTTAGTGTTCTTAGTGAGATAATTGGACACAAAGAAGCACCCCTTATCATTACTCTTTATAAGAAGATCAAAATCAGAAGGAAAATCCTCCCGCTCAGGGTGCAACTCAGACAGCTGATAAACAGGTGGCCTGAGGTGACACGTTCTGAGGAGATGAAGGTTTTCAACTTTTTTTTACTCTCATATGAGTTTTGCAAAATGTATAATCTTCTGATTCATGTCTGGGAATAAAGTTTACTCTTTAGTTGATGTAGGCAAGAAAATATGTGCATGATATCAACATCTTCTGATCCCCTTTTCCAAAACTGCCAAAACGGGACAACTGGTTTTATCTGATGAGAAAGTTCTTGTTTGGAGGATGAAGAGAGTTAAGTTTATTTAGTCTGACCAACTGTTACATTTTAAACTTTCAGGCATTACAGAAAAACATTGAAGAATGCTCGGTCCTACCTGGTGTACCTTGTATTTCAAATCTTCTTTTTTGGGGGGCATCAGGAGACGAAGTTCAGTGTCGAATGAAGGACTGGTAAAACCCCTATGGAGTGGCAGAGCAGGGTGGTAATCCCATTTTTTCACGGGAGACCAGACAGTGGGTCAAACTGTTGTGTTTAATCTCGTGTTTAAGAAGAGAGTCTGATCAGTTACCGAAGCCGGCACTCAGGAGCAGCAGTGTAGTTTTTGATTCGCACTTGGAGCAGCGGACCAGATCTCGACCCTCACTGAAGTTTTATATCTGGTCCACATCTGCTTTTGGGGTCCTACTGATATTGGGTCCTCTCCACATTTAATGACAGTTCAGTTGTACAGGCACCTGTTTCACCAATCCCAATGTTGGGATACTGATACTGACGCCTGAAGGCCTTTCTGTTATCACAGACCGATTCTCATGATCAGCATCTACAGGTTTAGTGGTGTAGAGGAGGGCGTCCGATTGGGGAACTTCAGGGTTTTGCTTTTTGCAGATGATGTGTTTCTGTTAGCATCTTTGGGACAAGTCCTTCAGTGTACCCTGAAGCAGTTCAAAGAGTTTAAAACAGTCTGGATCAGAGTCAACTCCTCTGAGTCTGAGGCCATGGTTTTCAAAGGAAAAAAGGTCAAATGTTCTCTCATGGTCTGGAGTGAGTCTCTGTTTAGGTAGAGGAGGGTAAGAGGAAGGTATCTTGATGTCTTAAACCAGAGGGCTAGCGAAAAGAGGCAGGAGATAGATAGATGGGTCTCTGCGCATCGTTTTATGGTAAAGAATGAGCTAAACGAAACGTAAAGTTTCCTCCATAGGGTGGCTGGGCTCATTCTTAAAAATAGGACAAGCAACTTTACCATCCAGGACTAGCTGGGAGGAGAGCTCCTCTACATTCCAAGGAGTCTGTGGAGGTGGTTCTGGTCGCTGGTCAGGATGCCTCCAGGAAGCCTCCCTTTGTAGGTTTTCCTGGTATGTCCTTTTAGAAGGAGATCCGTGCAGAGACCATGATCCCTTCTGGTGTGGAAACACCTTGCAGTCCCCCAGAAAGAACTGCAGACTTACTGGGGTTCAATCATATACTTGTTACATATGCAATATTGAATAAGCAGAAATATAGACATAAATAAAGACAAGTGGGTTGAGGAGTTTCGGACATAAGGACATACCATAGTATTGTATTGTTTATTATCTTATGAAAGATAATGTACTTGATGGGCCACTTCCCTGCCACCCAGCTGCCACTGTAAAACGTAACTGGCACAGCCTTTTCACAATAAAGCACACTAGCAAATAACGAGAGCTGAGAAATGTGGGGAATGTGGTGACCACCAGCCGCTGCCGGTCTTAGTTTATATCAATCAGCCATGCATGAGCATAGCTGGGTGGCTCGGTTCAGATCAGTCGCTTCCACATGTGAGTGTGTTTTGACGAGGATTTGGCTTGTTGCCTGTCTGGGTTGGGTGTGCTGAAGCAGAAACATATCTCACTGAGTGTTTGTGTGTATGACTCTGCAGATCTGTGTGGGTGTGTGTGTGTGTTTGTGTGGGTGTGTGTGTGTGTTTGTGTGGGTGTGTGTGTGTGTGTGTGTGGGTGTGTGTGTAAAGGCAGGGAGCTAATTTCAATTGAAATGTGGTGTTTGCTTGCCACAGTGAGTGTGGCTGTTAGTTTGAAGAGGAACTCCAAAGATGCAGACAGCACAGCATCAACATTCAACAGATATTTTATTCAAGTAATTTAATATGACCTTGATCAGACAATGTCTTATACTATGTTAATTAGTTGCTTGTTCATTTTTTTTGAACTGGAAAAATGTAACAGATTGGCTGGTTGTGTTTATCCTATAAACAATTATATGAGGGGTCAAAGTAACAAAAATTAACTTGAAATGAATTAAAGGTGTGAAATACTGAACATGGTAAAATCGAGTGCCGTAAAAACCAACATGTGTGTTAGGACTTGCGAGATAGAACCCCAGAATGCAGACGAGCAGGCAGCATGATGGTAAGTGAAAAAGATTTAATCAACTAAAATTCACTCACAGATGAGGCAGGAACAAAACAAAAGCAGGCTGGCTAGACAGGCATGGGATGGTCCAAAAAGCAAGACATGAGCATGATCAGTAAACAAGACATGATTAGAAAAATGTTTCCGCGATGTGTAAACAGAACAGGTGTGTATAAATGGAGTGTGAACCAGGTGAAGCAAGACTGATTAACTAGGTGCAGGTGAACCGAATAAAGTTGATTAACAGAGAACACAACGTGACAGGAGCAAAACCTGGCTTCAACAGAACGCAAATCCAAGGAAACAAACTAATAGAACTATAACTAGAAAAACATGAAACAAAAGCATAAACAGGAAAATAATAAACAGAAGCATGATTCAAAACTTGAGCAGTGAAAAACATAAGGAAAAAACCTGAAACCAAAAACCAAACAACCCCAAATCATAACAATGTGATTTATTTCGCCTCTGTGAAAATTAGAAGCCGTGAATTTGGAGGTCATTAAAATGATAACATGGTAAATATTAATGTTATAAATATTAAGGTTATCAAATTTAACGTTTCACTGCCTTGATTTTAGCCCCTCCACTTTTACCACTTTTATCATTCATCGCGTTCACACCATAATTTTTGTTACTTCCGGTAGATCAGAATGCGGCAGCAGCCCTGGCGCAACAGCAGAGTTTTGTAGTCCGTGACCCACAGTTTTCCCTTCTGCCTAAACCACAAACCCATGGTCCGCATCAGTGATTATTTGAGTTAGGTCCTTAGTTTAATTGATTTGTTTCCTTTGACTAATTGTCACCACACATAGCCTGAAAATAATCCTGCAGCATCCCACTTATATTGGCAATTTTTGAGAGCTCTGCATGCCGAGTTGTGGACCCTAGAGAACTTCCAGCAAATTGTTTATTGTCCCATTCCCCTACAAGGACGAGCGACATCACTGCCTACTACTGAAAATGCTCTGAATTATAGCACCTACTATTATTACATATAAATGTAAATCAGTTCTAAAACCTCAACTGGATAACAACATCAAACTCAGATATCAAAATCCCAGCAATGTGTTTTTATGTTTTAAATCAACCTTAAATCATTTATAATGTTGTTTACGACCTTTGACCCATTAGGAAGTTGAAGAGCATCGTCCCTATTGGTTCCACCACAACTGATCATTTAGGTTGACCTGATTAGGATGCCTGTTAGCTTTGATTTATGATCTGATTTTAGGCAGAAAGCCGTGTTGTTAATCAGGGTACATTTGCATGTTGGTTACATTAAACAGTGTTACTCTGCTAAGCTTGCAGGACACGAGCTTATTTCATTTGGCTGGATGGAGTTAAGTTTTAAACTAACATGATTGCTTTTGTAACATGTTGATCCTGTAGCAATTAATGGTTGTGATAATCTACATTAATGTAGCTAAATAATCAGTCTCATAATCAATCTAATAACATATCAAAATTCTGAATATTTTTTTACATATCCATTGAAAATGTGATCACACATTTATTAAAGCAGAGATCCCGTATATGTCTCTGAAAGAAGATATTATTTACCGTCAGTCAATTTTTATTACATGTAATCAATTACTATTTTTAATCCCACTGAGATCTATTTCCTTGTGTTTTAACTATGAGAAAAAAGAACCAAAAAGAGAAAAATATAAAAACAACGAGGCAGAAATGCTAATATTTCCACCTGTAGTTTGTTTGCATCACAGACTTTAAACATGTTGGTTTAAAAATGGTCTTTCAGTTGGTAGTTTAATTTGAACTATTACTGCTTATTTAATGTTTTTATTGTTTTTGCAGGAAACGGGACAGAGTTTAATAGAATAAGCTTAGCACAGTTAAGGTTTGCTCTGAACTTCCTGACAGTTATATGTGTTCTCAGCAGGTCCTCTGAGCCACCAGGACACCTTCTGCTGCTCGATGCGCCGTCACAAGAAAGATTACACTTGTCAGGACCACCAGCCAAGTGTGAATATCAGACTTATAGCTTCATCTACCGAACACGCTCTGTTATGTAACACAGGTCCAGCACCGTCTAGCCTTCCGTCACACTAAGAAGTTTTTGGGACACTTCAGTCTGAGAGAATTACTTTTTTCATGGCTATTAAAATAAATATGGAAAATATCCGTGTGTGAGAAGCTGAAGTGTTCAGAGTCTATATTCGTCACTGCAGATTTTTTCCTCATCAGCATCTATGGCTTGGCTTTAATGTGTCTGCCAGTCACAGATGGTGGGATTAAAACAGAGAAGATAATGATGACAGCAGGGAGGAGCATTCAAGTGAACAAAAAGAGTCGTTTAAAGTTGCAGTTTTTTACCTACAGGCAGCAACGTGTTTCTGAGATGCTGCAGAGTTGGAGCTTCTGTCCTGGTAGTTCCCAGAGCGATGAGTCGGGTCACAAAATGCTTTTAGATTCTCCTGAGATTCAGTTTGTCAGGTTCAGCTTTATGCTGCCATTTTCAATTTAAAACACCTGACTGACTGACTGTTTTCCAGTACTTGAACAGCAACACAACACGAGCAGATAATAGCAAACACTGCATTTCGCAGAAGGAGCTTATCTGTTTGTGAAGCTGCCTGCAAAATCTCTAAGATGAATTTCCATGTATTCCATGTGACAGACCAACACAAAGTAGCATAAACTTATGAAGGGGAATAATAATGATGCAGGTTTCACAAATCTGAACAGACTGGCGTGCGTCTGCATTTAGCCCTTCATAGTTAATCTTTGTCTCTCACTGCAATTCTTTGAATCTTTCGTGGTTTGTCTCTACCAGCTTCTCTCATTTATAGGCTGAAAATTTTCACTCTTCAGTTCTGCAGAATACTTTAGGTTCAGCCAGATTGGATGGAGAGCATCTCTGAATATCAGTTTTCTAGTCATGTCACAGATTCTTAAAAAAATGTTGGTCTGTACTTTGACTAGGCCGTTCTTACACATTCTTACCATGCTTTGATCTAAATTATCCCATTGTAGCTCAGGCTGCAGTTTAGGGTCGTTCTGCTGGGAGTTGAACCTCTACCACAGGTTTTCTTCCAGGACTATCCTGGATTCAGCTCCTTCTATGTTCTCCACAGCATGATGCTGCCGCCACCATGTTACACCACAAAGCTGCCATGTTCAGGGTGGTGTGCAGTGTTAGTCTCACCCAACCAGAGCAGCTTGTTCCACATGTTTGCTGTGACCCCTACATGGCCTTATGGCAACCTTTGAAAGGAGCTTCTTATGACTTTCTTTAGGGAACGATTTTCTTCGATGATTTGTAGAGCGTCCTGTCCAGAGATTCTCCCACCTGAGCTGTGGATCTCTGCATCTCCTCCAGATGTACTGTGTGCCTTTCGGCTACTTCTGCAATGCTCTCCTTGCCTGGCCTGGCAGCTTAGGTGGACGTCCATTTCTTGGTAGGTCTGCAGTTGTGCCATCCTCTTTCCATTTTCAGATGGTGGTTTTAACTTCTCCACATCTTCCCCCTGACCTGTCTGCTCTGCTCCTTAGTCTTCATCATGCTACTTAGCAATTATGATTTTATTTAGGGGTATCAGAGTAACAAGGACTGAAAATAAATATTTGGACCTTTACATAAAATTATCAAAATTCTCTGCTAAGAGATCCATAAAATTTATTTTAAAAGAAAGAAACGCTGTGATGATGATGATGTAGAAAGAGTGAATGAATATTTATGAAAGAATATTTGAAATCTGACTGTGATTTTGAAGAACAGGATGAGAGTGAGGATCAGCTGGTTCCAAACCAAGAAGGAGTCAAAGGAGCAGCCTGACAGCAGTTTTCTCCTGGATGAAATGAGGCCATTAACAGGCAGCAAGTGAAGAGAAACTGGATGTTCTTCTTTCCCAAGAACCGAGCCACCTTGGAAGGCTGCGAATGTAATTGTAAGTATTCACTCAGTCCGACCATGGTTGACAGTTTCTCATATGATCAAATCTATTTTGTTCCAGATTCCATCAAGAAAATTATTCTGCATGGCAGATACTTAGAGGGATGGAGGGTTTTGGAAGAGAGGTAGAAGAAGGTGGATCGAAGTCATTTACATTTCTTTCCTTGCAGGAAATTCTTATTCTTGTTGAAGTTGTCCTGCATCATTTGCTAAATAGTGCTAAACAGGTACATCCCAGAAAATTTGAATATTGAGTAAAAAAGTAATATTTTTTGCCAGTCATTTCACAAAATAAAACTCATATATTATATCGAATCATTACACACGGAGTAAAATATGTCAAGCTTTTATTCCCTGTAATTGTGATGATTATGGCTTACAGGTAAAGAAAACCCAAAATTCAGTGTCTCAGAAGTTTAGAACATCACATTAGACCAATCAAAAAGGGATGTTTTAAGCACAAATGTCAGGTTTCTGAAAGGTATGCCCATTTCTATGCACTCAATACTTGGTTGGGCCTCCTCTTGCATGAATTACTGCATCAATGCGCCGTGGCACAGAGGCGATCAGCCGGTGGTTCTGCTGAGGTGTTCTGGAAGCCCAGATTGCTTTGATAGCTGCCTTCTGGTCATCTGCCTTGTTGGTTCTGGTGTCTTCAAGCAATGTGGATTCTGTGCCTCTCCATTCTTCCTCCAGACTCTGGGACCTTGATTCCTACAGCAAAAGCAGAATTTACTATCATCTGAAAAGAGGACTTTGGACCATTGAGCAACAGTCCAGTTCTTTCCTCCTCAGCCCAGGTAAGATGCCTCTGACGTTGTCTCTGGTTCAGGTTTGGCTTGACACGAGGAATGCAACATTTGTAGCTCTTGTCTAGTATTGGTCTCGGTGTGGTGGCTCTTGATGCACTGACTCCAGCCTCAGTTCACTCCTTGTGAAGCTCCCCCACATTCTTGAATGGATTTTGCTTGACAGTCCTCTCAAGGCTGTGGTCCTCCCTGTTGCTGGTGCACCTTTTCCTATCACACCTCTTCCTTCCACTTAATTTTCTGATAATATGCTTGGATACAGAACTGTGAACAACCAGCTTATTCAGCATGATTGTGTGACCTATGACCCAGAGGATGAGAACGTTTAAAGCCTCAGGAAACCTTTGCAGGTGTTTTGAGTTAATTACCCGATTAGGATGTGATACTATGAGTGTCCAATTAGGAACTTTTTCACAGAAACTCTGTGAAAGACTCTGAATTTGGGGTTTTCTTTACCTGTAAGCCATAATCATCAAAATGACAAGAAACAAAGGCTTGGAATATATATATCACTCTATGTGTAATGATTCTATTTAATATATGACTTTCACTTTCTGAGATGACTGGCAAAAAATATTGCACTTTAACACAATGTTCAATTTTTTGGGGATGTAGCTGTACTCATATGCAGTAAAACTCTGACCTTCCTGTGTTGTGGTATCAGCCGGGCTCCACTGACCTGTCTGCTGCATGAGTTCATCTTATGTTATTAAAAGACCTCAGTTAGCTAAATATCTGATGAAATTGAACTAAAATAAAAACCAGTAGATATGAAAAATATTCATTTGTAATTGTGTTTTCTTTCACTCGTATTTTTATGATAAATATTTTTAAAATGTGATTTATTTAACAACAACAAAAGGCCTCCTTGCTGCTAAGCAACAGTGTTTTTTTGGAAAAGGTAAAAAGTAATTATGACATCATTTTATAGAAACCTAATTTGTTCAGATGCAGTTGCAGACTGTCTGTTTTGCATCGTTCAGTCTGATGAACACTCTTTACGCCTTCGTTTTGGTGGAGATGAGAAACAGCGAGACACGAGACACAGCTTAAAAACGCTTTACACTATTTGCTGTAGTACAACCTTTGCCAAAAATCTCAGCCAAAGCGCCTCCAGATATGGTGATGATGCGCAGCCATGTAGTGAGAGGGCTCCTTGCTCTCTGGGCAACAAATCAGTGGATCACTAACGTACTGCTGTGATGTGGATGGAGACGTATAGGCCTGTAAACCTCTGCTTATGCCAGCTCAGTGCTGGATGTAACTGGTAGCATTAATTTAACCAGTAAAACTGAGAGATCTTAAAGGCATTTTTTTTTTCTCATTCATTTTTCGAGGACCAGAAAAATACCAGGAAAAAAAAACAGTGTGGTCTTTAAATGTGATCTAACAGGAGAAACTCTAACCATGTTGTTCACATTGCCTTGAACCTGGATGAGGTAAACATCTGTTGAGCTTTTTCCCATAAAATTGTTTAATTGTATTGAATAAAAAATAATAATGCAGCATTCGGTGTTCATGACCACTTAAACCACTCTGGGTTAACCCCCTGGCTGCGGCCGGTCCCTGATGGATTCTTCTCTTATGCTCCTGTTCTGGTCCTGTTGTTTCCCCAGCAGCCCATGTTTCCCTTCCAGCTGTTGTTCATTTTAAGAAATATCTCCACATGATTCTGCCTGTTTCCTGCCTGGATATGGGTCCTTCCAACCCAGGTATAATTTACTTGCAAAGGAGTTTGTTTATTTATTCCCACTTTTTGCTGAGATTCTGAGTCCATTCAGTGAATATTTATTAGCAGATGTAGAAGCTGATAGTTGTGGATTGTGATGTGAATATTTTCTCTGCAGGCTCCCAAAATGGAAGAAAAACAAAGTTCCAGTTGGTTCAGCTCCACCTGCTTTCTGTTGGAGGCAGGTCCGATGGATGTTATTCCACGAGCTGCCGGGTGTAGTTTGAGTTTCATTCATCTGGCAGATGTTTTGCTCAGCATTCACGTTAGCCGTTATTCTTCTTTCTTCCTCCATGAGAGCAACAAGAGGAGGAACTGAGGATGAGGACCAGAGCACTAACAAACACAATGCCTGTCAGCAGCTAATGGACCATAGAAATTTCAGGCGGGTTTCATTTCCATAATGCTGAATATAAGCAGAGAGCCGTATGTTCCTAATATATAACAGAACATTTTCCCTCCCCATAGAGATAAACTTCAGATTAAGTTTCTGAGGCTCATGCAGCCCAGATTGAAAGCAATCAGAGATAATGAGAAACTTATCTGGTACCATCCAGATGGTAATAGGGGGGGGGGGGGGGGATTGCAGCTGATTCAGCATTTTAACCAGCATGAAAGCAAAGAAAAAAAACAAAACGGTAACGTATGATAACGTATCACCCATGCATCATAAGACCAGAGGAGGCCAAGTCCAGTCCTCCAGAGCTACTGTCCTGCAACTTTCAGATGCTTCTCCAGCAACCGGAATCAAACGTCTGGATTCCCTCGTCAGCAGTCTGGGTAAGACCTGTTAAGGATCCATGCACTGGATTTAGGTGTGTTGGAGAAGAGACACATCTAAAAGTTGCAGGATGGTAGCTCTCAAGGCCTTGAGTTGGAGACCTTCGCTTTGGAGTAAAGCTACAGCACCTCTCAGAAGTTTAAATCCACTCAGCATCAGCACGATGGATTTAAAACCAGATTTAAACAAAATCCATACAGCAACATTAGAATTATCCTGTTGTCCCTCTTCGGTAGATCAAATCGGATCTTACACGATCGGCAACCAGACCCGCCACACCGTTCCTTAAGTTCTCAGAACAGAAAACATTAAAAAAAAAATGTAAACAGTTTCCAGTAGTCAGAATGATAACGTTTCCAGTTATGCATCTTTTCCTTTAACTCGTATTTAAATACTTAAACATGTTGTGGTTAGATTGTGGATCTTTAAATAAAACAGCCTGGTTGTAACTAAAGCCCTCGTCACCTTTCTTGGAACAGAAAACATTAAAATGTGTGTAAAAAATGCCCAGTTGTCCACTAGAGCCCACAAACATCTCATCCCTTTCTCACCGCCCCTGTCATTTAGTTTCAAAGCTTCACCGCAACAACAAGCCTACAGGAAGATATTCCCTCCTAGAATCACTGGAAGCCGAAGAGCCGCCTGTCCTGAGATGATACTCGCTCACATCTGATAAAAGGACTTAAGCTCACTTCCCCGGCAGGCGGACACGCTTTCACAAATCCTCGCTCATCTGTTTCATCAAAACAGGGCGAAGATGTTGACATTGTTTTCCAGTAAGACGGCTCCCATAAAAACAGCATCAGTCGGGTGTCGCTCCATTTATGATTAATGTGTCCTGATGTGTCTTTGAGCTAAAATTTACGCGAGCAACAACAACAAATAACAGCAGTGAATTTGTAAGCACCTCAGCGTTTCCATTCCTGCTGCAGACATGTCCAAACAGAACCGAGGATTAGCTTGATGGTCCTCCTTCACAAAGCTCTCACTGCTGGGTTTACCATCAGCCTCATGTTGCACTTCGTCAACGTGCTTTCATTCAGTCTTATCAGTTAAACCTGTAATAAGTTCAAAACTGATTTTCACGAAGAAAAGACTGAGTTGTTTTAATAGAAACAATCCAAAAGGTTTCAAATCTAAACTTTTGATCACCAACATTACTTAAAATCAGTTTGAAAGAACGCTGCCTGATCCGATGAGTCCTGATTTCAACTGCAACATTCAGACGGATTTGATGTCACCAACATGAAACCATGCTTCCATCCCGCCTCTTATCGATGCTTCGGACTGGTGGTTGTAGAGTAAAACCACAGCCTACCTGAGGGTTGTTACAGACCATCGACATCTCTTTGTGCATCATACCTAAAGCAGGATGATGCACCATGTTCTCCAATGTTCTTAGCAGTCACCAGATCTCAGTCCAGTAGAGTAGCTTTGGGATGTGGTTGAAGAGGAGAATAACATCCTGGATGAGCAGCCAACACATCTGCAGTAAACGTATGATCCAGCACCTGGTTGAATTTACAGCATGAAGAACTGAAGAAGTTCTGACAGCAAAAGAAGATTCCACCTGGTACTTGCAAGGTGGACCCAATGAAGTGTCCAATGACTGTTTATATCAAAATAGCAATAAAGAAATATTCCAGAATACACAACTGTAATAATATATCAGATTATTTTAGCAGTAGTAAGAATAATTCTTGCTTCTCACTTTTAAATGGAAGCATTGTGATCGTTTTATACATTTTTGGGCCATGCACAGAACACAGAAAGGTTCTGTAAAGAACAGCCCAAATTCTTCCAGAACAATGTGAGAGACTGATAATCAGTCCAGACAGACTCCAACTAGCTGGAGTTATTACTGCTAAAGGTCGCTCTACAAAGAGTTCAATCATGGCTTCAACTGTCAGAGTAAACTGAGCCTGTGTGTTTTCTGCCCACCTGGTGAAGACCGTAGCACACAGTCACATAGACACACTTCCCACTCTGACTCAGACGGTTTAAAGTGCTTCCACCATTAGACTGAGATGAAGTGACCTTTGGTTCCTGGTTTACTTAAAACCACACAGTGGTTATCACCTGTTTATTTGAATATACATGAGGTTATTTAATGTGGGGAGGCATCTCCTCTGTGATCGCCACCTGATGACATCACACTGAGCAACTTCTAGGAGTTCAACGTTGGTTCAGAGAAGAGTTGAACACTTTGTGTGATTATTTTTCTGCTTAACCTCCTTTTAAATTCCAATGCTTTTACTAGTTTTCCCCGTGGACCTGAAGTAGAGATGAAACCCAGCCTCATTTTTGTGTGTTTACAAGATGGAGCCAATAGTTTCTCCTACGGTTAATTAACCCCAGGACAGAGTTATGTAGGACGGCTCGGAACTGTCCCGGAAGAAATTATTCTTTGCAATAAAATATTTGAGTATTTGCTTTTCATCCACTGTCATTACATTTCAGAGCTGCTGATAATGCCTCACAGCAAGATTAAACACACAGAAGCTTTATGAATAATTATTTCTGCAAACACAAAAAACACTTAATAGTCATCAGCAAGAAGCTGTGCAATTTCTGTTATCACAAGAATGTCTATGAACTGAGCTTTTTCATAAAGATAAAGCTTAAAGGGACTAGAACATTCACCAGACTTCAAGATTTCATGTGAGCTCTCTTCTTTCCAGAAATCATAAAAAAGAGGGAAATTCCTTAACTTCTATAGATTTCTGTGCATGAAGTCAATGTCACGGTTCAAACAAATGGTAATAAATCCAAAAAAAGATTTCAGTGTAAAAAGCTTTATTAATCCGCCTTCATATTGACCCACCACTCACAGGGTCAGGCATCTAAATCAGGCCCTAAGTAGGCTGGGTGGGGAGTGAGGACCTGGACGGACCAGGTCCTGGCATCATAACCTGGTTCCAGGTACAGGAAGGAGGATGGAAACACGAAACCAGATGGAGAACCAGATGGAGAACCAGATGGAGAACCAGATGGAAAACCAGAGAGATAACCAGATGAAACCAGCGGATTTTGCAGGACTGATTTTAAAGGAGCAGAACTAGCATCAAGCATCTGGAAGTGTTTGGAACCAAGAGAAAAGCTGAAGAACTTCTGATGATAGAAGAACTAATGAGACTAATTTCTGACATCAGAAGATTTTCACAAAAACATGACCAGATTCAAAATAAAGACCCAGGAAGTGCCTTAAAACACGCTGAACACAGTAACAAAGAACCCAACCGCCACACAGATGATGACATTGATGACTTCAGCTGATGATTCTTCTCCAGGAAGACGTCTTCCTCTGTGTGTATTCGTTGACTGAATGCCGACGGCGTGTCTGCCAACACCACTCCCGTCTCCTCCCGGCTCCCCACCACGTGTTAATGGTAGTTCATGGTGTTTCTCATGGCTGCCAGTTTTCTCATTAACTTTGATGTTTATTGATTGACTTCCCAGTCAGATCTCGAACACAGGCCCGGTTTGAAGTCTGGTTTGTCTTATAAAACCCTGAAACTTGCACATAAGATGTATTTATTAGGGATCAGTATGGGTAAGACCTGTTTAAAAGCCAGAGCTCCATGTGGTTCAAGGCTTATTAATCGATCAGTTTGGAGCTTTACTTGTACTAAGAATGTGTTTTCTCTGCTGGATGTATATAAGTTACACCTGAGAGCTGACTGAAAAAAGTGTTGGAGGTCCTTCTTTTTCTTTAATTTCCTTTCAAGCAGTCAAACACTGGTGTAACTTTTGAAAGTTGCCTTGACCAATAGTTCTCCAAGATCTCTGCAGGTCCACATCAAGGTTTATATTCTGTTCCCAGGTAAATAAACTCCTACAGTCACAGGAAATGTGTCAGGAAAGTTAAATATTGAGTTCATCTACATGCAAATAATAGATTTTTATGCTCCAGGATTACAGAGCACACATTCAGTGCCATGCAGAAGAAGTCATTTTCTTTAACCTTTTTATATTTTAAGATGTTACCGAAACAACTTCTGTGTTTTTCATTGGGATTTTATAAAAGATTTTAAAATGTTTTATAAAGAAATAAAAACGTCATAATAAGGAAATGATCACCTCAGGGTCGTGACGGTGACCTGCAGTCAATGCTTCTGCTGCAGTTACAGCTGCATGTTATTCATAGTCTCATCCACCAGCTTTGCACATCTAGAGACTAAGATTTTGCAAGACATCAAAACATAAAATTTCAAGTCTGGCCAAAGATTCTGGACTTTGACTAGTCCGTCCACCACATGAACATGCTTTGATCTAAACCCAATCCACTGTAGCTCTGGCTGTATGTTTAGGGTTGTTCTCCTGCTGGAAGGTGAAACTCCACCCCAGGTTCACGTCTACAGCCTCTAACAGGTTTTCTTCTTGGTCTTCATGATGCTGGTTGTTGTCTAATGTTCACTAAAGAACCTCCGAGACCAGAAACAACAGCTGCATCTGTACTGAGATTAATTTACTCCAAAGGTCACTCTGTTTCCTAATCAGGTGCTATTGGAAGGGTTGGAGTTCATCTCGGGGCATCAGAGTAAAGGGTACAAGTGGATTCCAGACTTTTCAGGATTTTATTTGTTAGAAAAACATTAGAAAATAATGAGCGTATAACTTTCCCTCCTTTTCACAGTAATTCTCTACTTTGAGTTGGTCTAGCACATGAAATGCCAATAAAATATCAAAGTTTGTGGTTATAAAGTTGCACATTAGCCTGACATACGACCTGAGGCCTTCATTGATGAGATGTTACTGAACGTCATGGAAATAACTTCCTTTAAGACACAAGAGATTTAATTTCATAAATTTTAGTGATCTAGTATTCTCCTTAGAAGTCATGGTTTTCTTATTTTCTATATTAGATCCTTAACTTTCCATTGAAATACATTCATTTTCACCCTTTTATTGAATTCAGTTCAGTTTTCAATTCAGTTTATTTATAAAGCGCCAATTCACAACCCATGTCGTCTCAAGGCACTTCACAAAAGTCAGGTACATACATTCCAATTAATCTTAATCATTGAACAGTGCAGTCAGATTCTGTTATTTATTCAAATTGGATAAAAAATTTTTCTATCTAAGGAAACCCAGCAGATTGCATCAAGTCAGTGACTTGCAGCATTCACTCCTCCTGGATGAGCATGTAGAGACAGTGGACAGTCACTGGCGTTGACTTTGCAGCAATCCCTCATTCTGAGCATGCATGTAGTGACAGTGGAAAGGAAAAACTCCCTTTTAACAGGAAGAAACCTCCAGCAGAACCAGGCTCAGCTGTAAAAAATGCCTTTTTCACAGCAAAGACAGTTAATTTCATTTAAAACCAGTTTCAGTACAACAGGAAGCAGTAAGAGGATCAGAAAGTATTCACATCCAGGTTGTGTCTTTATTGTTTTATCTCCTTTTTTATCCTTTAAACTTCCACCTGTTCAAGTCAGATGGTTCTGCCAACACTGGTTCTGGTTCTGCTGGAGGGTTCGTCTTGCTAAATGAGGGTTTCTCCTCATGTTGCCACATGTTTGCTCAAGACGGGGGACTGCTGCAAAGTAAAGACTCAATGTAATCTGCAAGTTCCCTGAAACAACTTCTTACTAATTGATCTAATTATGACCAGTTGAGGACTTAATTGTGCCATAAATACAGTGGAATAAATTGCATTACGTTGAATGAATTTGGACACAATTAGATTGTTGGAAGAGGACATAAGCAGGACCTGTTTGATGAAAAGTGCCGTGATTTGTTGGTTATTTAGGACGGTGACAGTAAGGCGTCTGTCTGCAGGGAGACAAACACAGTGGTGCATGTAGTTAAACTGTCTCTCTGCACCGTGATGCTCTGCAGAGGAACAACAGAGGGAGGATCAAACATTTCCTGGAAGAGACAGTTTTAGTGATGTAATGATGCAGCTCTGATCGTGGAAAACCAGACTAGTTTTTTAAAACATAAAACCACTTAAGAAATGTCACTAAGACCAGGCCTGGTTTGTCCATCATTTTTCAATCTCAGTCCTCCAACAACTGAACTTTCACCTTTTCATGAAGAAGGAGACTGTTTAAGGTCAAGGAACCTCCAGCTAACGTTGAAGAATAACTCCTCGGCAGAAGAAATGTTATAAAGCAGTGCTATTATTATATGATGTATTACATTGTGAGATTAAACAAGCACCAGAAATAAACAAAACCCCTGTACAAACTGTACCTAGAGAGTAAACAGAACCTTATAAAAATATAAAAATGAATAAATAAAAAAAACTGGAGTAAAACTTTGGAAAATGTTTTACCTTTTATGTGACTTTTTGTGCAACTTAATGGAAAAACAACCAGATCTGTAAAAACTGTAAAAAATAAATAACTGATCTTACACTAATACTCTGTTAAAAAAACTTTTGATTCAGTTTTAGGACTCAGTTTAGAGTTCACACCTGAAATAATCAATCTTTTAACTGACATTTACATCTTTTAGCTAAAGTCTTGCTTTACATCGAGGTGACCAATAATAAAGAGGATCCCACTGTGCAAAGGGCACCAAAGTAGTAATTAATTAACTTTACAGTATATTTGGCACATGAAAGACATTCATCAATAATTTGAAAATTATTGGACAGCCAGAAGTGGACAGTTCTCTAAAATAGATCAAAAGACCAGCCAAGGAGCAGCAGCAAATGGGCCAGAGTGAAACATGGTGGTGGCAGCAACATGATGTGGGGTTACTTTCTTCAGTTGAAAATGGGGTTTTAGTGAATGTGGATCTAAACAGCTGTTTGGACCCTAAACCTCCAGGTGTTTGTCAAAGGAGCTGAGAAAGAGGGTTTCATTTTTCTGCCTCACAGTGAGTTCCAGCAGTGGGGGTTCTTGAATAAATGGTTCCCTGAGCAGGGCACTCAACCAATTAAAAGGCAGGATATCATCTGAGATTGTTTGGTGAGATAAAATACAGTGCAGACCCACCAAAAGCAAATACCCAAGTGTCCCTATTCCAGTGGTGCCAGGTTGAAAGTAACTGAGCGCCGCAAAAGTTAGATTTGTTTTCTTTTTTGAATCAAATAAATGTTTTTATTTTGCAAAATGTTTATTGCACAACTACAACAAAACAATTTTATTATTTTTGTATTATTATTCTTTTAATAAAACAAAGAAGTCTGATTTCTCTAGATAAGGGAGCTTGTCTCCACCAGTACACCTGAAGCAAAACATCTCACAGGTTTTTCTGCTTTAAAAGAAAAACTAAAAAAAGCACCTGCAAGCAATGGTTTCAACTCAGTTTGTTTCTGATATCTTTGTCTGGATTTTTGTGTTTATTTTCAGCAACAAGAACAGGATATGGGTCACTCTTTCTTCATATTTAGTCCAGTTTACTAAATGGGTGCACCACAGTCTGCTGTTGAGTAAAAGTCACTGGATGTTTGAGGTCCTATTTGCTGTGAAATCGGATGAAAGCAAAAATTTTATAAAGTTGATAAAAGATGAGTAATTCATGATGTACCTTCCACTGTCAGAAGACTTTATTCTTCTGTATTTTTTATGAAAGGCACCGCATCAAGAAAAAAATTACTGTAAGATTTTTTTGACTGCATTGACCTTTAACCTCAAGCTGGAAACCAAAGTTGTACCGTTATTGTATTGCAGACGAGGGCTGCACAAAATTACTTCGAGGGCCGCACTGTGGACACCCCTGCGATAAGCAGGGGGCCCCTCCTCTATGCATGGGGGCCCCTTCTCCTCATTTACTGAACATGCATAAAAACAGTAGAAAACACCTTCAGGTCAGATAGGTTAGGTTGTTTTATCTTATATTTGTCCACCTTCCAATGCTGCCCTGGGCAACCGCCCTTACTGCTTATTAAAATTAAAATGCCAAAGTCTAAGCATCCGACCCAAACAACCAAAGATTCAGTAGCAGAAAAGTTTTGGAAAGACCAGGTAAGAATCTAGAACCTGACAGAAAAGCCTGAAGAGGGCGGTAGACAAGAGATTTCCTTACAATCTGAATAATAGAACTTAATAGAACTTTAGCAGGGAAAGGTTGGCAGATATAATCTATTCCGTATCAACATCAGAATCGAATAACAGGAGAGGCTTTTAAAATATCAGTGGATGTAGGACGTTCAGGACACCCTTGTTAGAGGTGCTCTCTGGAAATGATATTCCAGGAATATCTATAGAGTGAAAATTCACAAAGAAAATCTCAAACGGTCCAGAAACGCCCTCAGGTCTGAGGCTTAAGGTTGACCGCTGACCTCCTCCATGCTGAGATGTTTCTAAGCTCTCTGCTGTAATGTTTTCTGACACTTACATAAATAATATTTGCTCTTTTCAAGGAAGCAAATGGACTATTATTACATTCAGAAACACCTTGGAGCACAGTTTTCACATGAGCTCCATCCATCATCCGTTAATTTCCTCCCATCGAGGCAGACTGTGACACCGGAGAGCACATAACCAACCAGATTTAGATACAAAGGCGAAAGAAAAACGGATGCAAATGTCAAGACGCAATATAAATGCAGAGCAGCAACGCTGTTTGTCATGGTAGCTCTCCAAACGTTGGCTGATGTCTTTCTCATTACATGAGACGTAAAAAAAAATGGTGTTCCCGGCTCAGGAGGGTAATTTGTTCCCGGCTTTGCATTTGTCACAGCAGGAACGAGGCTGACTGCTTGGAGGAGAGGTGGAGGAATGCAGCCAGGGAGCATCATGTTTGACGTAGTGAAAGGAATGAATGTAGAAAGGTTGATAATAACCACAGAGGACAGCAGAGGGGTCATCAGGGGGATTGCTCAGATGTGCCAGTTCAGAGTCGTTAAAACAGCCCGACAGGAAGTTTTATTATTTTCCTTCAGATTTGGTTTGTTTTCTGTGATTCTGCAGGAGAGAAGAGCTGAGGAGGTTTACTGCTGAGCAAAACCAACACAGCTGGACTTTCTTTGTGTTAACTCCAGGCAGAGATAATGAGTGTTGGCATGAAGGTTCTGATAGCTGTTTGGTAGGACCTAGAGGTTCAAAAATGCTGGGTACGACCCAGCAACCCCTTCTGCCCGTCAGAGCTATACCCTGCATCCCTTCTCCAGCACACCTGCATAAACGATTAAATTCCCTCATCAGCATGTCAATTAGCTCTGCAGCTTTACGAATCATTTATTTTGCTGAGTGATTCGCTGATTTTCCTACTTTAACTTTGGATCCCTACAGCTCCTCCAGAGTTACCAATGTTCTCTTAGCTGCTTCTCTGATTAATGCTCTCCTTGCCCAGCCTGTAAGTTCAGATGGACGTCCGTGTCCTGGTCTGCAGTTGGTACATCTTCTTTCCATGTTCAGATGTTCCAAAGTCTGGGATATTGTTTTGGAACCTAAGCCTGCTTTGAACGTCCCTCTGAACCTGTCTGCTGGGTTCCTTGGTCTTTGTTAAATCCCCATTTTGGATGTTTTCTTTATTTTGTTTGTTACGTTGACCTGAGCTCTCCCTGAAGTGTCAGTCTGGAGGCAGAAATATGGCAGAAAATCATTCACTATCTAGCCTCACGTTAGTCCCTTCTGTCCTCTGGACCAGCCGGGGGTGGGGGGGGGCAGTCTTCATGTTGCTGTTGGTTCTCTAACAAACCTCTGAGGCCAGAAACAGAACAGCTGCATCTACACTGAGATTAAATTACACCCAGATGGTCTCTGTTTACTAATTAGGTGACCTCTGATGGCATTTGGTCCCAGTGGATTTTAATTAGTGGCTTTAGAGTTTAGGAGTGGCTGAATAAAGATTCAAACCAAGTAGGAATATCTTTAACACAATTTGCCACATTTTCCATCTTCTTCATATTTATGCGCTACTCGCGTTGGTCTTTAATGTAAAATCCACAATCAATACACTGAAGTTCATTGTGCATTAATTACCGTACTTTCTCCATCATTAGAATATTAAACTGTTTCAGGACAATATCTGAGCTGCAGATACAAAAACAGATGTTGACATGCAGCGATGTGAGGCCTTATTTATGCTGCTTAAGAGAAGTGAAGTAAATCCTTTAGGCACAACTACCAGAGATAAAAGCCTTTTCGGTGCACTCACTGACAACCCAAAGCATTACACAAGCCGCAAATACATGCTGTTAGCAGGCAGCTTGGGTTATTACCACTGAGGATCATGGAGATAAGCTTCCTACTGTAGTTTGTACCAGGTGTTCCCAGGAGCCCCTACTGGAAGTCAACTGTGCAGCTTTTACAGCACTTGTCTCTATAAATATATCATAGTAAAGAAAATGTGGATACTGGATGATTTTCAGAACAACGAAGGGTATGCAGCTCCAGCTATTATAGAGAATACCTGGGCATCACATTCCCTAAAAACCCACGTAATCCCAGAAACTGCAAACATCTCCACCGACAGATTAGATAAACCAAGATTGGAATGTTTTTCAACCAAATGTGAAGAACGTAGTGATGTGAAGATGAACCGTTTTACACACCAAGCGTGAGCAATGACAGAGCAGCTGTGATCACATGATCAGTTTTTGGTTGAACTCTCAACGTGTCGCGTTTTAAATGACTTCAGACAAAAGTTACGTTTGTGAGGGAATTCATGTTGGACCACAGAAAACCATAGAGCCAAGCTGCCTCTAAATACATCCATGTGAAAACATTAGGACTCACCATTAAATATTCAGCTCTTTCTTCTGAAAAGTTCATATTTTCATGTGTAACCTCATTTCTGTTGAACTTTGGAAAAGATGAAGATTTAATTGCAGGTAGAAAACACAAATTAACATTATTTAACTCATTAAGCAGAGGATATCTGTTCTGGCTAGTCCCATTTTAGCTAAAAATAACTTCATGGAGAAGCTTCTTGCAACCATCTACCATCTCTGACATCAGTCTGAGGAAAGCTGGCTCCACTCCTCACCTTCAGCTGTCAGATGTTTAAAGGTGTTCTTGCATGTTCAGTCCATTTCAGGTCACCCCAATTCAAATCTTAGAGAGCAAAGATTTCCTCCTTGAACACGTTATGAAAGTTAAACCTGTTTAAATAGAATAGAAATAACTTTTTTATTGTGAGGAAATTTTGATGTACCAGCAGCAAAGTAGCAGGCAAGTTGAAGCATTCAGATACACACAAAGGTAAACATATAAAAAAAAAGAAAGTAAGAATAGGAGCCTGTGCAGTAAAAAAGGTAAATTTACAGCATAAGAAAAACATTATTTACAGAAAATAAAATAGCACATTCAGATTCAAAGGAATGTGAAACTGAGTAGGGTAATAAAAAAATGTATAACATGAATATTCGTGCATTAAAAACAACTGTGCAAGCAGGGATGTAAACATATACTGGGAGCAGTGAGTTGCTAGGAGGAAGGAACTGTGATAATGCTCCCTTGTGCTCCTAGGATGCAGCAGTCTTTCACTGAAGACCTCTCCAGTTCTGAAACAGCTTCATGCATGGGGTGGGAGACATTGTCCAACAGTGATGTTATTTTTGCCAGAGTTCTTTTGTCTCCTGTACTGAGTCAATGGGGCATCCTAGAACAGAGCTGGTCTTCCTGCTGAGCCTATCTCTCCGCTTCCTCTGAGCTGTAGACAAGCTGCTGCTCCAACAAACTGCACCATGGGAGATGGCTGATTACAGACTCAAAAAAGGCATTCAGTGGCACCCCCTGCATTTCAAAGGACCTCAGTCTGCTCTGACCCTTGTAACGTGAGGCGGAGATGACATCAGGTGTGCAGATGGATGAGCAACGACTTATAACTTTCCTCAGTACTTCTTTATTTTAAGTATCAATCCTAAAGTGTCAACTTTACAACACGTTACTGGGGAGCACACCAGCCCGTGAACACATGGGGGAATCTAGCTCAGAGAGTTCACACAAAGAAGAAGATAATATATTGACCTATTGATCATAAGAGGCAAGTGGTGCCACCCGGTGGAGACACACTGCATTACAACAGCAGTAACTGGTACACCCTTCCTGTAAAGAGCATCAGTGTTGTGACTGGAGTTGATTTTATTGTTCAGGTGAACGCCCAGGTACTTATAAGAGTCCATTATCTTAATGTCAGTTGCCTGGATGTTTCCCGGTGTTGGTGTGGTGGGTCTGCGTTCAATCACTTTCAGATTTGACAGACATGTACTTTTATATCTAAAGACTCTGGTGTAGGTCGCAAGATGACATTTTAGGTTTTTTGAAGACCTCGTTTAGCATCTTGACGCCTCTTTTCAGGGTGAACGTACTTGGAGAGCCAGACCTGGACATGTTGCTGGAAAGTTCTCCACTCATAGACTATTCTCCAGTGGTTGATTTCTGGTTCTTTTGACACCTCTTTAAACCCCTACCAGACTCATGAGCTGCTACATTCTTCTTTTTCTAGGTCTGAGAGATCTCTTTAGATTTCACCATGATGTTTTCTCTCACTTCAACAGTCAGGAGCAACACTAAACTAAATGTTTGAGATTAAAAAAGGCCTAACCTATTATTTTAATTTTCTGAATGTTCAACCATGTTAGAGTGGCATGAACAGACAGACTTTAGGTGTCCTACATTGTTAACATGACTGCATCACATCAGCTGTATCTGCTGTTTTGTTTGGGAGATGTTACAGCCTTCTGTTGACCTTCACTCCTCACAAACCCAGAGCAGCACAGAGAAAAGACCAGAAGAAGCTTGTGAAAACTAATCTTTTATTCAGGTTTATGAGTGATCATGTTTTCTGGAGCTGCGTGGTGTCATTGGTGAGTTTACATCAGATCCCAGCAGGAGAGTCGTCATCATTACCACCACCAGCTTCAGGGAGTCGAGTTGGACTGTGAAAGTCAACTCTGACCTGCTGAGAAACCAGAGGAACAGGACTGAATCTGCTTCTAACAGCTCTGAAACAGAGAAGGGATTTCTGCCGACTCTCAAGGTTATTGTGTTATTTTGTGTGTTTGCAGGCAGAAACATGTCTGATGTTCTCACTTTTGGATTGAGCTTCCAGCAGGATGCAACAGCAGCTGAAAATGTCTTTAGGATTTATAAAAGTGGCTTACCACCAAAAAAATTAAATAAAACTTGATCATTTCCATGCAGCCTAACACTTTGTTTTGTTATAATCTGCTGCAAACTGAAAACGTAGGAAGAGAAAATGAAATCTTCTTCATTTTAGCTACGGCTGCTTTTCTGAAAGTCCTGACCAACCCACACTGACCTCTTCTTGGCTGCTTTTCCTTCACTCCAGATCATCCAAAGTAGCGTCACTGGTGGGTGTTTGGAGAGGCCATGTCTCACGATGCACCACTTTATGACTCTGGTTCTTGGCTAAACTGCTCTTATGAAGCCTGCAGATAAGGTTTAGAATAGTTACAAGCTAAAAATACAACCTATGTTCCAACTAAAATGAAGTCTGTGGGTTTTTAATGGATTTTAATGGTGTGGAGATCATTTTCAAGCCTGTTTGCTCCAGCAGATTCAAGCACTTAGATACATAATCTAACAGTGTAGCCTTGAGGACCACAAACCTAAATGATCCAAGGAGATTTGATCTCCTCAAGAAGTAGAGGAAGATGTATTTGGGATTTATATATTTTGAAGAATAGTTGACAACATTTACCCCAAACCGTATAATCTCCTGCCTTGCTCACCAGCTATTGGTTAAGCTTTGATTTTAATTTTAAGTTCAGGCAACCACTGGTCCACTCATTGGGGTTTCTTCTCTTTTCTTCTTGGTTTCTTTGAAGAAGTCCAATGAGTCCTGCTTAACAGAAATAATGACATTTCTACTGCTTTCATCCTAAAAATAGTTTATTTGGCTTCTCCCTTTTCATCTGAGGCAACTCTTGGAATCTAGAAATGCATAAAGACATTTATGTCTCAAATTTATGGTAAATTGATGTTTTTGGGATAGAAAGCACTCCTTAGGTAGTAAGTAGAGTAATTCACAACATGATAAGAATCCACTCATCCAAACAAATCTTGAGCCATGTTTCTCAGCCATGAGAAAGTCCAATGTTCTTTCCAAGTGTGGAGGATAGCAGTATATCGTTGGTATGTTTGTGCCTTGTTTACAAGTGATGGCAACATGGAGCAGGAGATGGATATATGGATCAGGGCTTCAGCAGCACTAATCAGGATGTTGCTCCCAGCGACACCGAGGACACCAACAATACATCAGAATTAACCTAAACACCAGGAAATCATCTAGGCCTGGCACTTTAACGCCTCAGTTTCGATTAATTATTTACATAGAAAGTTACTCCTTGAAAAATGAACGCCTTTAATCGCACTGTGGAATGTAAACCCATATGTGGTCTGAAAGAATGTTTAAAGCATTATGCATTATGATCTGAGAGCTATGTAGTGCTGTCCCTCCCTCCACCAGTTTGACGAGTGGTGGAGAGCCATCACTGGGGAAACTGGTGGAGGGAGAGCCACCATTTAAGGGCCGGTGAGCAAACTGCACTGGATAACAGGAAACTTTACTGATGATTGATTTTACAAATGCCCAAGATTTAAAATCTAAAGCCAGAGGAAATCTGGGGTGGATTGAGATTTCTGACAAGATGAGAAAAAAAATAGCTTCAGATGCATCATTGTTGCAATGGCAACATGCTTTTAAACCTTGAAGTTTTTCTGTTTTTCCGTTATTGCCTTTTGGTCGACATGTAGAGGATTTAAAAATCACATTTCCTCTATAATGCAGTGACTGTAAAGAGTGACACAGAGGGAGGTTGAAGACTTCTGAATATAGAACTAAATGACAAGAACCATGTCCTGTAAAATATAGAAGTATCTATTTTCTCAATATAGTTGTAGGATGTAGAAGATTATTTGACACTTTAATGTCACTGGAACGCTTGTTATCGCGCCAGAGTCCGGTTTCTGGAACGCAACGCTGGTGTGAACCCATCCCGGACCCTGAAACGAACGAGAGAACCGTACCCTGGCCTGGTTGCAGCACCTGGTCTCGGCACGGTTTGTCCCTGGAGCAGGTCGCTTGCAGCGTGAATGCAAGCCGGGCCAGCGTACCATACAACGAGATGTAAGAGTCTGAAAATGTCCTGTTTCGATTCGTGGAGCAGTGAAGAGGTGCAGCTCCACAGCTACATTTGAACACCAGAGGAGCAACAGAGCCCCCCATTAGACAGACTTTCTTGTTTATTTATGCAGCCATTCATCACAATGACAGCATCAAACAGCTGCACAGCCACCACTTGATGAGACCGTAAATGAAGATGACAAACTCCGACAGCTGGGTTGAAAAACAAAATGTCCAAAAACAGCTTAACAGGAGAGAAAAACAGACAAGCACAGATGGCACAGCAGCTGCAGAGAACTTGTAGTTTGAATATGAGGAAGAAACGTGGGACATTTTGGGTCAAATTAGTGAAGGAGCAAAGGTTTCAGTAACTGCTGATGGCATGACTCATTCAGCTAGTGCAGATCTTTAATCAGAAGTTAAAGCAGGTTCACTGACCGTGGTAATGCAACCGGGTTGTGGTTGCTCCCCTGGACCATTGGTGGTGAAACCAATCACCTCAGACCAGTACAGCCTTCGTCTGCTTTAAAATGGATTTACACCAATGAGTAAATCTCTGCTGACCATCTTAGCGCTGGTCCGGATGGAGTGCAGGAGGCCAACAAGGAAACACTGATTGAAGGGCAGTGATGTTACTCTCTGTCTGATTCCTTAAATGGGAAGTGGCTCCCAGAGCAATGGTTTCTACAGGAAACGAGATATTTTAAAAACGAATTAAAACACCGTTGGTTTTTAATGTTCCTGAGATCTCTACTGATTTTCTTCAACTAATTAGGGGCATGTCTTCTCCTCTGTTCTGGTTCCTTCCTCTCGTTCCTCTTCACAACACATCGTAATTTGTTTATAACCACTCTGGTTTTGTATCTACTCTTTTAACCTTACCGTCAGGATACTCATTTTTGCAATTTGCCCTCATTAGACTCTTGCTTGTATAGCTGCATGTACTTTTCCATAGAGGTGGGTAGATTTAGTCTTCAGCAGCTTAGCTTTGGGTTGTAATGTTTTATAATCCTGAAATGCTAATTAGATAAATACAGTTGAAACCAGCTGTTTACATTCACTGAACAAAAAGATGCTAAACCTTCTTTTTACTTTCATCAAATCAGACTAAAGTGCAAAAATGAATGAATTTTTGAGTTAATTCAAAAAGCGCAATCTGTCTTTTTATTTTGTTTTTGGTTTGATGGCTTCTTCCTCTCTGAGCGGCCTCTCAGTCCTCTCAGTACTGGACTCCTCTTGTTCTGGGCTCTTGTTCAGGGACACAGAACCCATCTTCTTCCTGAACAGTATGATTAATGGACTTTTCCATGGTGTTTATTCTTGCATATTATGGTTTGAACGGTTGAACGTGGCACCTTCATCTCGTATCTCGAAGTAGTGACCAAGGATGAAACAGACTTTTCGAGCTCCACATTTTTATTCCTGAAACCATATTCCTGGTTGATTTCTTTAGATTTTTCCATGACAGATGCTTACAAAGCCATGACATCGTCATCTTGGCTTTTGCTGGGTATTTAAATGCATAGCAATCTCAATGGATGTGAACTTTTGATTTTTAAGAAACTAATGAAATATTATGAAAAAAATCTGTCCGTCATGACTCTGGCTTTCAGCAAATGGAAAATATTGATTTATAACTGATTTCATTTCATGCGATGAGGGGAAATTAAAGTGTTTCCATACAGTGTATGTAAAAATACTGTCAGTTTAATTTAGTTTCAAGGTTAGAAACACAGATGAGTGGAGTCTTCTGTTTATTTTCTGCTTTAACTTGGTGCGTATTTCGGTCAGTCTTCAGGTAACTTGCAGTTATTTACCAAATGTAACAGAGCTAAACCACCAGTATTCCTAGGGGGCACTGTGGCACAGTGTAGCTCCCATGTCAGCAGTGAAAGGAACAAAGAAGAAGACAATAATTTGTGATTTTTCCATCCATGTAATTAATAGCCACATAGGCCATCTCTCTCTGTACAATATCAAAATTTCCTCCTCCTGACGTATTGTTTGATATTTTCCTCTGAATACCAAAGCCAGATGAGAAGCGCCCTCTAGTGGCTACATTACCCTCCAATTATGCAAACGTATTATTCCTGCCAGTTTAGTGGTTAATTACCTCATCAAGTTAAATATCCTTTATAACTGGTCAAGGTCAGGGTGCTCAATCAAGTTGGCAGCTTGTGTCAGAAAGCAGTTAAAACACAAGCCTTAGAGACTAATTAGTGCTTAAATGGCAACAACAGCAATAAACAGAACCCTCCTGTTCACACTAATGGGAATATAAAAAGACAGCAGAAGAAGACAACAAGAGGTCAGGGTACAACATACATCCTGTTTTAATTAGGTGTTTTGGTTGAGTATGGAGTCAGAAGATTTGACTTGACAGATCCATAAAACTAATTTCCCACTGGGATCAATAAACCTTTTTGACTCCCACTGTTTGCTGAATTTAAGTGGAGAATGATGAGTTTCTATTGCAGAGAAATCTCTTTAACCTCCATGCTTTCTCTGCTCTCCACCCTCCTTCTATCCCTGCTCTTCATACCTTCTGGTAACAATAATTTTCCTCATCCACAGCTGCTCCATCAACCCCCTCCCACTCACCTCTTCGGCCCTCAGGGCATCATTTCTCCTCCTCCTCTTCTTCATCGCTTTGAACCATCAGCACTGTTCTGATCCCTGTCAATATCCGACAACGCTGCAGATTTTTATCCACATATCCGTCCTGTCATCGCAGCCCCTCATCCATCCTTGTTGTACCCCATTACTCCAAGGCTCCTCTTCTGTTATTAGGTTAACCGTCAGCCTGTTGCTCCCTTAAGGCTTGTTTGCCTACAGATGTAGAGAATGTAGAGGTAAGACCTCTCCCTTCGCTGTCAGTATCTGTGTAAACGTGTATTAATAGAAAATCACATCTGTTTGGAACTTATTTGTCTCTCTTGTTTTATTTAACATTTACAATATTTTGCAAAAGTCTTGAACCAAGTCTCGTCTGTATACTTTCCATCCAGACAGCCATAGTTTCTGGTAATCTTTGAAAGTGCTCTTGATCTATAGCTCTTCTGTCTTTCTGAAGGTCTTTCAGAGTTCTTGAAAGTTTCAGAGTTCTCAAAGTTTCAGCCCAGGTTCCAAATGTTTGTTGGCTTTTTAGGACACTCTGAATCATTAAAAACCATAAAGCACACAAACACAACCAACGACTTCGACACATAACACACAACTTAACAAAAACACATTTAAAGGCCATCTTCAGACACCAGGAGTTTGTCACAAAGACACAATTCATAAAAGCTATAGTTCTTATGAACTTCATCTGCTGCAGATGGGGTTTTCCTCAATTCTGGCACTTCATTGGTTATCTCTCTAGACACCAAGACATATGACAAGATATGACAGGATATGTCCTGAAATATGAAACGCATTACACCTGAAGGAAGAAATTTATTACTAAGCTAAACGCAATACATTAACTTTTCCATTATTCTGTTTGCACAGATTAGAATACATATGAACTCTTCTGAACGTGATATCTTTTCTATGCATAATTTCCAACTTGATGTCAGAGCAGCTTGACTCCTGGTTGTGTTTTATAATTGCAGAAGATATGTACATGTAATAAAGAATGGCAGAGCCTGAAGTGATGAATACTGTATTTAAGTCGTGCATAATAAGCTGAGAAAAGGCTCTATATTATCGATGAATGCAAATGTTCAGATGGAGCCAACACCCTTGAAATTGCTAGAATAATGAGGTGTTACCCCTGGAGGGGTGAGTAGTGGGGTGACAAGAAATGCAATCAGGGGAAAAAGGTGAACTCTGCATGAAATGAGACAAAATCATAATAAACCTTTAAAAAGTCCAATTATTCCTGAGTTTCAGCATGTTTTAGAATAAAATTAAATCCCCTTGAATTTCCACAAATCAATACTAAGAAACAAGTAAACTGGTATATGAAGTTTAAGAAATACTGAAGACACATTTTTACATGAACAGATAAACTGAAACTTGATGAAGAACATGGAAGAACCTAAAACAAAGAACGTATTCAGAACAGAGCCCTGTATAAAGAAAGAAACACAGAATAAATATTTTTCTGATAATCAAGCATATTCATCTTCGCATTAAACTTTGTTTTTTATTTTGTCCTAACTTCAAAGAACCTCCTGCAGCCAATAGGAGAACAGTTCTTACTAATAGTCTTCATTTTGCTGCTATTTAGATTAAAAGCTTATCAAACTTCAGGAAACACTAGTACTACAGTAAACACTAGTACTACAGTAAACACTAGTACTACAGGAAACACTAGTACTACAGTAAACACTAGTACCACAGGAAACACTGGTACTACAGGAACCACTGGTACTACAGTAAACACTAGTACTACAGTAAACACTAGTACTACAGTAAACACTAGTACTACAGGAAACACTAGTACCACAGTAAACACTAGTACCACAGGAAACACTGGTACTACAGGAGCCACTAGTACTACAGGAAACACTGGTACCACAGGAACCACTGGTACTACAGGAAACAGTAGTACTACAGTAAACACTAGTACCACAGGAAACACTGGTACTACAGTAAACACTAGTACTACAGTAAACACTAGTACCACAGGAAACACTGGTACTACAGTAAACACTAGTACTACAGTAAACACTAGTACCACAGGAAACACTGGTACTACAGTAAACACTAGTACTACAGTAAACACTAGTACTACAGTAAACACTGGTACTACAGGAAACACTAGTACCACAGTAAACACTAGTACCACAGGAAACACTGGTACTACAGGAGCCACTAGTACTACAGGAAACACTGGTACCACAGGAAACCACTGGTACTACAGGAAACAGTAGTAATACGTAAAACACTAGTACCTACAGGAAACACTGGTACTACAGTAAACACTAGTACTACAGTAAACACTAGTACCACAGGAAACACTGGTACTACAGTAAACACTAGTACTACAGTAAACACTAGTACCACAGGAAACACTGGTACTACAGTAAACACTAGTACTACAGTAAACACTAGTACTACAGTAAACACTGGTACTACAGTAAACACTAGTACTACAGTAAACACTAGTACCACAGGAAACACTAGTACTACAGTAAACACTAGTACCACAGGAAACACTTGTACTACAGTAAACACTAGTACTACAGGAAACACTAGTACTACAGTAAACACTAGTACTACAGTAAACACTAGTACTACAGGAAACACTAGTACTACAGTAAACACTAGTACTACAGGAAACACTAGTACTACAGTAAACACTAGTACCACAGGAAACACTGGTACTACAGGAGCCACTAGTACTACAGGAAACACTGGTACTACAGGAACCACTGGTACTACAGGAAACAGTAGTACTACAGGAACCACTGGTACTACAGGAAACACTGGTAACTACAGAACACTGGTACTACAGAAACACTGGTACTACAGGAACACGCCTGTACTACAGGACACTAGTACTACAGGAAACACTGGTACTACAGTAAAACACTAGTACTACAGTAAACACTAGTACTACAGGAAACACTGGTACTACAGGAACCACTGGTACTACAGGAACCACTGGTACTACAGGAAACACTGGTACTACAGGAACCACTGGTACTACAGTAAACACTAGTACTACAGTAAACACTAGTACTACAGGAAACACTGGTACTACAGGAACCACTGGTACTACAGGAACCACTGGTACTACAGGAAACACTGGTACTACAGGAAACACTGGTACTACAGGAGCCACTAGTACTACAGGAAACACTGGTACTACAGGAAACACTGGTACTACAGGAGCCACTAGTACTACAGGAAACACTGGTACTACAGGAACCACTGGTACTACAGGAACCACTGGTACTACAGGAAACACTGGTACTACAGGAACCACTGGTACTACAGGAAACACTGGTACTACAGGAGCCACTAGTACTACAGGAAACACTGGTACTACAGGAACCACTAGTACTACAGGAAACAGTAGTACTACAGGAACCACTGGTACTACAGGAAACACTGGTACTACAGGAACCACTGGTACTACAGGAAACACTGGTACTACAGGAAACACTGGTACTACAGGAACCACTAGTACTACAGGAAACACTGGTACTACAGGAAACACTGGTACTACAGGAAACACTAGTACTACAGTAAACACTAGTACTACAGTAAACACTGGTACTACAGGAAACACTGGTACTACAGGAACCACTGGTACTACAGGAAACACTGGTACTACAGGAAACACTGGTACTACAGGAACCACTAGTACTTCAGGAAACACTGGTACTACAGTAAACACTAGTACTACAGGAACCACTGGTACTACAGGAGACACTGGTACTACAGTAACCAGTAGTACTTCAGGAAACACTAGTACTACAGGAACCACTAGTACTTCAGGAAACACTAGCACTGTTGTACTGTAGTACCGTAGACATCACTTGCATCTAAAAACTAAACAAAGTTCAGCGTTCTGTGATGCAATAATTACTCCAAGCCTTGCATTTTAAATATCCTCACAGAACTTAAACTTAAATCAGGTTTAGGTACGTTCCACCAACACCTGATACAGCCTGTTTACTCTCTGGAACTTCAAACTTATACATTATTGGACTAGACAACAATCTCCCTTCTAACTTGTTATTTTCCTCATACTTTTTAGGTACCTTTCTTTTTTTTTTTATTTCAACAATGAACACTTTATGCAAGAGCTGTAACTGCTAACCTTCAAAGTAGTGAGCAAGTTCCGGAAATTAATGTACTGGCTCTAGGAAAGTGTCCTGTAAGGTCCAAAACTTTCCAGCTTACCAGTTATTCCACAGTACAGCCCACAGATCTAAGTTCTATAAAGGTAATGTATAGGTTCTGGAAATGTAACCTGTAAGATTTGGGAAAGTAAGTAAAAGTAAAGTCTGGAAAAAAACTCTGGGTTCCAGAAAAGCAACCTTTTACCCCCAGACGGTAACCTGTAAGTTCTAAAAAGTAACCTCACGGTTTTGGGAAAGTAAACTGTAAGGACCAGGATGGTAACCTTTCAGTTTCAGTAAGAACTTCAACGTTTTAAAAATTTCGCCTGTGAGTTTTGGAAAGCTTTCCTATAAATCCCAGAAATTAACCCATTAGTCCTGTGAAAGTAACCTGTAAGTTACACGGAGTAATCTGTAACATCTGGAAAGGAGACTTTTAGGTTGACAAAAAGAGACTTCTGCGATCCAGGAAAGTAGCCTGTGAGCTACAAAAAGTGACATGTCCGTTCCAGAATGTGGCCTGCAAGTTCTGAAAAGTAACCTGTAGGGTCAGGATCACAATCTGCTTGGTGCTCGGTGTGTGGGGTCTGCAGAGGCGTTAGCTGCTCTTCTCCTGACCCTGGACCTGAACAAGTCCTGGATGGAGGAAAGGTCAGCCCTGATGATTCTCTCTGCAGTCCTGATTGTTCGTTGCAGTCTGGACCTGTCCTGTTTTGTAGATGAGTCAAACCACACTGAGATGGATGAAGACAGGATAGACTGAGTGATGGCAGCGATGAAGATGAGTTCTGGAAAAGTAACCCATAGGTTCCAGAAAACAACCTGTAAGTTCTGGAAAAGTAACCTAAAATACCCAGAAAATCTCCACCTGTCAGTAGGTGAGAGGTGGAGAAAGCTGTATGATCTGGAGCTAGTGAGAGCTGGGAAAATGATCTGTGTGGTCCTGGAAATAAACGTCTAATGCTGCGTTCAGACCAAACGCGGTTTGAGCATCAGGGGCGTCTGGTTTTCATGCAAAGTCTATGTGGACGCGCCTCTTGGAGCGGCGAGAGGTCCTGCGGCGCGTTTCACGAGTCCGGCCCGGCGCATCTTGACGCGTTTCGAGCGTTTCAAACCTCTGACGCGCGTTACGCGCATCCAAAGCGCCGCGTCAACCAATCAGAGAAGCTCAGCTTTCTGACGTAGTGATGTATTTTATCATGTGACGGAAAGACCACAAAGATCCGGGAAAATCCCACAAAGACAATGGAGGATAAACTTATCGTTGCGGTTTCAAACTGGGCCGGGGACAGACGAAAATAGCGCTGAAAGCGATCCTCCTCTGCGCGCAGCTCCTGGAGCAAGTGGTAAAATTCACCAAACTCTGAACGCCTCTGAATTGTCTGGTGAATCCAGACACGGCGCAGAGGCGCCAGACGACGACGTTCTCTTGCTTTATTCAGCAAATAAAGCCAAGCCACTCTCTCGATTGCATCCGCCATTGTACACAAGAGACAGGGAAAGGAAGCTCCTCCCAACGCGCGTCTGTTCACAGTTTTTTGACGCGCGTCGAGAGTTCAAGTGCACAAGCGTCCAACTTGAGGCGTTGGACGCCTTCTTGACGCTCAAACTGCCTTTGGTCTGAACGCAGCATAAGATTTAGAAAAACATCCAATAAGTGCAGGAATATAACCTTTAAATTCTAGTAAGTAACAATAATTAACCAGCAAGTTCTTGAGAAGAAACCAGTGAATTCTGGGAAAGTTCACCTTGTAATAACATTTAATAACCTGTAATAACCTTTACATGAACTCACAGCATCGGGTGTGTTCCAGAGGAACGATGCTTAGCTTGTTTGTGCTTCTGAAGAAAACTTTATGACGATACCAAAAAATAGAATGCCTCATTTATAATAACATTTAATGGCTGTTGAAACATCGCTGTTTTGTAGCAGAGGCCAAAAACTTTGTAAGTTCTCTTGTTGGCTTACGAAAAGATCTTTGTGGTTTTCAGCGAAATGAATCAGAAGAATTTAAGTTCCAGGAACATGTAGAAATCTGCAAGCAGCAGATCAGTGTATTTTAATTCCTCCCATATACATCCCTCCCTGCAGGAGTAAGGATAACGTTCCTTGCAACATAAACAAGCTTTTTCCTGATCTGAACCTATAATATTGTGAGACAGGAAGTTAAACTTCCAGTGCCTGTAGAAGAACGATCGTGTGGATGGATAAGTGTGTAGGTTAGCGTCTGTAGACTGTAGATTACTGTGCGTGTGTCCATCAACCTGCCAACAAACTTATGGAAACAAGTGATGCATCTCTGAGCTGCCAAAGCAAAGCTAAAGATGAAGACCTTCCATCGTTTAGCTTGTGCAGCCATCCCTCATTTCTCTCCAGCGTGTCACAGTCACCACAGCGAGGTCACCCTTCTTCACAAAAATCTATTAAACCTGATGGACTTTTCAGTTCCACTGTAATGGTATTTGCTCCTGCAGAAAGAGATCTAGCTCATTTGTCTGCAGGAGTGAGTGCCAAGGCTCAGAAATATGGATTAAATGTGAATGAAAGGTGGAATGCATGGATGGCTTGAAGTTCAGATGAGCTGAAGGAAAGCAGCTTAGTTAGCATATAGCTCCGGATGATGGATTACAGCGTTGTTCCTAGATTCACCTGGGAAATACAAATGAAAAATAATCACCACAGAACACCTATAATTTACTTTTATTATGGAAGATTGCCTCTTCCTGTTTGGGGTTTTCCGCATAAGTTTACAGCTTAGCATAACAAGGTATTTTTTCTCTTCGATAGTAGGTGGGTAAAACGTCAGAGGAAAGTGGCTGAAGATCTGTTAAATTTAGCCGTACATAGAAAAGAAAATCGGTCACAGAGATGGTTCCCAATTATTTCAGCCAATGGAAGGTAACTTCCTGTGATCCCTCCTAGCGTCCTCCCAAAGGGTTTTTGGTTCCTGAAACATGGTGGTGGTCTCTGGTCAAACCCACAAAAGGTTAATTGTGCCTCTATTCACGGTTCCAGTACCTCACAGCTCCTCTCCGCTTGGCCCAAATCTGCTCCGCATGAAAACTGTTGTGTTTTCGTTTTCCTTGACTCAGTGATTCCTGGAGTTCTGGCTAGAAGCCCCGCCTCCTGCAAAGTTAAATAAACCCTGACCACCGCACACCATGTCCTCCAGCTGTGATTTTAAACCACTGCACGGCTTTAGGTTACCGGCCATTGTGGCTGAATGGAGCAGAACCGGCCAAAGTAGAACCCAGTGATATATATTAGTGGACTGGACATCACGTGGCTACTGCATGACACACATCTGCCGTTGCTATGCATTGAGTCAGGGCCACTGCAGCATCAGAAGTTCACAAAACTGGTTCTTTTTAAAGGCCAATAAAGTTCTGGGAGTAGAATGAAATGTTGCTTTGATAGTTTGACTTGTAAGGGTAAGTGATATATTCTTTACATGAAATGTAAATTGCAAAAAAATATAGAAAAAAAAGCAATGTATGCCATGAAAAGTAGCACAGTGTGTAAAATACTAAAACACAACATTTTACCTGGTTAAATGATGACTAAATAAGATATTATAATGCAAGGATTTTCAATAATCATAAAATGTTTCTGTCTTACCTGCTCCCTTATGAACAAGTATTAATTTTCAGCACATTGCTGCATCGGCGGTCGGTGTCGTCTTAGTTTTTATCTGCCTCTCTGCTCCTCCTTTCCTCTGTCTGTCTCTGCCTCTGCGCTGCTGTGAGAGACAGCCTCAGATGAAGAAAGGAGAGGGCATCTGGAGCTTCAGGGAGGCAGATACCCGAGTGAGTCGCATGAACGGCATTGATAGTTTATTTTAAAAAATCAGGCGCGACCCGAACCGAGGCTTTGGTTCTGCCCTTCGGCCATCGGAAAATACCCTGATGACCCTGGAACTAGATGACAAGAGTCGCATAGATCAGTTTAGAAATTCCAGCATCAAGGCCAGAAACCATCAAACTGTGATACAATAATCACAACTATGCAGCTTGAGCTGTTGAAAATCAATTGACAGCATGGAGATCTTTGTAGCACAGTAGACATACCTGTCAGCACTATAATGCACAGTTTCCACCCTGCTTATAGATTTGTTTAGGGCAAGGAAATATTTCTATGTATCATAACATCATCCAGTTTTCTCAGCCTTAATTTGAGCCGTATTTTATAAAAAAACAGATAAGAAATAAGGTGCTATGTTTGTGTGACAGATGTATGCTCATCTTGCACCAAAACAGCATGGTTTTGTCGACATGAATCAATGCATAGCAATGGACGCGTCGCTATTTCTAGCGGCTAATAGGTGATGCCAGTCCAGTTATATATGGAGAAGGGGCGTTAGGCTCAGAACTTCAGGTTTCTTTGATGGGATTTGTTGGCTCACTTGCAACTAGTCTAGTCTAATCTCTTCTATTTCCTGTGATGTGGGACTCGCAGCCTAAAAGAGCTTTACCTTTATTAAACAAAAGTTAACTATTTTTACATCTCCCTGCCTCTTGACAAGTCTTCGCATTTTGGTCATTTCCACCAGCGCCGCATCGTTCCTTAGGGCTCTGTTCTCGGCCCACTAGTGTTTCTAGTTGTTGATGGTGGTCAGAGGTTCTGTTGGAGCCGATTGTATGGCAGCCTCACTTCTGTCAGTCTGCCCCAGGGCAGCTGTGGCTACATGGTAGTCTACCACTGTCAGTATGTGGATAGGTGGATGACTGATTGTCGGGTTAAGCGCTTTGGGGTCTCTGGGGACTTAATGAAGCGCTATACTGCAGGCCATGTACCGTTCTCAGTGGAAAAATATCAACTGCATCAGGTAAACTTATTTTAGTTTATTTTTTTGTAAGCTCAGAGGTTTGTTTGCCACATGTTGGGGTTGGCTCGTTACTTTCTAAGTTCTGCTTTGTACTCGGTCAGATCCCTGGTTGTGTGAGACCCGGTCCATGGGTTGCGATGGTATCCTTGTTCATCGTTCTTTGAGTTCTTTGTTTCTTTCTCCAATAAATTTGATTACATTGCTTTAGTGAAATGCTGAAATAGTTTTTAATTGAATGTGTTTTTCAAGGAGAACCAATTTAAACTTTATTTTTAAAGTTAATAAATGCAAATATAAATGCAATATTTTCTGTATTTTTTGCCTTCAGCACTTTTTTTTGGACATGACATCTGAAGCACATACAGCGGTGAGTGCAGCAGCTTGAGTTCATGCATTTTTATTTCCCAGCCTCTTCATTTATTTTAGCTTCTGAATTTTTCTGCCCTACTGCAATTATTCCAGGAGCGGATCAGCATCTCATCCAGGAGGTTAGAGAAGAACCCAGAGCAAGAACTAAAGCTCTGCCAGACTCACACCTCAATTAAGGTCAGAGTTCATAATTCAACAATAAAAAAAGAGACTGGGAGGCAATGCTGCCTCCATGGGAGAATTCAAGGTCAGAACCGCAGCTGACCCAAAAAACTACACAGACATTCAGATTTCAGGACAAGAAAAAAGTGCAACATGTCAGAAGGTGAAATCCTGTTACATCACAGCTTTTCAGAAACAAACATGATACGCAGTAAAATAAAAAATGTTGCTGCAAAACTAAAGGAGTCGATTTCAACACTGGGCCAATGCACACACAGTCCTGCTCTTTAAAGGGTAAAAGCTGTAAAGGGTTAATTTTACTCCTGTTAGACTTGATTTTAGTGACAGAGTAAAATGTGATTCTCACTGAGAATATATTGGATATATGGGACAAACAGGGCCACACGTCGACTGGCTCAGTGTTTAAACTGACTCTTTCAGCGCTGCTACCAGGATCGTTTCTACTTACACTAGTTTGGACATCCACAATCTGAACAAGCTGGACGTTAGAGGACAGAAAACATTTGTTTCATGTCTTATCACTTTATTAAGTTTAGCGCATGCCTAAAATACAAGTTAAACTCCCCCTGTGAGCATTTTCAGTTTGTTAATAATATGAGGGATTGCTGCAAAGTCAACGCCAGTGACTGTCCACTGTCTCTACATGTTCATCCAGGAGGAGGAAATGCTGCAAGTCACTGACTGGATGCAATCTGCTGGGTTTCCTTAGACAGAAAAACTTTTTATCCAATTTGAATAAATAACTGAATCTGACTGCACTGTTCAATGATTTGGATTAATTGTAATGTATGTACCTGACTTTTGTGAAGTGCCTTGAGACGACATGTGTTGTGAATTGGCGCTATATAAATAAACTGAATTGAATTGAATTAATAAAGACAAAAGAAACCAAAACATAAGACATGTCCAATATTTACAGGAACAGTTTCAACTATTTTTTAAACCCTGAAAATGATCTAAGAACATTTAATTATTTCTGCCAATTTCAACTAAGAATAAATTCCCTTATCAACTTTCTGATCAATCAGTTTAGGTCGAGGGTCAAGTCCCAAATTTTGCCAAGAGTGAGACAAAAGGCTGCACGGTGGCACAGTTGGTAGCACTGTTGCCTTGCAGCAAGAAGGTTGTGGGTTCGATTCCTGGCTGGGGGTCTTTGTTTCATGGAGTTTGCATGTTCTCCCCATGCATGTGTGGGTTCTCACTGGGTACTCCGGCTTCCTCCCACAGTCCAAAGACATACCTGTTAGGTTAATTGGTCACTCTAAAATTGCTCTTAGGTGTATGAATGAGTGTGTGCATGGTTGTTTGTGTGTTGCCCTGCGACCTGTCCAGGGTGTACCCAGCCTCTCGCCCATAGACTGCTGGAGAGGGAGCGCCAGCTCCCCTGCGAAACACTATGGAATAAGCGGTAGAAAATGACTGACTGAGACAAAAGGCTGTCAGATATGACTTTTAAAACGGTCAACTTTGACCTGTTGGAGTACTGAGCTCCTCTTCCTGTTAAGATTATGTAGCTGTGATCCTAGTAATCTGGACCCAACATGTTGGGACACAATTCAGTTATGACTTGAGCAAACTGTACATCTCATCTCGAGACAGATGAGAAAAATATGTAAAAAAAAAAAAAAAACATTGTTTCATATCATGCTTAGAAAGCCAGTTCCTTTAGTCACCTTAGGCCAATTTTACAGGATCCAATACATGTTTAGAAACACATTCACCATTTTAATACCATATCTTGTCTAAAATACAGTTTTGGACGCTATATAGGCAAAACAAAGGTTGATGCTAGCTAAAAACTCCTCACGATTTTGTTTGAAATGCATGTTTTTGACACTCAGGTTGTAGAATTTTTACCAACACTGGGTTATGGTGTTATAACACTCAACATGTTGAACTGTTGTTGGACTGATTCTGATAGAGTTCAGATACACTGCATATATGGTATTTTGCTGTGTGCTGGGAGACAAACATGGTGGTGGTGGTATGGTGGTCTGGGGCTGCGTCGCTGCTTCAGCACCTGGACGACTTGTTGGAACTGATGGAACCATCAGTTCATGACTATGCCAATGATCCAAAGCACACCAGCAAGTGATGTGGCCTAGTCAATGTCTGGGCTTAAATCCAACTCAGATGCTTTAGCATGAACCTAAAAGGGCAAAAACTTTTTCACAGTCCCGTATGACGGCATGTCCAGGTTTATGCTACAGGATTTAAAGATTTCTGTTCAATCCTCTCAGATCGAATGCGCCCAAACTCTGCGGCGACCCCGGACGTGACGGGTTTCTTAAACCGGTCATTTCTCCTACATGAAACTCTGTGGGCAGGTAAATGTTTACATGTGGCCACCAGAGGGCTCTGCAACCCACAGATTTTCTTATATAGACAAGTTTTCATACAGCGACTGTTTGAAGCCTATAATTGTGCCTGTGTCTCTGTCTGCCTGTCCGATGAAAACAGTGATGCTGTGGGCTTCTCCCTCCACCTGATCCCAATAAAACAGCGGGAATCACCATAGAAACTCCAGAATGGCGCAGAAATCTTGGAGTTTCTGGTTGTTGCGTTACATTAACATCTGTTGATGGACACCCTTTCTTCTGAAATGTTTATTGTTTCCCTGTTAATGTTTCTGTGTAAGAAGCCATCTTTGTTTTTCCTGCTGTGTGCAGCTCATCAGGGGGTCATGATGATTTAGTGACTTTGCAGAGGAGCAGGACATGATGAATTCTGTTTCTGTTCTAGAAGACGAATGAGAAAAGAAGTTGATGTGAAAGCAACATGTCAGCACTATAACTCACAAGAGGAAGGAAAATGATGCAAAGCCACTTCTTCACTGTTGAAGTGAGGCAAACCCTCGCCTTGGATGACTGTTTTTCCAGTGTGATTGTTTGTTTGCTCTTAATATACAAGTAATAAACCAGCGAGGGGCCCCAGAGATGTTCTGCACCACACTGGAACTTACATCTATATGATGTGATGTGTTCATTTGCTTTATCTCTAGGCACCAGCATCTCCTGGCAATAGAAGCTGTTGCAATTAGTTCCTCATCAGTCAGGTCTTCCTGATTATCACAGGCTTAAGTAAAACCAACGGCTCATTTTTAAAGCTGCATATTTCCTGTTGGTTTATACATTGTATGTATGTGTGTATTTGGACAGCTTTAATTCACATTTCAAAGTGTTGCTGTGTGTCCTACTTATAACTGCTGGCAGCAGCGACTGTTACACAACCGGCTTTTGAAGAAGAGAGGGAAGAAAAAAAGAAATAAAACCTCCAATTAAGCGTTTCAGAGTTTGGAGAAAACAAAACTAGTGGTTTAACAACAATGTTTAATTAGCGACACATCTCTTAAACGTGTTGAGGATTTGATATGATAATATGAAAATGCTGACATCTTCAGCATGGAGAGAAGGATTTTCACAGGGAATGATATGCTGGCTAACATCCATCAGGTTGTGGACGTTTACGGAGGAAAGCGTGTTTGTAGCGGAGACCAGACAGCAGCTGACGGAGGTTATCATTTCCTCTGAGGCTACTGATAAACAGAATCAGCTTCCAAATGCTGCTGGCCTCTCTGCAGCATCATCCAAAGCTGAATAATTAAATAAATAAATGCCCTCCCATACGTCCTCTAAACTAATAGAAAATTTGTTTTTGTCACAGTTTGTTAAACCGTAGCTGTAATATATTCCTGAAATCATTTAACCTGCTCCGGAGACAAATGACCACAACGTTTGTTTTCTTTTATCCTTATTCCTGCAGCTTGATGTTGAATCGAAACTTAATCTAATTACAAAGAGAAGCAATGATTTCTTACATGGATGCAATCTGGTCCACATGCAGACCAGTGATGAGCTGGCACATCTAGAATGGCCACCAGAGGGCGCAACTGGTGGAATAACAAGTCAGCTGACGGTGTGATCAGGCAGCTGCTGAAGCATCTGACAGTCAGTCAAAACAGAGGTCAAACAGCCCCATGACCTTTCAGTGCAGCCAGCATATTTTCATTTCTAGTAACTTAATCTCATTTTCTGTTATTTTCTTCAGCGTTTAATATTTACAGTCATGTTCAGTAAATTAGAATATTATCGGTTAATTATGAGGATTTTCTCTTTCCAGCCAATAAAAACACAACATTTAAGATTTGAAATATCACATTAGACCAACACAAAAAACATTTTAATACAGAAATGTGGGCTAAATGTAAACTATGTTTAATACCTGATTAAATGGAGCTATTTTCAGAAAGGAGCCTTTAAACTGACAAATGAGCCTCATCAGAACCCAGATGTTTTAAACTTCTGCCACTAGGGCCAGAGAGCAGGAGGTAATCTCCATAGCAACCACCTGATGCTACCTACAGGCTACATGGTTGCATTAGCATGTTCTACCATCACACACATAAACATGTAAAGTTTGTGAAACAAAAGTGGGACTTTAACTAAAACTGTGCGCTTTAAGGACTGAGCTTTACAGCAACACTGCAGGTCCGTCTGGCCTGAAACAAAGGATAAATATTTGGAAAAACACCGAATATGCACCGTAAAGTACGGTGGAGGATCAGTGATGCTGTGGGCAGGTTTAGCCTGCAGATCTAGTTAGACTGTATGGCATCAGAAACCCGTTCTTCCAGTGAAGTTTTCCTTATTTTCATTATTAAAGTATCCTGTTGACCCCAGTCCACCTCTCTGCACCTTGGGCCTCAATGAAAAATCAGGACTCAGATACTAAATCATCCTTCCAATGAATTTATGTATTTTCTTATATAAACTGCAGCACAGAGAAGTATAAGGCTTATTGAATCAAACTTTAAAGGAACAAGGCAGCCTCTGCAGTACCAGAGTCAATTATCTGCTGCTTCATTAATTAAAGGTGAGTTATTGTCAGATCTGCTGTTTTATTCTTGGATTGTTCTTCTGAAGAACATCCATGAAGTTTTTCTAGATTTCTTTCCTACATCTACGTTCACCGAAGGTTCCCAGTCCGGCTCCAGGCGTCCCCTGAGGGCCCGAAGAGAAATAGCTCTGATTAGGAGTGCAGGTGGATGCAGAGATAAAGTCCAGCTGTTTTAAAACTAGATGTTCTGAGCTCATGGTGGGTATCAGAACCAGCTGGAGCATGCAGGCCAAACAGTGGGACGTTTGGAGCAGTTAGAAGCAGAATGTTGAGATTAGACAAATGTTTTTATAACCGGACCGTGTGTGAGGTCCAGTGATCGGACGCTACAGATGTAGTTTAAATAGGCCATTCGTCCTGAGAAAGAGGCGTTATGTCCCCGGTCTCTGGAGCCTCCTGACCCACATTTACCTATCTGCAGCAAACAGCTCAGCTGCTGGACCTCTCCCAGGTTCTGTGAACAGGTGAAGCATGAAGCTCAGCATGCAATAATAATAAACCACACTGGCTTGGCAGCAGGAGGTCCTTCAACTTATATTCAGGAAGATGGAAACCAGTTTTTGCCAGCTTCATAGAAACATAAAAAAAAAAAAATAGAAATTAACAAAATAAAAACACACAAGCAGTTTTTTATCTGAATATAAAGACAGAAAGAAAGTCATGCTGCTAAAATAAATTATTTAGCTGTGCCAGTCTCTTCTTTTTATAATAATTTTTTTCGGCTACTGTACGCAAAAAGTGCTGTTGCATTTTGGGAAATACTAAAATGACTGCTGAAGCAGGTTCTGTTCAGATGGTGGGTAACGATGCTTCATCCTACATCCCAGAACCAGAAATCAGGAGTAAATCTATGAGCTGGATGCTGATTTATGCTTACGTAACAATAAGGTTATTTGATTTTTTATTTTATCTTTGGTTGATTTTATCTTTTTTTAGGTTTTTCTTTGAAATTGGTTCCACATTATTAACATAACAGATAATGAAAAAAACAATCTATACAACACAACAGATAACCGTAATCTAATACAGGTTTCTGCTTCCGCTATGATCTATAGAAACTCCACGCCTTCCATCTTTCTTAGATTTATATGCACAACATTTACCGCTGTGCAATCTTTCTCCAGACAGGATTGTACGTTGGTTTCCTCTGCAGAGTGTTCCTGAACCAGATGCTCCACACAGACAGGCTGCCTGGAGTTTTATGTGAAAGATTCATTAAAGATGTTCAAAGAGTCAGCCATCCGCTTTTTACCTTTAGCTGAAGAAGTTTGTTACTTTTCTGTTTCATTGTCTGCCCAACCTGTCAGTTGAAAAAAAGGAGCAGGTTTTGACTGATGTGAAGATTATCCTGATGTAGAAGCTAAAGGGTTAAAACAACTCTCCGTTTCAGTCGGCCATAATGGACAGGTGAAGCATTTTTCCCTCAGATTTTCAGATCGGTTCATCTTTGGTCGTTTTTCTCAAGCTTTTATTGAGATAAACAGCCTGTGAAATTGGTTCCACAGGCCTGCAGGAAGTTTATCAGGAACAAAACTGCAGCATAAGGAGGCAAATGTCGTTAAGAACAAAACTTTTAAACACCCAAGTGTCTTCTGCAGTTCACCTCAGTTCATAACGACCTTATCTCCAGGCTAACAAGTATGAAAATCACTTTGAATGCTCCATGATTGTTTTTATAATGAATATTTTAGCTGTTTCCATTATTTCTTTGCTGTGTTCAGATGCATGAATAGACAGAGAAAAGCATCCTTGAATGGAAACTAGTTTCCGTCCTTCTATTATCTTCTGTTTTCCATCCTGACCAACGCTCCTCTTCCTCCTTTCCTTCAGTCTATCTCTCATCCATCTGCCTGTTATCAGGGTTTAATGCTGTTAGCGGCTGAAATGGACAGATAAGGCAGACACACACATGCAGCTAAGAGCACAGGTACCGCCTCCCGCAACAACCCACACACCCAGAGATGTGTTCGTTCGGGCCGGGTCCAGGCAGAGACAGGAATCCTCTTCGATGTCTCGCTGGTTTAAGGAAGACAGGGTTCAAAATGATGACGGTGGTTAAACACACACTGACGTTTACGCACATCATTAACCGACACATTTACAGTGAGGCTTAAGTCCGCATCATGCAGGAAGCTGTATGTGTAATTTAGAAGAGCAGCAGTGATGTAATCCAACAGCACGACCCTTTCATATCATCATATAAAAAAACTCTCGAACAGATAAATAAATCATAACAGGCCTTCAGACTGTGATTGAAAGCAGATAATCTAAAACAAACTTTTCCCACCAAAAGAGTCTTTGGACCAGGGACAGACTGGGACAATAATCCAGGCTGGGAATTTGATACCCCAGCAGGCCACCACCAACCAATTAAGACAATTCAATTCAATTCAATTCAATTTCAATTCAATTCAATTTCAATTCAATTCAATTCAATTCAGTTTATTTATATAGCACCAATTCACAACATGTCGTCTCAAGGCACTTCACAAAAGTCAGGTACATACATTCCAATTAATCCTAATCATTGAACAGTGCAGTCAGAGTTAGTTATTTATTCAAATTGGATAAAAAGTTTTTCTATCTAAGGAAACCCAGCAGGTTGCATCCAGTCAGTGACTTAACAAACCACCAAGACTGAGTTAAATTGAGCAAACTTTGAAAGCACGACGTCTGCACACGTCATCGGCTGAATACCTGCAAAATAAATGTTTCTGCTGTGGTGCAATATAATGTACTCACATCACATAAACTGAAATTACGTTTACCTACATTATGCTACGTATAAACCCTTTAAACTCACTAATATGACAATCAATCATGGTATCATACAACAAATGATTTGGAATGATTCTTTGACTTCTGTTTAGGTGGGGATGGAAAAGTAACCCACATCCTTGGAATGAGGGTGGGAAAAATAATCAAATGGCTTCTTTTGATTTTTTTCTGTCCCTCTTTCTCTCTCACTCAGCACTGTTGGCAGCTCTGCAAAGTTAAATGAACATTTTAAATATTTGTCACCAGTGAGGAACAAAGTAAAAGCATAGGCTGGAGGTGTAACCAAATTGTACCTGAAGGTTCCTGCTCTGCCTCCTTACTGCTGCGGTCCACCACCTCCAGGACAGCAGGAGCTCGTGCAGCTCTAGCGCTGCTCACTGACACTGATTTCTTCATCAACTTAGTAAAGACAATTCAAAATCCACCCATAATTTACCATCTATTCAGATTCACTAATTGACTATTTTTATGCATTGGCTATATTCATTTAACAAAAAATTTTTTTTCCTAATTTCAACTCGATGTTACCTGGATAAACAAAGGTTAAATAAAATAAAAGATTTCAATATTAATATAATTTATTAGTGAAGTTTATGAAGGGAACACTAAAACTGAATTTCTAGACATTTTAGCATTAAACACATTTTTTTTTTCAGATCCCTTTCGTTGCAGTACCTTAAAATGTTTTATGTAGTCAGTTTTGACCCCCTTGGCTCCTCAAAGTGGAGCTACCCTCCTTTGTGTGTCTGACCTGCTGTCAGACAGCCTCAGATAAAAAAAGGAGGGGTGTGTCTCTCTTTATTTATCGCTACTGCAGTCCGTGGGAGTTTCAGCTGGGCAGATACCCGAGTGAGCCACACAAACGGCATAGATTGTTTTTTAACCGCAACCCAAACTGAACCATTGGTCCCGCCTCTCTGTTGTAACTAGAAAACAAACTGTTTCTAAGGGGAAATACGTAGAGTGAGCACTCTTACTTTCCCCAGAGATCCTGTATGCAGGAAAAGCGGGTAAGATTTGAGGAGTTGAGGAGGACAGATTTCTACTTATCCACCTGTTGGATTCTTGTTTTAATGGTAAAGAAAACCCCAACGCTAAAAAACAAGGAAACAAAGTCATGCCATAACGATGACAGACAGAGGCATTGTTTGTGAGCATAAAGTTTCTCACATAGGAAAACTTTACTCAGTCCTCTGTCACAACAGACCTGCTGATGTCTGTTGATAACTTTTTAAAATAAGTCACGAACCTGTGATAATCAGCTACCTTTCTTTTCTCAGTGTCTGAGCCAAATGAAGAAGAGAGCAATTAGCTGCAGCCGTCGTCTGATTGTATATCAGTTTTTTCACTTGTCTTCCAACTACCACATGTGTAGCATAGCTTGAAGTGACCTTTTAGAGCTAAACAACAGTAGAACGGCACCCGCAGGATAAACGTTTGAAAGCTACATGACTGTAGTGCAGTTCAACCCTAACAAATACAACACAGAATTGTTATATCTGCAAACCAAGGCACATCTTGCTAATATCAAGTATTCTGGTGACAAAGCAGAAATGGTATGGGCGAAACATCAGAGTAAAAATCCAGGTTATGATTTTAATTACAGTGTTTGTCAAAAGAGCCATTCTTCACTGTGGTGGATTACAGGCAGGCTGGGTTCACTGAGAGCTTTTATACCTCGGGTTAGGGTGCCGGTCTGTCAGGCCTCCAAGTTAGTGCCTCTTCTCTGGACAAATCGCTATAGAAATCTTCACCTGATGAATTAAAAATTGCAATGAAGCCACCTCCACTAGCTTGTTGGATGGCCGATGTGCTCCAGACCTGACATGAACACATACTGTGTTCTCCTTGTTTTCATTTAAAGGTTTTCAGTCTTTTAGTTTTTAAGCCAATATAAAATGCTTCTACATCTTCATTCATTTCAAAAAGCAAGATGCAGAAGTTTTATTGTATTAGCAGGGTCAAGATTATGCATACAGGCTCAAATATACACATACACCCATACTGATATTTGGTTATCTGTCACTTAGAAACACTTATTCAGTTTACAAACTTTAGTTGTGTTTCTTACAGATCTGTACTTTTTTATTTGAAATATATGAATGATGTTATAAAAGTTGAACTACTTAGCAAAATAAGGAATGAATCTGAATCTGAATCTCAAAGTATTTGTGTTTAAATGAGATCAAAGTGAATACCCATCACTGGAATTATGTCTATTAATCACTCTACCCACCAAACTAAAAATAAATGCAACTTTTTTTTACAACATTTTCTCATCTTTTTCATTTTTTCTTTCTAAAAATGTTGCAACTGATACAGCATTGCATGATGGGATAAACTATACTTCCAGTCTTAGAAAACTTTCCTGTCTCAACAGCTACTTTCATAAAATATCCTAAAATAAATCACCTGCTATTGTTACAAAACTTCTTCCATTATTCAGAAATGTCCACAACCTTTCTGTGTTTTGGCCTATTGTTACAAAACTTTCACACCAAGGTTCATTCTTTCAAAATAAGCTCCCACTTTTTGAGAAACCTTAAACTGCCTTTTGTTTCTTTTTCCTTCTGTCCTTTGTGTGCCTCTTTAATAAATGACAGAGAGTTTGCATATCTTACTGACATTTCACATTTCCACTGCCTTTTCATCTCTTTTTATATTTTTGCTAAGTTTTGAAAGAAGAAACAAAGAAATTGCAAATCATGACATCAAAAGATCCAAAGTCCTTCAGTTTCAAACAGCGTTGTCTCTCTGAGGGTCTGAAAAAGTGCCCACACAGACAGACAGTAATTTCCTCAAAAACACAAGATGTACCGACTTAAATTCTCACTTCAGCAGAACGACCTCAGTAACAAACTGACATTTTCTCTGAAAGTGAAAATGTTGCAGCAGCAGGATTTTAATTTAGGGGTTTTCCTTAGATGCACTTATATGCAAAGATGATACTTCGGTAAAAGCTGTCTACAACGCACTCCTGCATATGAAACATGTCCTAGAATACTGAAATTCGTCTTCCTCAGCTGTGAAAGGCCCAGTTAAATTAGGCTCTGAAAAGACGGATGTGTCTCTGTTATCTGCTTAGCGACTGGAAATGTCAGAAGGTTGTCAGCCGGACATGAATGGAGCTGAGTCTGTTTGTCTGGGGGCCCTGAGTGAGCGTTCATGACTGAGATCAGTGATGGGGAGGGTTCATTACGCCGCAGAGGTTAAAGCTGTGACGCACAGTTCTGATCACGCTGCTAGTCTGGTGCTTCATTCACGCACCACACACAGCTGCTGGTTAATTACTCTGCCTTACATGTTATTCACCAACATACCTCCAGCATGACTGCTGCATGTTTCAGGGTACTTTCAGGGAACTCACACGTTACTCCTTGGATCTTACACAGTACGTCTGGGACCAGACCTATTGGTTTACTAAAACCTACAGGTTTACATTCCTGAATATTTGATTCTACTTTTAAGACCATATTGTTTGGTCCCTGGAAGTACCCTGTAAGTTCCAACACAATACATGAAAATACTCTATAGGTTCCAGGAATATCCCGTCAATTGAAAGAAAACCTGTAGCTTCTTAAAAAGAACCTGTATGTTAAAGTATAGGTTCTAGAAAGGTACAATCGTTCCAGAAAGTAATTCTGGAATTTGAGAACTTTTCCCATAAATTCAAGCAAACAAAAACCTGTAGGTTCTGAAAAAGAAACATGTAAGTTCTAGAAAATTATAAGGATGTCTCCTGGAACCGTTTCTCAGTATGTTCCTGTGAACTCTAGGAAGGTATCCTGTAAATTCTAGGAAAGTGATCTGGATGGTTCCAGCGAAAGTATCCTGTTAGCTTGATGTTATCTGTAAGTTGTGGAAAGTATGCTGCTGGATCAAGAATTGCTAACCAACTTTTAAAATGTTTTCTGTCTATTCCGAGAAAGAAAGCTGCATGTTCCAGCAATTTATCCTTTAGATTATATAAAATTGAGTGTAAGTTCTGAAAACGTACCACGTTCTATAAAGTAAATAGTAAGTTCTTGGAAACAAACCTTTCAAATTGGATAAAGTACCTCTATGTTCGAAGAGAAAACTGAGCAAATTCTAGGAAAGTAATGTTTCATTTCCTGGAAACTTGTACATTTCAGAAAAAAATCCTATAAGTTCTGCAAAAGTTTTAGAAAGTGCCCAGTAAGTTCCCAAAAAGTAACCTTTGATATCCATTAAAATAACATTCTAAGGAAAGTTTCCGGTAAGTCAGGAAAACAACCTCTACCTTTGGGGAAAGTAGCCCTCTAAGTACCTAGAAAGTATCTTGTAAGATCCAGGAAAGTAACTTTTATGTTTCAGGGAAACATCCCTTAACCTCCATCAGCAGTAAGCACTGTTTTTCTCATAAATACTATGAAGTACATAACTGATGAGTTTATGAAACACATTTCTGTGCAGGTTGACCTTTACAAAGTAGATGTTCTCATTCACAGAACTCTGCTATTGTCAGAATGGAAAAACGGGACATTTTGACTGAAAAGCAACATTTAAGAGAACTTTTTATCTTGGTTTTATTGTGTAAATGATTGTTTTTGAACTCTGTCAGAAGTCTGTCCATTAACGTATTAAATTATGACCTGAGGCCTATTCATGCAGATGATCTGGTTTCTAATGAGTGTTGTTTCCACATTTAATATGAACTTTCAACCCAATCACTCGTGTTCCTTGTTTATCTACCTCTGCACGCGGATAAATGTGCATGCTGAATGTCTGCCCCATTGTGTTGCTTTGTTGCTCCGCAATCCTTATCTAAATGTGCCATAATAATGAGGTGTGCGTGTCTGCATGCAGGGTTGTTGTTGCAATGTCCTGCACAGCCAAATTAAAATTGATAGGTAGCTGCCCTTTTCCTCCAGCTGCACAATGGATTATCACCCTCATGTATGGAAAACTATAGAAGCAGAAACACTTCTGGAGGATTTACGAAACAGAGGGAAGTTTTGGGGTAGGGGTACGAGAAATGAAGTGAAACTCTACCTTTCACGAGCAAAAAACAATCTGTTCTCCAGTCATTTACTCATGTGCTGTTCTTGGATCTGCTGCTGCGCCACGTTCAGGGTTTGGCTTAAGGATTAACACCAGCAGCAATCTACACAACCTACTCCAACCTGCTCCAACTGTGGGTTGTGTAGATCTCAACATACTTCTTTAAGACCTCCCCTAGAACACTGCATGGGCCATCTATGTCCTGGTGGATTTTTGTTATTATAGCACCATCTTAATGCTGAGTGAAGGTTTCTCATGTAGAGTTAAACCCGAAGAAAAGTAGGAACCTAAAGAAGATTCTTTTTCAAAAAGAAATATGTGAAATGGGAAGACCGAATCTGTAGCGCTTTGCAGGAAGTCATTTATCTGTGAAGTGAGACCTTCAGTCCATGTCTCCTGGACCTCAGTTAATAACAGACAAAACAAATCTTATTCCAGTTGACAGTCAGAACGACGGATGGATATGATAATGTTGTGTTCAGAGACAAGGCTAACTAATTTCTCTGAATTTGAAGTATTCAAACTTTAAAGCATGATGTTCACAAACAGATGTACATGTTGCAAACTCCAACAGCAGATGTCAACGCGTGCATTGGAAAAATATCTTCTTTACTTCTCTTTTGTCCGACGTGCTTCACCCTGCAGGCTGCTATAGTCTACTAAACTACTCAGACGTCACACACACATGCTTGTACCAGTCTACCATAATTGGTCTCCCACATACAGGAAGCTACATATATGTGACTCTTCCAAGTACAAATACAACGTCCTGTAAACTCAAGCGTTGGCTGAAGTGCGTTGATGAACTTTATTGCTGGAAAGCCTGTTTATTTCCTTTAAATGGTGCACCATTTGTCAGGAAACGCTTGTTGGTTGAGGAGCAGATTTGAGAGTGTGTACCCATGAATCACTTCTGTATGGTGTAGGAGAACCATACAGAACCACATCAGTTCTGGTACCTCCTCCGCATGCTGGTCAGCAGCTTGGCCACACACTGTCATGGGGTGCAAACCATTCCTCAACCAGCTTTCGTTGTAAATCAGCCGTTGTGGTTGTGTTGGTCACTCTGGCAGAAACAGCACACCCAGGCTGGTCCCACTGGTTTTATTGGGTTGAGGTCAGGACAGGAAGAAAGCTTTTCAATCTTCTCCAACCTCAACTTCTGGAGGTGGGCCCTTAAATCCTGCTCTGTAGTGGCAAGCAGTGACTTCTTGGAGGACAGAGTTCAGTCCCTGAGGGTGAAGATATGGTTTATCCACGGGTCACAGGATATCATCTCGGTATCTCTCTGCATTGTGTTGCCTCCAATGATGGCATACCTGTCTGTACCAGTGAGGGAGATGTGGCCCACACCATCATACTACCTCCACCAAAAACTGTTGGCAAAAAGGTCATTATTAACTGGTCCATCTATGTTCCATCCATCCATCAGTCCGTCCATCATCCGTCCGTCCATCCATCCATCCATCCATCCATCCATCCATCCATCCATCGAGATGGTACAAACATCTGATCATGATGTCTCCTTCTTCTAGGACATGTTCCAAGCAGGTCACTGGCCCATGGCAGATCCAGAAATCTCTGGAAGCACTAGATGTTTCTTCTGCTTTGGGATATCCTTTAGATACCCCACGAGGAGTTGGAAAGTGATGTTGTTGAGAGGTTTGTCTAGGTTCCCTCCCGGACCTGTTTCTGACTGGATGACTGGATGAGGGACTGATTCCAGGATTTCCAAACCCATCAATCAGGCCAGACTGAGCTGGTTATAGTTGGAGAAAGATTGCAGGTGAAAAGATCACATCTCTTCTGTATGTATTTCTTGGTTCTGGGTTTAGCTGCTAGTTTCTCCTGCAGAGATACATTCTACCTGTGATGTCCACTTGTAATGGATCAGCCTTTAAACACAAATAGACACACAAACAGCCTTGAAGTAAATGTTGTCCCAGCATCGACCCATGTCTCCTGTCTCTCTGCTATGGATTAACGGCCCCTCTGGGTTATATTCAAACATGAAAAATGTCTGTGTGTCTCAGTCGGCTTGTTTCACACTTGATCTCATGGACTCTTTGTACTTCTCTGTCTCTCTGTCTCATGCTTGTGTTTCAGTCTGTTTGCTAATCCCTCTCCTTTCTTTCCTGTCTGTCCTGCAGTTACAGCTGCTGCTCCTCTTCCTCCTCCCAGCCTCCGTCATCTCTGCCCTTCCTGTTGGCTCGCGTTGCACAACCAGCTGTCAGACCGCCGAGCAGACAGGAGGAAAACGAGTGATAGGATGGAGGGGAAAAGGAGGAAGAAGCGGGAAAGTCAGAATGAAGAATGTATCTTCGCCCCAGGCGGACCTTCTGCTGATATTTGATATCATGTTTACTAGCCATGCTGTTAGTATTCTGATCATCACGTCCAAACACACAGACTGAAAATGTTCAGCCTTTCTTCAGCCTGCTGAGAAGCTTGTTTAGTGGAGTTTTCATTATAAAAACATGCATTGATTTTCTCTGTGCACTGTGATGCCTCCAGAAGTCCAAAAGCATACATGTTTGGTTAACAGGCGCTGCTAATTTGTCTCTAGTTATGAGCGTGTGATTGCGCCGGGACACAAGATAAAAAAAACAGCATGAATTTTATTTTTCATTATGCTGTTAAACATGTGATAATTAATCCAAGATTGCCTAAAAATCCCAAACAGACCAATCCCGTCCACCTTTTCTCCCTCCAGATCATTGGAAAATTTCACAGCGTGTTTTTATTGCTGAAAAGAAAAGATTTCAATGTGGATTCGGACAACAAAAGCATTAATGAGGAGTTACAATGAGACTCTGCTTTAAAGACCACAGATCTAGCCCTGAAAAAGCGTCACAATGTAGAATGTATGGCAAGCCAATTTAACATTTAATAGTAAAGATGATCATAATTTTATTATTTTTAACATCATGAGCTTGAGCATATTTTCACTGGTCTGTTCATCCTTTCTTTTCAGGCTCTAATAAACTACTTGCTAATGTATTCACACCCCTTTTTTTTAATCGTGTTGATCTTGTTACCACCATAATATTTTTTTATAATAGTTTTATAATAATTTTATAATAGATCTTCTGTAACAGACCAACATAAAGCAATGCATAAGAGGAGGTAGAATGACATAGAAATTGATACCAATCTGAAAAGTGTGGTGTGCATTTACATTCACCCTTTTGGGGTCTGTCTTTTCCAGCTTTGAACAACAGATTCATGTTTTTGTAAAGTCTTCTTTGTGAAACACCTCAAGTTCAGTCCAATTGGATGGAGAAAGTCTCCAAACAGCACTTGTCAAGTCATGCAACGGATTCTCTATTGGATTTAGGTCTGGACTTTGATTAGGCCCTTCTAGCCCATGAATGTGCTTTGATCCCAACCATTCCATTGTAGCTCTGGCTGTATGTTTTGGGTCGTTGTCCTGCTGGAAGGTGAACCTCCACCTTGGTCTCAAGATGTTTGCAGCCTTCTACTGTTCTCCTTCCAGGACTGTCCTGTATTTAGCTCCATCCATTTCATCATCAGCATGATGCTGCCTCCATATCAACAGATTCTCCCATCTAAACTTTGGATCTCTGTGCTATTATATTTTCAGCTTTATGGAACAAACCAAATGTTGAGTCTGCAGCAGGAGCAGTAGAAGAAGAGATGCAACAGGACAATGAAACTGAAAGACTTCAAGTTCCAGAATAACAGAGTAAAACGAGAGCAAACTACCATGGAAGGAATCTGGAAACAGCAGTGTTTTCATTACACATCGGGTGTTTCTATTGGTTGCCTGATCGCTGAATTTGTTGAATTATTTCAACCTTTATCATTTTGCAGACGCATATAATCAGCTTTCCACTTAATTGTTGGTATTGCTTCTGCATGCAACTGATATAATCTAAATTTCCTGCAGAAACAAGAAGTTAGATTAATTTGTTCCCGCTGATCGATCTTTCATCTCATCCCTAATCCTCCTCCAGGCTTCAGTGCCGGGGGAATTCGGAGGCTACTATGTGACTGCTGCTGGGGATGGTGTTGAAAATAAATGACGAGTTGAGAACTAAGGAACAGATTTCAGCTGCTGTCTGTCATCCTTTAAGCTCTTTCTCTGATTGACCAATTATCCACAGGGACGTAATCCCGTCCTACACTCAGAGCAGCGCGCCTCAACGGCGCATACGTTCACACTGAGCAGCACGGGCGTGAATATCCGATGAATCCTGACGGGCATCACTGGTGTCAGCATGATTCTGTTTGCCACATCAGACCTCTCATGGCAGCTCAGCATGTGTACATGTATGAGCACCTGGAAAATGAGCTTCCCAGATGCTGAGGCCTGTTATTACAGCCTTTTATTCTGAGCCCATTTGCATGTGGGAGCAGCATCAAGGTCACAGACGGCAGCAGTGTCGCATCTCCAGGGACTTCATGTCCATCCCCGTAACATTTCTACATACGACTGAAAAAACCCAAACCCTGTTCTTTAGTTTCTAATGAGGCTGCTGGATAAACCATTATTTCTGCATCCAGTCATGTCCAAATGGTGTAGCAGTGAAACTAATTGGCTTTGCAGAGTCAGTTGATGGTTCTTTAACATTCTTCTGCAACATGATCAGATGCATAATAATTCATGATCAGCTTAGACAGTTTCCATGAAGAACACTGCAGCTGAAAGAACAGTTTTCTGGATCAACAAGAACTTTAGGCTGAGGCCTTTGACTGCAGTGAAGAAGGATTCGGGATGTCCAAGAGTCCAGCAGGCTCTAGGAACAGCTCAAGCCGAGGAGGGCGCTCCGGAATCCCAATACCACCAGTAATGGGAGCTGGAAAATTTTGGCTTCTATGCAAAAATCCACACATGACATAAAACTACTACTGAACAGCATCTTGAATACACCATCCCTACAGTAAAGCATGGTGGTGGCAGGATCATGCTGTAGGAATGCCGTTCTTCAGATGGACAGGGGAGCTGACCAGATCTGGAAGATGCTGGGGCAGATGTTTAGCTTCCAGCAGGGCAATGACCCAAAACACACAGCCGAAGCTACAAGGGAACGGTTTCAATCAGGGGTCTTTCTGTTTGAATGGTACAAATTTGACCTCCAGAAAATAGAGCTGATGCAGATGGAAACCTTAGTTATTTTCTTAGGATGATAACATTTATATCTTCTTAAGTGGGAAATGTTAGGTACAACCCAGAGGGCCACAAACATCCAGGACTTTCAACCCAAAATATAAATAAATAAATAGAACATTTGACCCAAAACGTTAGGAACCTGTACGCCTTTCTTATATTAAGGAAAATAAACCCTCTTTTAAACCCACAATAATTTGCTCTTTTCTACTTTGTTTCATTAGAATATTACATGTTTAATATATTGATGAGCAGATAAAAAGAAAAATTTCACAATAAAATCACCCCGACCCCGAGTGCTGTCTGCTTGGTGATTTTGGCCCGAGGAGCACAAAGTTTGGACACTGGTGGTTCAGATCAAACTCTATTCATGTGATAAAATGGCCCAGTCAAAGTCCAGACCTAAATAAAATTAAGAATTTGTGGCAAGACTTGAAAACTGATGTTCAGAGAGGATCTCCATCCTGAGCTTGAGCTGTTTTGCAATATATAATAATTTAGATGAAAGCATTTTAATCAGTTAGAATGGCCTAGTCAAAGTTCAGAGTCTCACATCAAAGTCTAATGGTGGACTGGTGGAAGTGAAATGGCTCTAAGAAGACCCCAGGTTCAAACGAGAGAAGCCCAAACAAGTTGAAATCAGCAGAGGCTGAACCTCTGAGGTGCATCTCCCCTCGGGTGTAAACATCTGGAACGTTTAGGAGGTTTAGATCAGCAGGAAGAGCAGTAAGTGTTGAGGAGATCCAAGCACAGCCAGTCATCTTGTGCTATTAAATATAATCACGGCTTAAATTTAGGACATTATAGGAAAATCGGTTTAGAATTCCAGCATGTGGGGCTGATTCAGCTTCTGCCGAGATTCCCAGTAAGATAATCTGACGGGAGCTTAATTTAAATCCTGATTCCCGCTGTGAAAATTGAACTTTCAGAGTTCCTCCGGCTTAAGACGTACCATCATACATCATTTCACACTGGATAATGGAAAAAAGTCCTGGATAATGATGAATCTCAATTAGAGATTCCAGAGGGTTGGACCAAAGGAGATCAGCAGCACAGAGGAAGTTACAGTGGAGTAAAACGTGATGGTGAGTCTTCAGGAACGCATTAGTGGAGGTGTTAAAACTCTGTAATTTAGTCAGTCTACTATAAATCAATTAGATGAGGAAATATGCTCCAGTGCAATTTATTCATACTGATAAATTCAGTTTTAATTGGATTTACTGACATGTCCTTTAAGGTTCTGTTGATTATCTCTTTGGTGTTCAGAGCAGCAAAGCATACAATGTTTGGATATTTTTACGTTAGCCGGTCCTCTTGATATATTTCCCTTTTTAAAGCATGTTTTCACATAATTCCATAAAGCTGAGGAAAATCATCTCTCAGCCTTTTATTTGTGTTTTTGCACCAGATTTCCTGCTGTTTTTAAAAGCTTGCTATACAGATATTGGATGAAGGCATTTTTAGTTTCTGTTAGACTGGATCTGTGTGTTTAATCCATACATTATTCATATTAGTCATTTTCTGACACAGAGACCCAACATTGGTACGCTGCCAGGAAGGAATGTTCTTTTGTAGCGTCGGATGTTCCTCATCCTGCTCATTTCTGCAAAGATTAATGTAGATTTGTTTATGGTTTATGCAATTTGCTTTTTCCTCAACATTTTTTTAAATGAATACATTTCTTCCTCATTATTTTCAGTGTAAATCTGCAACTAAAATCCACACGTTTTAAGCCTTTGAAATGTGTTTCTTTTCCTTTCAGATCAATAAACTTGATTCTGCAGGAAATTATATTTTTAGCAAAGTTAAAAACAAAACAAGCATTTTAACAAGCAGATTTATCTGTGCTTGAAGGAAGACAGATCAACACAATCTGCAAAGGCTTAATTAACAAACAGAAGAGAGGAGCCAGAATGTTGCAATATCTCAGCAGGTTGTGGTAAAACCTGACAACTGGCTGCAGAAAGCAAAAAGCCAAAAACATCTCTGCTCTCCATCAGGAGGAACAAAGATGCACTTTCCACTTCCAGAGAAACGAGATAAGAGTGAGGAGGAGGAGGAGGAGGGTGTAAAAGTTGTCTGCTGAAGCAAAGAAAGAAACCGCCAACAGAAGCTGGCAGATCAGAATGAAGGAGAGCGACGGAGCGTGGAAATAAATCTGGTGGAGAGAAAACATCACGGGACAAGACGGTGCTGAGGGATGGATGGACAGGAGGGGGAGGGTTTAAATACTGAAGAAAATGATGGACAAAATGTGTTTAATAAGTAGGACAGGGGAAGCGAGGAGGAGGAGAAGGAGGAGGAGGAGACGGGCTGAAGAGTGATCAGGACTAGAGATTATTTCAGTTACAGACTGAGAATCGGGGTTCATTAAGTTAAAGGAATCAGAGCAGACAGACGAGGCGGACAGATGACAGACGGAAACATTGATGACATGATGTAACCAGACTCAACAAATAATCACAAAACTTCTTTCAGCTGAACGTTTTCTGTTTGGACTGGGTTTCAAAACAACAGTTTATCTGTGCATCTGACATTTTTGATATGTACTGTGCAAAAGTTTTAGGCAGGTGTAAACAAAGAATGCTTTCAGAAATATAAATGATGAATGTTTGTTTTTATCAGTTTACAAAATGCTAAGTGAGCAAACCCAAACATACAACCAAAGTCATTAAGAACTATCTTCAGCGTAAAGAAGAACAAGACTTACTGGAAGTGATGGTCTGGCCCCACAGAGCCCTGATCTCAACATCATTCAGTGTGTCTGGGATTACATGAAGAGACAGAAGGATGTGAGGAAGCCTCCATCCACAGAAGATCTGGGGTTAGTTCTTCAAGATGTTTGGAACAACCTACCAGCCGAGTTCCTTTGAAAACTGTCTGCAAGGATACCTAGAAGAAATGATGCTGCTTTGAAGGCAAAGGGTGGTCACACCAAACATTGATTGGATTTAGATTTCTCTTTTGTTCATTCACTGCATTTTGCTGATTGATGAAAAGAAATGTTTAACTCTTCCATTTCTGAAAGCTTTCTTTGCTTACAGCATTTGTCCACACCTTCCTAAATTTTTTGCACAGTACTGTAGGTGTATTTTACATGATTTATCCTGTAGAAACGATACGATTACCCTGTATGACCCCTGTATGAACCTGTAGCACATTAGGCACCCTTAGGGGAACCCTACAGGTATTCTGAAAGTACCCTGTAAGTACCCTCTAGATAGGAGCCTTTATGAATCCTATTGGTACTCTAGGGACTATGTAGGTACCTTGCAGGTACTGGTAGTCCTGTAAGAACCCTGTATGAGCCTGTAATGTACTCATTAGGTACCCTTGTGGAAATCACATAGGTAGTCTGTAGATACACTGTAAGAGCCATGCTGGTACTACAGAGGAAGCTATAAGAACTTTGTAGGTATTCTGGGTACATATAAGTACCCTGCAGGTACTTCTTAGGAATGTAGTTACCACTGCAGGAACCTTGTAGATAACTACCGCCATAGAAACCCTGTTGGCGCGGCAACGGTATTTGCACTGTACCATTACTCTGGGCTGGAAGATGTTTACCTCTCTAATTTTTTTATCCAGGCAGATAATAATTATATTTCTAGGTTTGTAGATCAGGGCCATCAACACCTTCTCTTCCAAATTAAAGACCAAATAAGGCAATCAAAAGGAAACGTGTCCTCTTTGACAATTAGGCTAACAGGGCAATGCCCAATCTAATGCTGTCCAATAAAAGACCACTTCCTTGATGGTTGCCATGGGAATCAATGAACAGAGGCCAGTGAGAATAGCCAGAGCCCTTTTGTAAGGAACTAATAATGAATGCTTTCAGTTTGCCTGGAAACAGCAGCTCTTAGAGGCGGCGTTGGCAATGAAACCTGGATCAAACCAAACATGGACCCGAACCTGAGAAAGACAACACAGAACAACCTTTCATACGGACATATTAACACCACACAGATCCAATTGTTTTGTTAATTTCCCAACAGATGCTCTAAACACCTCTAGCGAATCTGAAAGAGCTTTTGCATGTTTTAAATCAAAGCAAACCAGGCGTCATGAAGCATCCGAGTGTATCTGTGTCTTTCACAATGAGTTCAAGCTTCTTAATTATGGAGACCTCAGTGGTCCAGCCACGACAGCTGGTACCGAGACCCACTTCTAATAAGGTTGGGTTTTGCTTGGCTACATTTCCTTAATACCAAAAGATGTGAAGATAATCCCATTTTCTCCTCTCATAGTCACTATTCATGCAAACACAAGGCCTGAGGGTCAGCGACAAAGTAAAAGAATGAGATGAGTCGTTAAGCTTTATTGCAGTTATAATAATCAATTATCTCATTATCTCGAGACAATTATGGTGTTTTTAAAGAGCCACCTCCACTCTTTGGCTTTAAACTAAATAGAGCTTGACTTCTTAACTATTTCTATTTTTACATCATTTTTATTTCTTTTTTAACTAATGAATAATTTTATTCATGTCTTCTGTGTGTTTTTTCTTTCCTCTTTAACTATTAATGTCAGTTATTTTGCTCTTGCTTTGCAGAACCTGGCGTTGGGGCAACTTGTGTGTCGTATTTAGGTTGGCATTCACAGTAAGGTTAAATAACACAAAGCGAGAACAACAACAGAGTTAAATCACATTCGGTAGTTAAACTGATGCAGTCATTGTGATTTAAAACAATAAGCGAAGATAATGACTTAAAATTCCCAACAAGGACCACAAATAACCAGAAATAGACTTGCTGTAATAAAGGACCCGCTGCGAACTAAAAACTCACCGTACCATACCGCCATAATCAGACAAATGCACATGGACCTAAAATAACTACAAAAAAACAGAAAATAACAACTAAAAACAGGTAATAAATCATTGCATTTAGGGGCAAAGTGGCCAAAAATTCAAACAAAACTCATTTGAAAAGTAAAATCATTTCAAGACCCAAAGAGAGACTAAATGTCCCAAAACACTGAAAGAAACAAAAACTAAGGAGCACAACAACCTTACTGCTTCAACTACTTCATCAGTTACAAAACAAACCAGAAAGATTAAATGAAAGGGAGCAACAAAATAAGAGAACCCAGACCTCAGCCTGACTGAAATGCTGTGGTGGGACTTTATCAGAGCTGTGCAGAAACAGATGTCTGCAGACCTTGATGAACTGAAGCAACCCTGGACAGGAGAACCGACCAAATTCCTCCACAACGATGAGAGAGACTGACAGAAGTCAGAGAGAAAAGTACTGCTGTGGGTTATTCCTGCTGAAGGTGGGTCTGCAAGCTGCTGAATCATGGGGTGTACTTAGTTTTCCAATGACTGGAATATAACCACAGCAACACATAAATGCACCATCATGTGACTGTATGATGGAACCAGATGGCTGAAAATATTCACAAATACCTGCAAAGCACCAAACTGATTAAAAAGACACAAAAAGCTGAAAACGTAAAACAAACTGAGGACGAATGAACAAAGATCTGAACTTTCAACACTTTAACCATAAAATAGGAAGAAGTATTTTCTTTTTTATTGTTACGGTGTTGAAAGAAAAATGACGGAGATGTCTGCTTGGGTCCAAAACAAACTAAAATCTATAAAAATAATCAATCTGCTTTGTGTTTTACCTTCCTTGGTTGTCAGTGTTCAGCCCAAATAACTCAATCAGTTTCATTCTTTCCAGAGTCTATAATAAAAAAATCATGTTTCCATTTATGAAATGAAAATATTACGTCTCCAGACGAATGCCGTCTTCCAGAGGAATGTTTATCAGGATGAAGAAAAACTTCAGGGAAATGAAGGTTCCTCAGAAAGATGAGTGAAGGCCTCCAGGCCTCCAGTTAAACATGGTGATTAGGTCCATCCATTTCAGAGACAATGTTCCTGACAAACAGGAAGGTCAGAGCTGCTGATGCACACACCGCCTCTTTGGTTTTCATCTCACTGCGCTCTGGATTCATGAGTGCTGGACCCAAACGTTCAGGTCAATTACATCCTTTCAGAAGTGTTCATCATACAGACCCAATTCAGTCCGGCTCAGTTTATATTTATAGATCCAGAAGTCAACAACAGATCGCCGGAGGGAACGTCACATAAAAAGAAACAGCTCCAGCTCCAGTCCATTACATTCAGTAACAGCAGCCATCTTAAAAGTCCGATATGAAATGATCTGTACTGATCTGGAAACAGTTTTCTATCAAAGAAACCAGCAGATTATTTTAAATCTGCATCATATCTGGTTCAAAGCCTTGAATATTTCTGCTCTTCATCACTGTGTCTACTGGGATACATACTGGGATTTTGTGACATGCATTGTACTCAGCCCCAGTACTCCCTAGATAAACCCAAAATAAAATCCAGTCCAACCAGTTTGTTTCAGAAATCACCAGATCAGTTAAAAATCTTTCTTTTGTGTCTCAGCTGTTCTGTTTCTGGCCTCTGAGGTTTGTTAGAGAATATCAGAGAACAAACAGCATCATGAAGACCAAGGACCACAGCTGACAGGTCAGGGAGAAAGTTCTGGTTCTGGGTTAGGTTCTACAACAGGGTTAGGTTCTACAACAACATCCCTAGCTTTGAACATCTCCAGAGCTCTGTTCAATCCATCATCTGATCATGGAGAGAGGATGGACCACCTGCAGACCTACCAAGACATGGACGTCCACCTAAAATTGAGCACATTTATCAGAGAAGTAGCTAAGAGGCTCATGGTACCTCTGGAGGAGCTGCAGAGAACTACCGCTTAGGTGGGAGAATCTGTTGACAGGACAGCTACTGGACAACCAGTCCTTAAATTTGGACTCTGTAGAAGAGGTGCAAGAAGAAATCATGAGAACTCATGTTGGGAGTTTATGAAAAGCCACAGAGGGGACAGAGCAAATGTGTGGAAGAAGGTTATGTGGTCTGATGAGACTCTTTGGCCTACATGTGTGGCAGGGACCTTGCACTGGCTATCAACCTGAGCACACCAAGCACTCCGTGAAACATGGTGGTGGCAGTATGATGCTGTGGTGAGGGAAAAAAAGAAAACATTTTCATCCAGAAAGTAAAACCTTTAGGTTCCATTTGACTGCGTCCTTGAACCTTGTTACTGATTAAAACCGTCATGGTGGTAGAGGTGATCGTGGAGTTGGGGCTTTAACTAATTCAGTTTGCTCCTCAAAAATATACCTTTAACTAATTTATTCTGAATACAAAGATTTATTTATATTGAAATTAAATATCGAAATACAAATCTGGATAAAGTCTCCAGTTGTCAGCAGTTTGATCCTTGTTTAACGAGATGAACGAGATGAAGAAGAGAAGAACCATGAAGAAACCAGAGGAAACACCAGAGATGAAAGAGGCAAATGTCGATTTCTTAGTTATGTAACAGGATTATTAACAACAAAACATCTGAGAAGACACAGAGGAAGTCTGTCGAAGCTGAAGAGATCAGACGGTCTTCAATCCGATGTACATGAACTCCTCTTCATCAGCGTCAGGAGCTTTCTCTGTCCCTACCCACACAGTCAGATACCCAGGAGCCGTCACCTCTCATGAGTTGGTCTGTCATTACATAAAGAGCTTTCCAGCCAGCTGAGAAGCAGCACATCTTTGTTCTCTTTGTGTCTCCTGAAGGAAAACCACATGTTGCGTAAGATCAGGGGCTTGATGCTCCTCTCTCTGCTGGTATCTGACCCCCTTCTCCAAGGAAGTTAGCATAATGAGACTGTATGTATGTGTTTCTAATGGGAATGAAGAAGGTGTTGAAGACCGAATCAATTTACATGCAAAACTAAAGATGCAATCCCTGAGTCGGGCTTTGTTATCTTTGTTCAGATAAAGCGAAGCTGTTTTTCATGGTGGGTTGTGAAAGGTTAAGTAAGAACATGAGTTAGCAGACAGGAACACGTTTTAATCCACAGCATCAGATCCAAAGCTAAACCGGGTCTTCACAGCATCAATTATGACAAGCCTAGAAACTAAGGAAGCACAAATAACAGGTTTAGAGATCAATAGATTCTATGTAATCATGTACTGATAATGGATCTCTAGTTAATGGGAAAACCTGCATGAATAATGAATGTTCCATTAAAACAAGCTTCTGTTTAGTTTTATAATTATTATAAATATGCATGAAGCAATTATCAACCTTACCTCTAACTTCCCACTGCTAACATCCATCCATCATCCCGACCATCCCATCCATCAAAATTTCCCTCCCCTCCATTCCATCCCATCCCATCAATTTTCCATCCATCCAACCAAACCCCTCCCAACCATCATCCATCCCCCAAATCCATCCATCCATCATCCATCCATCATCCCAAACATTCCATCCATCAACCATCATCCCTCCGCATCCATCACCATCATCCCATCCATCCCCCCAACCATCCATCCCATTTCCATCATCCTCTCCCTCCATCATCCATCCATCAACCATCATCCACCCCTCCATCCATCCATCCCTTTCCAAACCCTCCATCCCATCATCATCCATCCATCCATCAACCCATTTCCCTCATCCATCCATCTAAACCAATCCATCCATCCAAACCATCCCAAACCCTCCATCATCCAGCCCTCCATCCCATCCCTATCCTCAACCATCAACCCCTACATCCAAACCCTCCCCATCCATCATCACCATCCAAACCCATCCATCATCCATTCCATCCCCATCCCATCATTCCCAATTTCCATCCCAACCAAACCCTCCATCATCCTTCCATCAACCCCTCCCTCCATCATCCATCCCTCCAAACCATCATCCCCCCCAAACCATCATCCATCCAAACCCCCTCCATCCCATCCATCCATCCCTCCATCCATCATCCATCAATCCATCAAAACCTTCATTCCATCCATTTCCCTCATCCACCCAAATTTCCATCCATCAACCATCCATTTTCCCCCATCCATCCATCCATCCATCCCAAACCCTCATCCATCCATCATCCATCTCCCATCCATCATCCACCAAAAAAAAACCCTCCATCCATCCATCCATCATCCATCCTCCCATCCATCCATCCCTTCCATCATCCATCCCTTATCCATCCCCTCCATCCCCCCATCCATTTTCCATCCCCCCAATTTCCCCCCCCCATCATCCCATCCATCATCCATCATCCCCATCCACCCCCATCCATCAAACCATCATCCATTTAACCAATCCATCAACAAACCCCCCACCATCATCCATCCATCCCATCCATCATCCATCATCCATCCATCAATCCATCCATCCATCCATCATTCCATCCATCCATCCATCATCCATCCATCCATCAAACCCAAACCACCATCCAAACCATCATCCATCCTCCTTCACCCAAATCCATCCTCCCTCCCATCCATTTATCCCATCCATCATCCATCCCTCCACCAAACAACCATCCATCCATCCCTCCATCCATCCATCCATCATCCATCCCATCACCAAAACCATCCCTCAAACCATCATCCATCCACATCCATCATCCATCATCCATCCATCCCCCATCATCCATCCAAAATCCATCCAATTTCCCTTCCCTCCATCCATCCCCTCAACCCAAAACCATCCCCCATCCATCATCCATCATCCATCCATCAACCCATTCATCCATCATCCTCCCATCCATCCCCTCATCCATCAAAACCATCCCTCCCCCAATCCATCATCCCCCCATCCATCCATCCAAAATCATCCAAACCTCATCCCATCCATCATCCATCATCCATCCCAACCCTCCATCCATCCATCCATCCCTCCATCCATCCATCATCCATCTTCCCCTCATCCATCCTCCATCCATCCATCCATCCATCATCCATCTCCCCCAATCATCCACCATCCATTTCCTCCCATCCATCATCCATCTCCAAATTTCCAAACATCCTCCATCATCCATCATCCATCCCATCCATTCCCTCATCCCCCCCATCCATCATCCCCATCCTCCATCAACCATCCATCATCCCTTTATTCCCACCATTTTAACCCTCATTTCCATCCAAACCCCAAAACCCCATCCATCATCCATCCATCATCCCCATCATCCATCCATCCATCATCTCCCATCCCCTTTCCCCCCCATCCATCATCCAAAACCCTCCATCATCCATTCCCATCCATCCCAATTTCCTCCCATCCCTCCATCCAAATCCATCCATCCATCATCCAACCATCCATCCCCATCCTCAAATTTCCAATCCATCCAAACCATCCCTTCCCATTTTACCAAACCATCCACCATCAACCCATCCATCCATCCCCTTATCCATCATCCCCACCATCCCAAAACCTTTAAACCATCAACCATCCATCCCTATCCTCCATCCATCCATCTCCCCTTCCCCAAACATCCAATCCATCCCCCATCATCCATCCCAAACTCCATCCATCCCCCTCATCCTTTCCATCCCATCCCAAAACCATCCTCCATCCATCCCCTCCAAAACAACCATCCATCATCCTCCATCCTCTCCAAACCAAATCCCATCCATCATCCCCTTATCCATCATCCATCATTATAACCATCCATCCAAACAATTTCATCCATCCATAAACCATCCATCCATCCCTCCATCCCTCCATCCCATCCACCATCCCCTCCCATCCATCCCAAACCTTTTCCATCCATCCATCCATCATCCAAACCCTCCAATCCATCATTCCAAACATTTAACATCCACCCTCCACCATCCATCCATCCATCCATCATCCCATCCCCCCTTTATCCTCCATCCATCATCCCCATATCCACAAAAATCCATCCATCCATCATCCAAACATCCATCCAAACCATCCACCATCATCCATCATCCCTCCCCTCCAAACCTCCATCCATCCATCATCCAAAACCATCCATCCAAACCATCAACCATCACCATCCATCATCCAACCAAACAAAACCCCAAAAAAAAAAAAAAAAAATCAAACAATCCTCATCCATCACCATGCCATCCATCCCTCCCCATCAAACCCCCCATCCACCATCCATCCCCCATTAAAACCCCCTTCCATCCATCATCCATCCATCCATCCATTCAATTTTCCATCATCCAAAATCCATCCATCCATCTCCATCATCCTCCATCCATCATCCATCCATTCTCCATCCCATCCATCCATCCATCAACCCCTAATCCATCCAAATCCATCCCATCATCCATCCAAACCAATCCATCATCCCATCACCAAAAATTTTCCATCCATCATCCCGCCATCCAATCCATCCATCCCCTTTCCATCCAATCCATTCCCATCATCCCCATCCTTTTTTCCTTTTTATTCCCCATCCATACCATCCAAACCATCTCCCACCCCATCCATCCATCCATCAATCCATCCCTTCCCCTCATCCCATCCCCCCATCTCCATCCATCCCACCAAACCTCAAACATCCCATCCATCCATCCCCTCCATCCATCCATCCAACCTCATCCATCATCCATCCATCCATCCATCCATCCATCCTCCCTCCTCTCATCCATCCATCCATCCCTAAACCAAACCCTCCATCCATCATCCCCCTTCCATCCATCCATCCTTCCATACATACATCCATCCCATCCCATCCGGGGGGATCAAACCAATCCATTAAACCATCCATCCATCCATTTCCCTCCATCATCCATCCCTCCCTTTCCATCATCCATCCATCCCTTTCCATCCAAACCAAACATCCATCCCCTCCATCCCCCCTCCCATCCCATCCATCCATCCCATCCATCCCCTCCCATCCATCCCATCCATCCATCCATCCATCATCCATCCATCATCCCTCCATCCATCAAACCATTCCATCCATCCACCATTTATCCAATCCATCCATTTCCCCCCAAATCCATCCATCCCCTCCATCCATCCCCCAAACCCTACATCCCTCCATCCATCCCTCCAAAACCATCCATCCATTTCATCCAAACCCTCATCCTCCCTCCATCCCCATTCCCTCCATACCACCATCAAACCATCCATCCCCCTCATCCTATCCAATCCCTCCATCAAACCATCACAAAAATCCCCCCCTTCCCCTCCCTCAAACCATCCCCCTAACCATCCATCCCCCCAACCATCCACCCCTCAACCATCCCTCATCCACCCATCCCTCCTCCCCCCATCCCCTCATCCATCATCCCCTCCTCCATCCCCTCCCCATCCCTCCATCCCTCCATCCCCTCCCCCTCATCCATCCCCCATCCATCCCCATCCCACCCATCCCTCATCCTCCTTAATAAAACACCTCATTTTTCTTCCTAGCTAATTTCCCCACCAAAAATATAATCCAATATTTTTTGCCCCGAAACACCCCAACCTACCAATAATTTTAAAATTAAAATTCCCCCAAACACCGAAAAAAAAAAACCAAAAAAAACCAACTCCCCCCTTTCCCTAAATAAACTTTACCCCCCCTAAAATGTTAATTTTTTCTTACATTAAAACCCCCATAAAATTCCCCCAATCCCCCCCCAACCTCCCAAAATTAATTTACTTTCCTCCAATATAAACCCCCTAAAATTAAACCCAAAAAAAAAAACATTAATAATTTCCCTCCTAAGCTTATATCCTCCCCCTTATGGGCCTTTTAAAATTATCTATTTATCATCCCCCATCCCCCCCCTTCCTTTGGTACTTAACCCTATAAAAATTCCCTCCTCCCCCTTTTACATTTTTTTTTGGGCCTTCCTCCTTCCCGGTTTACCTTTTTAAAAACCCCCCAAGTGATCTTATATAACATCCTAATCCACCACCACCACAACATACACCAACTGAAAACCTCCCTTCCCTAATTTTCCCCAACAAATACTTCCCCCTTTCCTTATAGGGACCCAAAAAGACCCCCAAAAAATCCACCCCCTCCAAAACCCTCCATTAAAAAACCTCCGTCACCATAAAAATCCCCTTCTCCAAATTAAATTACAACCAAGCCTTATTAAATCCCTTAAAAACCATAATAAATTTTATTTTCCTTTACCTTTTCCACCCAACCTTTTTAATCCTTACCTTATCTTTTATTTTATATAAAACCTTTTAAAAATTTAACCTCACCCAAACCCCCCTTAAAAAGGAAAAATTAACTTTATAATAAAATTACCCAAATTATTTAAAATTCACCCCCATATTAACTTTACCCCCTTTTGCCCCCCATTCAAAACTTTATATATTTATTGGGGCCCCAAACCCCCGTTTACACCTTTCAATATAAAAATAACCCGAATTATAAATCCATTCAAACCATTTCCTCCAAAATGAACCCCTTTTTCCCTCCCCCCATTACCTATCCTACCCAACCTCCCCCATTTCCCACAATACCCCCACCCCCCACCCCACCCCCCAACTACCAAACCTAAAGCTTATCCCCTAAAACCCCCCTTTTCATCCCCCTTTTAAACCTCCCTCAAATTCCTTTTTCCTTCCCCAACCCATCCCTTTTTAAAACAAAATTTTTCCTACCCAAAACTCTTTCCTTTTTTTCAAATTATTTATAAAAACATCCCTCAATTTTTGTCACCCTAACACAAAAATTTTCCCCATTCAACAATCCCCAAAACCTTCCCCCAAAATTTATTTAAAATTTTCCCCAGTTAAAAAATCCCTAAAAATTTTAATTCCCCCAAAAAACCACCCCCAATACCTTTAAAATTTTTTTAAAAAAATCCAAAATTTAACCAACCATCCACCCAAATTTTCCCTCCCCCCATAGGGAAGGTTTATCCCCCACCCCTAATCCATATCCCCCAAATTTAACCCCCCAAACCTTTGCTGCTTCCTTAAGGGGTTTTTCTATTACCCAGGAAGGGGAAAATTTTGCTGATTAGCCGGGAAAATAAAACCCCCTGTAATTGGAATTATTTTTTCTTATTCCCCCAAACAATCCGGAAACCTTTAAAAATTTTTCGTTTTTTTAAGGAAAACCACAACTAAAACATTGTTGATATAGTGGTGAATAAATTCAGGCAGTAAGAGGTTATTAAAATGTATACAGAATTAATTCCTGTAGTTTTGTGGAAAAAGCAGGCCATACAATGTGGTGTAACTGTCAATGTTTGCTTCAGAGTACAACCTTTTATATTGCTTATCTTCTGCTTTTTTGGTATGTCAGCGTTTGAAAAGGTTGCCTCTGTTTACTCTGATTTGCTTAAACCGATTTCCAGTTATCTCCATATAATAAACATCTTTCAGTGGGGAGAGCAGCATCAATTCACCAGTCTACATAAAATCCGTGGCATCACATTTCACCTTTCTACCAAAGTAAAACGCCTGTGGCGGCGTGAAGAAAACCCAACCAATGGAGGTCATGCAGTGAGAGTTGGAAAGCTTCACAGTTTGTTAGGGTTTTATTTGTTAAGGACATGCTGAACTGCTGAAGAGTAAAAGGATACACTCAGCCCTAACTAATGGCAGCAATCACGATAACAACAGTGCAGCGTATGCAGACAGGAGGTCACTGATGCTAAAACAGAACAAATCGAAGCCTCTGTGTGTCTGTAATGAGTTGGACTGGGAGTGAGCAGTCCTCAGACCACAACCAATCAGAGCTTTGCTTCACCCTGCTGGAGTGTAAACAGAAGTGAGCTGATGGCAGCACACAGCAGCCTGCAGCCATTACACAGCTCTTCAGGTCTGATGGTGTGAGCGGCTGTAATTAAGGCTTTCAGTCAGCTCCATCCACTATGAGCTTTGACCTCTCTCATTAACAGTATCATTCATCCCACAGACGTGCCAGTCACCAGGATGGGTTCATTTTTCCCGTCCTTCTGGATAAGTAAAGCACTGTTCAATTTAAAACTAACTGAGTTACATGCATTAGGACTTTACTAACACTGTTTCTAGTGTAAAAATCCCACATGCCATTATGTCACAGCTGTAGACTTAGATGCAGTGAGCAGGTTGTCACATTGTGAACACAAACTCTAGTACAGTCTGTAGGGTTTTTATATGTAGAAACATCCATTTTCAAGTCTTTCCACTGTTCCTCAAAAGGAATTAGGTCTGAACTTTGACTAGGCCATTCTTAAATGACTAGGCCGTGCTTTAAACTCGATCCCATTGTAGCTCTGGCTGAATGTTTAGAGTCCTGCCTGGTCTGAAGTCATCCACAGCCTCTAACAGGTCTTCTTGCAGGACCCTCTTTTATTTAGATCCATCAATCTTCTTATCATCTCTGACCAGTTCCTGTCCCTGCTGAAGAATAGCATTCCCTCAGCATGATGCTGCCACCACTTTGTTTTACCATTGGGATGCTGCGTTCAAATGCTTTTCTATCCATCATGGCCTTTTCATGGAGACCGAAAAGCTTAATTACTGCCTAATCTGACCAGAGCTCCTTCTTCTACATGCTTGCTGTGTCTCCTACATAATGTGTAATCAGGACCTCATATGGTTTTCTTTCAACACTTGTGAAGTGTACAACTAACAATTGTTCTGCTAACAGTTTTTCCCACCTGAGCTGTGGATCTCTGCTGCTCCTCCAAAGTTACATTGGCCCTCTTGGCTGGTTTGACTAATGCTATCCCAGCCCAGCCTGTCAGTTGGTCCATCCTCTCTCCATGTTCAGAGGATGGATTGAACAGAACTCTGGGAGATGGATGTTTACAGCTTGGGATAATGTTGTAGAACCCAACCCTGCTTTAAACTTCCCCACAGCGTCCTCCCTGACCCGTCTTCTGTGGTCAATAGGTAAACAGCAGGTGACACAGATGTTGGTGAAACAACACAAAATAACATCCAATAAATAAAAATTAAGTCAAACACATGGAGTAAAGACAAATGTTTTGTAGAAAAGAGATAAGATTCTAGAAGACAAAGAAGAAAATCACAATGATTCTGTGTTTGAAGGTGAATGTGAGCCTCCAACTGAGACACAGTTGTAAAACGGTGGAGATCAACAGACTTTCAATGTTTGGAAGCTCATTGTTGGACTCCAGCAGGACAGTAATACGAGAGGCCGGTGTTTCTTTTTTGACCTGCTGTGAGAAGATGCAATGCAGCATGCCTAACGATGTCTGTGGCGCTGGAAGAGGGAGGCAGAATATAAAGAAATAACAGAGAGAAATGAAGAAGGAACAGAAAAACATCTTGTCCATTAAACTGTGATGAGGAGGCAAAGCAGACAGATAAGGAGGAGGCAGCCGAGCAGGAGCAACAGCTGCTAAAGTAAACATCTGTCAGATTGTGATTAATTTCTATTTTTCCTTCCACCTTCATCTCCATCTGTCAGAGACTCGGACAAATATCTGCTGCATTTATATTAAAATATACTTTATATCTGCAGCATATGGACAATGTTTGTCCCAGAACAGGCTACCTTAGAGACTGTGGGTGGAGAAAAAGGGCTTATTCTCACACAATGAAGATGATTTATGTTTACAGCACTCCAACATTTGTTATCATCTGCAGATGAATAAATGCATAGAAGCAATGAAAACATGGTTTGTTTTGTTCTAAAGAAATATAACAATTTTGCTGAGGGATCATCCAGTACTGCAGGTCCCTTTCTGCCCATGGACCTTCTGCAGTAGTTGGCATCTTAAAGCTCTAAGTTGGATGTTCAACAAAGGCAATCCAGGACTGTTGAGTCCAGTTAAATTAAATTAGTAAAATATTCATGGCTGCTTTATGTTAAAGTGACACGTCAGTTGGGATAATTCTGATTCTGAAGTGAAGCAGTGGAAACCCAGAACTGTCAAACCAATTCAGACCGAGGAGCAAAAACATGGATGCTTCTCACATCTTTCTGTACTTGCATAATCATAATGTGTAGCCCATTACGTTTCTGATGTGCTGTTCACTTTTGTACAGTCATTTACTCGGTGCATCAGGAATCCATTAGAAAAATTGCCAAGCAGTTCATTTACATACAGCATGTGCATTTTTCTTAGTAATGAGCAACAGAAAAATGTTCTGTAAGCAAACTGATGGTATAGAGGACGGCCTGTGAGTTCATTTTTCCACCTGACTCTAAGGTTAGTATGAAAGAAACTGGAAAGAGGTGAATTTCACTGCCAAGGAGCATTGCTTGCTCCATTATAGAAAGCGTCGTAACTTTGGGTCAACATACACTGCTGATCAAAATCATAAGACCAGGGAAAAACTTGCCATGCTTGATCATAACGAGGTTTTATGAATTGTTTGAAAATGCAAATAGAAGAGAAAAAACAAGAGTGGGGAGTTTATTGTATTTAAAATCAGAAAGACATTTTGTGTTTGCCATCAGGGGGTCTTGACAGCGTGAATGTCAGCTAAAAAATGACAGTTTTCAATAAATTGCTCTATTTAGCTCCTGTTTCTTCTTTTTGTGTTTTGAATTTATACGTAAAACTTGTTATGACCCACCAGCATGAAATGTGTTTCCTTCCTGGTCAATCACAGCCACATTGTACTTGAAGGTGGGGGTTGTTCTGAGTTCTGACTTCAGGAGCTGTTCCAGTTGATTTTTACAACTTCAATTCAGAGGCTCTGACCTCTGAGTGCAAATGACTAAGTTATGATACAGATGCTGATTTTGAGAAGCATCAACACACACTTTGCAGTTGTGCACAATTTCAAACCAACCACCGATCATATGCAGATATCACACTGCATCCAAGTTAGTAAGTAAAAATGCTGATTTTCCATCCATCCGTTGTCTATGACTCCTCTGCTCATTGGGCGAGAGGCATGGTACACCGTGCACAGGTCGACAGTGAGGACCAGGAAAATGTAGGAGTGTCCCATGCCACACATTTATTATCTGCCCGAAAGATAAAGCAAAAACAGACCACTGATGATGGGATCTGGGTCACAATGATGCAGAAACTTTGATTCAGAATTTTCATGTATCCAATGATCTGGTTTTAAAATGAGGCATTTGATGGTCTAATCATGCATCAGTGGGACCATCTCTATAAAAGCAGTTTGCTGCTCTGGAGTTTATAAGTTAAAACAATGCCAAGCTGGAAAGACATCAGCAATGACCTCAGACAGGAACATTTTGCTGCCGATCAACCTGGAAAGATTTAGAAATCATTTAAGACGGCTGCCATTCTTCCCGGGAATAGACTTCCCAGCAAATCACCCCGAAGTGAAAACAAACAAATATTCTCACTGATGTTTGAAAGGAGAAAGGTGTTGTAGTTTGATCCCAGAGGTCCTGACATCACAGTTTGACACTGTTTCAGATCAGGGAATGTGCAGGAAACCAGTTGGTTTATTATCAGATAAGGTGGAGGGAAAACTCACCATCATCATTAATCCGCACAGGAAGCATCTGTGCCACCTTCAGGACACCTCTCACCTCGAATCTTCCTTTAATCTCATCTTCTGCTAGAGGTCACATGTAACTGCAGCTCTGTTTTCCTCTTTTACTGTCTGACCCGGTACAAAAGACCACATTATTACCAGATATGAGACCCCTCTCCATAACGAGCCCTGCTATTGATTATCCAATGAATTAGGCCTGCGAATTGATCGCCCGGCGCTCTGACAACTGTGAGAGGGTAATGAAGCGGAGAGAGTGATGGTCTTCTTCAACACGCACTGACCGAGGAAGTAGATCAGGCATTTGAGGTAAGGACCACGAAACTAACAAGGATGATTAATTAGAATGAAGAAGAGCTGGAGAGGAGAAGAACATTGGATTTAGAAGAAGTGTAGAAGCAGTAAAAATACCTTAAAAGGTGATCTTGTAACCATATTAGAATTCAAAGTCATTTAAAGCATGAAATTGATAGTCATTTAGAGGCAGCATCTTCATTTAAAAATGTAAAAAATAATCATAGAAATGATATAACTGTTCAGTTTTCTACGTTTGAAAGAAACCAGACCGTCTTATTGGGAGCTGGAAATCTGCCGGTGACTGTCATTCAAAATCCAACCTTTCAACGCCTGAGAAGAATGAATTAAAACAGATTTTAAAGTAAAAATATTTTAAAAAGACATCAATGTCAACACAGAAAATAAACCTGAAACAGAACCTTGAAAGAAAAGCAACACTTTATTTTTCTCTGTGGGAATCTGTTTTGCAGCAGCAGGCCGTCACACCTCCACATCCATCTTGCCACATAAACACTGACTCTACATGTTCTCAGAGTTTCCTACATAGCTTGCTGCAAACAGGACATCTTATGGGTTTCTTCTTTAAAACTCCTCCATTTTGTGGAGTTAATGGGTCATAGTTCACCTGTCAACAGATTCTCCTGAGCTATAGATCTCTACATCTCCTCCAGAAGCACTCTTAGGTACTCCTTTGATTAATGCTCTCTTTGCCCAGTCTATCAGTTTAGGTGGACCTCCAGGTCTTGGTAGGTCTGCAGTTGGTCCATCCTCTTTCCATGTTCAGATGATGGGTTGAACAGAGCTCTGGGAGATGTTCAAAGCTTAGGATCTTGTAGAACCTAAGCCTGCTTTAAACTAAACCAGAACTTTCAGGGTTTATTTCATTTATAATATTCAGAAAACCATAAATCATTTTTCCGGGTGCTTTACGTCGTGTGAAGTGTTTCTCAGCAAAGATGCTGCTTGTTTAAGAACAGCAAAGATCAACCCCAGTTTCATCCCACAGCAACAGCTCTCAGTTTTCCTTGTGATCGTTCACCAGAGGGCTTAAAAACACATTCGTCAGCGATGTAAACGGACCCCTGCTGTTTCTGAACTCTGTTCAGCCATCAGTAAGAGCATCTCCCAAGCCCCCTGGGTTCTCCCTTTTCCCTTCAGACTGTGACTTTAAACTTTAATCACGTTGGGTTCTTCTTATCTGTATTCCAAGGTGCTTTAAAGAAAAGGGTCTAGTTTCTAACTTTACATTTTGGTGCTGCTTCTATCAACAGCAGAGAAAATGCAAACTCTCTACAGGAATACAGGGCTGACCTTCATCTACAACCAAGCTTTCCATCCAGCGGATCTGCAGTCCAGTCTTGTTCTGCTTGGATTAAGTCTGAGAATTATCCTAGTCTGCCCCCTGATCCTGATATCAGAGCTCCGCAGGGATCCGTCTGCACACAGGAGGCTGGATTCTTGTTTCTCTCCAAGGTCAGAGTTCATCGATCGTGACGGGTTAATGTCAGGACAGTAACATCTGTATGTATCAGAAGCACAGAAGAACCGGACAGTTCTAACCGTACTTTATAATTTACTTACTTGAGCTAGGAAGCAATTTGAAAAGAAAAGTTTATTTAGTAGATTAATGCTCTTCTATCTCTACAATCAAAATGTATCCTACACAGAAGAACGTTGGGATTTTTCCATATCAGACTTTTTCCCTCCTTTCCATACATGGATAGATAGGTTTATTTTTAATTTGCAGTACTGATGGGGTTGCACCGGTTTAACAAAGGATTTGGTGGTCGATCTACGTTCTCACTCTCAGGTATGATCCGGACCAAAAGAACAAGATCTTGGACCAACTGAGTGGCTGATCCATAGGGTGACTGGGAGCAGAGCGTAGTGTTGTAGCAAAGACCATCTAACCTGAGGCCCAGACTGGGGGAGGGAGGCACAAGGTTCAGATTATTGTCTGTAGTCATGATTATGTTGCCGCAAACAGAAACATTTGAGGAAGTCAACCAGTTGGATCAACTGGGTTGTCCCCTGTCTCAGTTCAGTACAAATGCTTATCGGCCGTTACAGACAAAAAGCTTTGCTGTTTACACAGATCTTCGACTACAAGCCAGTGGTCCAACAGACCTGACAAGCTGGTAACATGTTAAACAGATAAACCAAAGACTTCTGAAGACTGGGTACAACAGGGTAAATGTTTAGTGACTCAGCAACAGGTAAGTCTCTGAAAACAACAGGTGGAGACGGAGAACATTTCTTCTTTCTGTGGGTTGTACTCACAGAAAAACATCTGCATATTTGCTCACGAATATGTTTCTTCCTCTAGTTCCCTCGTCCTCTCATCCTTAGCACGTAGCATTGTGCCCGAGGAAGTGTTGAACTATTCACAATAAAGTTTCTATTGGTCGCAAATGAAAGCAGCCAGAATCTGCAACAAAACTAGGAGGATACTGCAAACAGCCGTGGCCTTGTGGGAAAAAATCCCAGGTCAACCACATCCAAGACCAAGACTATGAAAATGTGACCGGTCTCAAACTAAACACTAACAGGGCAGCTAATTTAATGTTAAGAGACAAAAAACGTTTGAAATTGCTAAACCTTTTCACCATGATTGTAAGTCAATATTGTTCCCAAAAGGATTTTCCCTGAAATGTCTGCTGACTAACTGACCAGCAGCCTTTCTTGACGCCGTGAAATCACTTAGATCTCGGTGTTAAAACATCTAACATGCCTCGGGTTTGCTCATAGGTTGAGCTATAGTGTTATCATTTTTAATACTTGAGTATTGATTATAGTAATACAAATCCAACAAATTAAAACACCTGAACTAAAAGAAGTTTTAGATAAAGTTTCTTGTTGTCACAACAGTCAGTAATACAAAAAGAAACTAAATCTTTTGGGCTAGAGCCCATTTATCCCTTTCTAAACTCTGGCTGAGTCCATAACTCATAACTACCAAGGTTGTTTGTTCATGTTTGAACTGAAGCCAGGGAGACTTACTGCAAAAGGAAAAATGTATAACCTTCTCCTATTCATTTTTAAAATAAAACACTGACTTAATTATTTTCCAATTTCACATTTTTAGACAGTAATTTGAATATAAATGAGCAAAACAGCAATTTTGCTGTAAATGTTGCCAATAATTTGTTTTGCAAGAAGCCTGAAAATGCAGGTAGACAGTAATCAATCACTGTTTTCGATTTTACAGCTAAGGACAGACAGCCTTGAGCTTTAGTTTATGATTAGAAAAGTTTGTTTTAAGCCTGGAGGCAGGAAAACATTATGTCTGAATACTGATATCAAAAGCAAACATTATAAATGTCTCGGCGAAGAAAGCCTCACTCAGACGAGCTGAAGGCACAGCTGATGGTGTTTTCAGGCACATCATAATAATACATATCCACCTTCTGCTCGCTAGATTGTTCATTAGACCTCCTCTGAGTGAATCCTGCCATTAGAGAAAACTGAGGGAAATTATGGGTTAGAAGATCTGTTTGTGGAGATGGGCTCCTATAGATGTATTGGAAGTGAACTCTCCTTCAGGGAGAGTTCAGGAATGTCGACCCAGCTGATTCAGTCCCTTATGAAGATGGTTTGTGTCTGCATGTTAAAGACAACCAAATGTGTGGATCAAGGACTATCAAATCAAACGGTGAAGCCCATCAGATCTTACATTTGACACCTTTGACTGACTCCTGTGTGTTCATACCAACAGCCAGCGGTGTTTGATCTCATCTTTGTAATGATGGGATGTTCTTAGCCAGACGTTTTTCTAGGTCCACATGCTGAGGTGTTCCAGGGATGGATACGCAGTCTCCACTAACAAGGAAACTCTGGTTGTCTTATTTGACCTACTTTTGATGCACTGCGCTTGTTAGGTGAATATTTTAAGCACCACCATTTACATTAACTGGCTACCTAATTATGTCCACCTTGTTGGTACCGAGGTGGACGTCCCCTTTGCCATCAGAGCTGCCTTAATCCAGTCTGACAAAGATACAATAAGATGTCGGAAACATTTCTCAGAGATCTTTGGTCTATATGGACTTGTTAGTATCCTAAATGTGCTCAATTGGAGGTTAATCTGGTGACTATAGAGGCCAATGGAGCACAGTGAACACACTGTCATGTTTAAGAAAAATCGTCATGAGGATGAGGGCACTCTGTGGTCATGAAGGGAAGGACATGGTCAGTAACAATGCTCAGGCTTGCATTTAGACAATGAACACTTGGTACAAAGGAGATAAAATAACACCCATGCAGGACAAATTTGGGGAGACCCCAATAAAAATATGGCAGAAAGAGACACAACAGGATGCCTGTTTTGAGAGAACACAATGAAGGGGTGGGCTGGGGGGCTGACTGCACTAGAGTTATATATGCACATTTACTGTCATCTCCCCAAGGGTTATGGTTGTAAGTTACTGACACCTGTTGACAGTTCACTGGTAGTGGAGGGGGTGGATCCAACCCAACCGTTTAGATTGGGAGAAGGTGACGACAAGGATGCATGGCGTACGTTGAGCTGCTGCAGCAGAGTTTGCTTGGAAGGAAAATAACGCCTGCCATAGCTGACCACTGGGGACAGAGGGACATGACTCTTGGTGAAGTTTTTTAGGGAAAGAATAAAACGATATACATATATTTAAAAAATAATAAACTACTGAACTGAGCAACAGACGGATGGTGGACTGCGTGGGCTGATCATCCATGACGGATCACCTGCCTCTCTGGGAACGCCGAGCTGACGTTACAAGTAGACCCCCCACACACGTCACTGTGTGTCCCATCAAGTATTGGTTCCCCAACCTTTTATCCGCGCACACACTTATTGTAAATGCTCTACTCCCAGGAGCCACTCAAAGATAAATACAAAAAATAAAAAAACAAGTTGTGGGAGTAGTGGGTCGTAACACTAGTGAAGCACCAGGGTGTATGCAAAGTCCCAACAGCAGACATAACATGATGAGCTCTTTACATTTCACATTCATCACTCCTTCCAACTCTGCGTTTCTTTGAAATCTCTTTCAAAATTCAAATTCATGAAGAGCTTTCTATCCCAACATCTCATTTAATGATTTGTAGGATTTTTTACGCAGCAATAAGTTCACAAAATAGGGTGCAGCACTGCCACTATATGCCCATCTGGTTTACCAGTTCAACTTGCCTAAGAAGGACTAATTACCCAGTATAACAAAAATCCTGTAATTCTAGGAGGTTGTATATACAGGGGTTGGACAATGAAACTGAAACACCTGGTTTTAGACCACAATAATTTATTAGTATGGTGTAGGGCCTCCTTTTGCGGCCAATACAGCGTCAATTCATCTTGGGAATGACATATACAAGTCCTGCACAGTAGTCAGAGGGATTTTAAGCCATTCTTCTTGCAGGATAGTGGCCAGGTCACTACGTGATACTGGTGGAGGAAAACGTTTCCTGACTCGCTCCTCCAAAACACCCCAAAGTGGCTCAATAATATTTAGATCTGGTGACTGTGCAGGCCATGGGAGATGTTCAACTTCACTTTCATGTTCATCAAACCAATCTTTCACCAGTCTTGCTGTGTGTATTGATGCATTGTCATCCTGATACACGGCACCGCCTTCAGGATAAAATGTTTGAACCATTGGATGCACATGGTCCTCAAGAATGGTTCGGTAGTCCTTGGCAGTGACGCACCCATCTAGCACAAGTATTGGGCCAAGGGAATGCCATGATATGGCAGCCCAAACCATCACTGATCCACCCCCATGCTTCACTCTGGGCATGCAACAGTCTGGGTGGTACGCTTCTTTGGGGCTTCTCCACACCGTAACTCTCCCGGATGTGGGGAAAACAGTAAAGGTGGACTCATCAGAGAACAATACATGTTTCACATTGTCCACAGCCTAAGATTTGCGCTCCTTGCACCATTGAAACCAACGTTTGTCATTGGCATGAGTGACCAAAGGTTTGGCTATAGCAGCCCGGCCGTGTATATTGACCCTGTGGAGCTCCCGACGGACAGTTTTGGTGGAAACAGGAGAGTTGAGGTGCACATTTAATTCTGCCGTGATTTGGGCAGCCGTGGTTTTATGTTTTTTGGATACAATCCGGGTTAGCACCCGAACATCCCTTTCAGACAGCTTCCTCTTGCGTCCACAGTTAATCCTGTTGGATGTGGTTCGTCCTTTTTGGTGGTATGCTGACATTACCCTGGATACCGTGGCTCTTGATACATCACAAAGACTTGCTGTCTTGGTCACAGATGCGCCAGCAAGACGTGCACCAACAATTTGTCCTCTTTTGAACTCTGGTATGTCACCCATAATGTTGTGTGCATTTCAATATTTTGAGCAAAACTGTGCTCTTACCCTGCTAATTGAACCTTCACACTCTGCTCTTACCGGTGCAATGTGCAATCAATGAAGACTGGCTACCAGGCTGGTCCAATTTAGCCATGAAACCTACCACACTAAAATGACAGGTGTTTCAGTTTCATTGTCCAACCCCTGTATATCTATAAATATTTATCTGTATATAGATATATATATTGCAATTTTGAGACATAAACCCAGGCAGAGAACTTTAAGGTAAAACTATGTTTAGAGGTCACTCACTTGAATCGGGTCAAACTGGTCTAGAATCATCCAGCCTCCTCTAACTGACTCACAGTATTTTTCTATTAAACGCAGATTATTTTAGAAGTCTTATAGAGACTTTCTATACCAACACAGCTTTGTAATAAATATTCATATGGATCTTTGCCAAAGTTATAAATGACGCCTAAATGATAGAACAGTTATCAACACTGAGGGCATGAGTAATGAGGTAACAAATTAATTGTGAGTTTTAGCGAGCGATTATGGTCTGATCATGGCCGTGACCTTTGGCACCAGTTAAAAGAATTAATTTATGAAACATAAAATCCACTGGATAATCATAATGCAGTAAATATTATGCACTGGCCCTAACTAACAGTACTTCCACTGAAAAGTCAGAGTCAGCAGTGCACTTAATCTGTTGATGTGTTGATTTATCACATGAGCCTCCGTCATTATTGCAGGGCTTTAATTCCTCTTCAAATTTCTTCCTCCCATGGTCTTCAGACACTTTTTTGCAGATGCTGTAGTGTGTTGACCCAGTGGGGCATTTGGAGGTTTTAGTTTTGATCCATAGGTTAAAAGCTGTTCAGCACTGAGAGAGTTCCTAGAAAAAGCCTGCAGTCTGTACATCTCCTGAAGGAACGGGGTGAAATAAAGATTAGATAAGACATCGCTGATGACGCATTGCATCAGCTCATTTGAGAGTCCATCAATGTCCCTGTCGATAGTGGCAAATATGAGGGAAAGGACTGACGACGGGTCTCATTAACACTCCTTACAGCTGTTATCTGAGGGTGGGCCGCAGGTATTGATTCCAGACTGTAGTGTTGATAATGATGGTTAAGAGCAGGAGCAGTAAAATTAATGAGCCAGTCTATGATGCTCATTTTTAAGGCTCAATAAGCTATTCACTGGCCCTTTGGATCACAATATGAGGATGGTGTAAAGTACCAGCTGTGCCTGACTTTTAGCTTCTTTTGCTCATTTAGCAGCTTCTGATTAGCTTTTCTTAAAAGCTACACCAAGGCTGTTTCCATACATGTATCCAAATCTAATCTGCAGCACAATCATATTAAGATGTTAGAGGCACCCGAAGCTACTTTCCATTAAACGTTGTTAGTTTTACTGATGGTCCATAACCATAAAGGCAGCATAATAATTTCGACAACCTACGTGAAAAAGTATCAACAACATGGCACAAGTGGTGTAACACACTAGCTAGCAAGCTTTGTAAATGGCAGGATCTCAGGTTTTCTATGAGTTGAATGGGAAACCATTAGGATTTGACCAACTTCAACAAGAATAAGTGTTCATCTGAGTCCTCACATCTATTCCTGTCTCCTGCTTCAAGATAAGAACAGTACACCAATGCCTATTGATGCATTATTTTTGACTGTTACTTGGCGAAGTGATGACACCATGATGGACAATAGGAAGCATGAATGGTGCATATAAGAACAATGTTCTGCTGAAAAAAAATGTTTTCTGCCATCAGTGTGTTGCTTAACAGGTTCACACTGATAGCAATGGCCCCTTCAATGGTCCCTCCAGTCCGTCTCACAGCTTAATCAAAGCAGGGCCAATTCCAAACCCGATGTCTACTTATCTCAATAAACCTAAGACCATAACTTTGTAGGGACTTAATTAAATTCTTTGGGTTAAATATTTGTTGTTGTCACACTGTTGTTAGCATTCATGCTGGCATATTAAAAATGTTGTGTGTTATGGAGGTCTAAATGTGGGTAAATAAGAAGTATTTCGTCGAACATCAACACCTTTCTATTCTTCGAAGTATGTGTCTTGACGTAGATGCATTCACTTTTTGAATAGTGAATGTGTATTGGATTTAAGGGTGTGGAATTCACTTTTGCTTTGCAAACTTTGCTTTTCATATTTTGCTGTAAGTTAAGAGTGTTTTTATTTTAATTTTTTAATTTTTATTTTAGTCACAACTGAGTGCCAGAAATGAACTTTCAATAATCGATGCCTTCAAGTGATCAGAAAATGATCAGAAACTAGGTCAAGCTATCAGTTTCACTTACAGTTTTAAGCATTTGGCATTCTAAGGTGAGGGGATCTTTATAAATGCAGTTGTTTTTTAGTATAGGATTAGATTAATGTTATTATTGGACTCCTGTCCCAATATTGGAGTCACACTTGCATTGGTTCTGTAGTGAGAAGTGGTACATATGTGGTGTATACTTGACACATGATAGCTCTGTTGTTCCTGACAAAGAGTTTTTACAGAATTTTTTTAATTTAGTCATAGAGATCAGAACTCAGGGTTACATCAGTTATGGCAATTTATTCAGGTCCTGAGGCACTAAGCCAGCACCAGACCATCTAACTGCCACCACTAAGTTTGACTGTTGTCATGATGTTCTTCTTCCTGAAATGTTGGGTGTATTTTACGGCAGATGTAATGGGACGCTTACCTGGAAAAAATGTCCACTTTTGTAAACAAGTCAACCTCGTCTTGGGGTCATCAAGATGTTTTACGGACAGCCTTTTAAGTTATTTTTGTCGACAGTGGTTTGGTCCTAGAATTGTCCCATGGATAAATTTATATTTCCATAGTTTATCAGGAACTAGTTCTAGTCCAGTTCACACAGAATATATATTTATATATTTATAAATAAATTCAGTTGTATTCTGTGTTCAATTTAGAGAAACCAATAAATATATTTATTGGTTTTTCTAAATTGCCCTTAGGCACGAATGAGTGTGTGCGTGGTTGTTTGTCCTGTGTGTGTCTGTGTTGCCCTGCAGTTGACTGGCGACCTGTCCAGGGTGAACCCCGCCTCCCGTCCATAGACTGCTGGAGATAGGCACCAGCTTCCACGTGACCCTACTATGGGAGAGGCGGTAGAAAATGACTGACTGACTGTTTTTGACTTGTCTGCAGCCTTCGATGCTTTTAATTGTTGCAGTCCATACTTGACTGTGTAGTTGGCATTAAAGCCTTTGTCCTGAACTGGTTCCTATCCTATCTGACTAAAATGACAAAAAAACTTCTGAAGCTCCATGTGTCATTCAAGGGTTCTTTTCAGGGACCACCAGCATCTCAGAGTACTTTGTGTTCGATGCTTTTTCCCAATGCGGAAACAAGTCAGCCTTTTACATCTGCAAATTAAATTAATATTTGAGTAAAAAGTTGAACAATCCTTTAAAAACCAGTTCATTTATTGCTGTTTGTCTGGTTTTCACAATTCTGGGTTTATCAGAGCCTTGTTGTACAGCTGGATCTCCTGACCTCTTGAGCACGACTACAATCACACTCATAAATTTACATGAGCTTTAAAAGCCTCATCAATATTCATTAAGTAGTTCTGCTGATTAATATGCTTCAGACTGGCATTGTGCAGTCAAGAAAGGCCACGATAACACTGACCTTATCCGAGCCGTCGTGTTTGTTGAACGATTTAGCCTCATGTCACCTTCCTGGCTGATGTGAGACCTGACTGTCCATCCTGAACAAACAACCAGCCACATTCGGGCATTCAGATTTGCATGACCTTTATTTTATGAACTATTTATAAAAGGTTAACGGTCAGGACTCAAAGTACGCATGTACATGCTGTTGGGACCCACAGCCATGGATTTCAACATTAAACTCCGGTACGGACTCTTCTGGAATTTTCAAAACAAAGTGCATTAACCTTCTTCCGGCACAGCCAGGAAACCGGATAACTGCAGACTTCCTGTGACGCCACTGCCCAAATAAAAGCACAGCTGTTGCAACATCCGCCCTCTTCCACGCCGGTTTTCATTCGGATACAAGGGTAACAAAGTGTGTGACCCCTTCTCATACCCTTGTCATACAGACCCAGCCTGCTATGATGGATCGTCTCCAGCAGTTTGGTTGGTCACAGCCTACTATTGTGTACTAGTGTTACTTGACACAAACGTTGTATGGAAACCATAAACACTATGTGAAGGGGCTTCCGCTACACTGGCTCCAGTGGTAAAACCAGTTCCTTACAAGTCCGCTGCTGAAAACAAACATCTACAAACCAGGGCTCTAAGACTTTTACCCGTTTAGCAGCTGGAGTCAGACTAGCTCACCAGTAACACATCCTAAGAACCAGCCAGAGTTAATTTAATTTAAAACCTGCTAAACGTAGGAAGGAAAAACAAAATAGGTTAGTTTAGACAATTGGTCTGATGACCTTCTGATGACCTTGCTTCACTGGAGGCAAATATTATTCCTGCAGAGGTCCCATGTGGACCAGAAGTGAACAAACTCACTAACCTGCCAATGAGGCGCTAGCGTCATTGTTATACAGTTATGATTATTTGATTATAATTATTTATTAAAACTTATCATTTAACATCCATAATTATTAATTTATCATTTCTAACTAAAATCAACCACAAGATTTAGAAATGTGATTGTTGGGCTACTAGCACCTAACAATAAATAACTGCATTTATTAATTATTAACTATTACCCAAAACCATTGTATTCTGACAGTTAACCAAAAGGAGCACGAGCCTTCGGACAGCAAATCACTTTTACACAAAATAAGCACATAACGCTTCTCTTTATATGTGTCTGAATTTATGAACTAAAATATTTCAACCTTACACTCAGATATGTCATTTAATTAACTTTTCCATCTAGAACTAGTAACACTCACTAAACTACCAAACAAATGAAAAGTTGTAATAATAATAGTACAATGGAAGATTATTCAAATGGAAAATATGGAATAATCAAAGTCTTGGATCAAATGTGAGGAAACTTGATCATCATCAGTACCAGAAATAACAGTTTAGTGTGAAACGATTGTGTCAGTCAGTACCAGGAATGTATGGATGAATGGGAAAATGTTTGGAGTTTTGGATCAAATGAGAATATGTGTACAGGTCTTTCCCCAGTAGTGCCCAGTCAGGTTAACCTAGCAGGCCAGTTAGCATATGGCGTGGCTGGGTGTAGGCTTGGTCCAATAGCTGTTTGCCTCGTGGTTCCAGAAAATAACCTAGTTAGTCCTATTTTCAGCCTAAGTTTTATCTCTGCCTGGAAACATAAACCTCATTTGAAGAACGTCTTCTTCTGAGCAGGATCAACGTCGTCGGTAGCATCCGTTTTCTTGCTCCAGAGAGCTGCAAACTGGGATTGCAAGTTGCTAAAAACTAGTTCTTCAGCCTGAAATTAATGTCAGATCTTGCTGGATACACAGACAGCGAGTTTCTAAAGCTTTGTTAGGCTTCTTCTTCGGAGGTAAAAAGTTCACTTCGCAGTAAATTAATGAATCCACCTGTAGGGAGATGCTCTAGAGTGAAGTTGGTATGTGCTTGACCTCCTTATATAACCTTAGTTTGTGACATCAGCAGAATCCCAGAACTACAGTGAATGTTGGGAGGTGTAGTTTGATCAGTCCTTCTTTTTCAGTAGATAGAACAGTCGTCTCCAGAGGGCTGAAGGTTGAGACCTTCATAAGATGAATGAGGTCTCAGATGGTATTTACTGTGTGGGGAGTGGACTCTGGGAAAGCAGAGAAGGAGGCCTGCGCATGTAAGTTAATAACAGCTGTGGACGCAGTGGATGAACGCCTCTGCATTGATCTGGAGTAAACCTTGCTTTCTTCCAAGAAAAATTCACCACAGGTGCAAATTATTTCTGTTATCCAGATTTTAATTTCTGTAGTTGTCAGAACCTTCTGTTTGGACTTTCCTAACCCTTAGGATTACTGAAGATTCCAAACAGATAGCTCAAAGTAATCATATTCAACAATCTGTAATAAATGTACAGTAAATATATGTGTGGACAGCATGTTATGATGTATTATCTTTTAGATTTCTAATGTCAGCGTTTCCAGTTCAGGAAATAAGTCATTGTCCTGTCAGTAGCTTTGCAATAAACCAGAAAAGATCACTTAAACTTGCTCCCTGGCATACAGTGAGATGTTCTTACAGTTTGGAGGAGTGTCATGGTCACAAACACTCTGCAAACTGCTCACACTTTCTGAACTTGGTGGTTGTATTGGACCTACGGACCTTTAAAGTAGCTCAGAGCTTCTCTGTTTGGCTGCATTTCTCTCCCAGAAGAAGCCACTGAAGTACTTTCTATGTCTTTGACACCAGTCTGCTCTGTTCTCTCAAACCCCCAGGCGGACATGTCAGATGGCCGCTCACACTGAGCCTGGTTCTGGTTCTGCTGCAGGTTTCTTCCTGTTAAAAGGGAGTTTTTCCTCTCCACTGTCGCTACATGCATGCTCAGTATGAGGGATTGCTGCAAAGTCAACGCCAGTGACTGTCCACTGTCTCTACATGCTCATCCGGGAGGAGTGAATGCTGCAAGTCACTGACTGGATGCAATCTGCTGGGTTTCCTTAGATAGAACCAATTTGAATAATAAACTGAATTTAACTGCATTATTTTGAGTGGGAACTAACATCTCTGTTACTGTGAGAACTTACATTTACATTTCCAATGTGAAGCTTTAGAAATAAGACCAGAGGGCTTTATTTACTGCTTCAAGGGCCGGAGTAACTCAGCCAGTGCTACACCAAGCAAACCTCAGATCCTCCTGTCTCTACATCCAACCCTGACATTTTCCCGGACTGCTCCAGCCAATCACAGGAAAGTTTACTCCACAAAGGTTATCCCACAAACACTGAAGTGTTTCTGAGACTTTTTTGCTTTTTTCCATGAATATGGGGTCACACATCTCAGCCTTGACGTCAGGGTTCGATTCTGAGTAGCCTTTGCCTCAACCTTTGTCGTATGTCATCCCTCATTAACGTCCTGCTTGAGATTCCTATTCATCCTTTACTAATGAGAAATGTCACAAGGATGAAATCGCATAAAGGTTTCTGGTTAATCGGGTGGGTAAAACTGAACATTGTCAGGCTCCTATCAGCTGTTTCATGATTTAAATAATAACTGCTGACTCATTTTTGTCATTGTCTCTCAATTTTCCCACTTTAATTCGGTTACCTTCTTTTTAATTAAAGCTGGACGGTCTGCTAGATTCCTGTGCGATAAACACCATTTTCCTAAAGCAGTGTTCCTGATACAGACCTCATTTCCAGGAGCAATTAAAGTGTGATCCGTATCTGGATGGACTCATGGCTGGAGCCGGTTTGATAAGATCTGCCTGGATTTCAGGCTGGATCAGAGAAGTTGACAGAGCAAAGCAACTAATGAGAGCCTCCTCTTTGAAAAAACAGGTAAAGCAACTGATTCATCTAAAAAGAAAATTAGGAAAACATACTTTAAATATGAAATTAAATTTTTACAGAGCTGTCAAAAGTATGTGCCCACTTTTTCTTCTGTTTTTGTTTTCTTCCTAAATGTTTCAGCTCATTAAACAAATTTTAATGTCAAAGAACCTGAGGCAAAGACGGTTTTCATATGCTAATTTGATCCAAACCAACCTGGCTCTATGTGAACATATACTGTAGTTGCCCCATTTGATTAATTGTTATTAGCCTCAGTTCATCATTGAAAAGGTCTTGTTGGAAAACATTAGGAACGATAAAAGATCTTAAAATGTCAATCATCAGACTCTGATCTAAAGAAATTCATGAACAGATCAGATATAAAGTTATTGACATCAATCAGTCTGAAAAAGTTTACATGCTATTCTAAGAACCCAGAACATCTAAAGCGCCCTTGTCTCAGCTAAGGTCAGAGTTCATGATTCAATGATAAGAAAGAGGCTGAAAGAAAGATAGCATCTATGTAGAGCTCCAAGGCCAGAACCACTGCTGACCCAAAAGAACCCACAGGTTACCTGATTTTAAAGAAAAAAACATCTTAATGAGGAAACATTCTGTGGTCTGACGAGACAAACGTGGGACTTCTTGGAAGGTATCCGTTTCATTTGAGGTATATCCAGCAAAACTTCAGGAAGAGAACATCAGAGCTACAGGTGGCGGCAGTGTGATGATCTGGGCCTGCTTTGCTGCTTCAGCACCAAGACGACTTTTAAATCGTATCTAATGGAACCATGAAATTTGCTCTCTACCAGAAACTCCTGAAGGAGAATGTCCAACCATCAGTTTTTGACTTTCAGCTCAACTTCTCCTGGGCTCACAGGAAACTTCTCCTTTAACTCACTCAGAAAAAACTCAACCAAGATTTTGTAGCGGCCTAGTTAAAGTACAGATTCAAATCTGATTGAAATGCTCTGGCATTATCTTAAACGGGCTGGTGATGCTCAAAAGCGCTCCAATGTGGCTGAATTAAAACAATTCTGCAGAGAAGAGTGGACCAAAGTTCCTCCCTAACCCAAAAGACTCACGGTCAGCGATACAAACGCCTGACATCAGCTGTTGCTGCTGAAGGTGGACCGAGCAGTTATTCGGTTTAGGAGGTAATTACTGTTCCACACAGTCAGATTGGCTGAAAAGGGCTTTTTGTATTTACTCCAGTTATCTTTGTCAAATTATACAATTAGTTTGACAAACTCAAACATTATAAGAAAAAAGCATAAAGAGAAGAGCTTTGTGGGGGGGGGGGGGGGGGAGTACAAGTTCACAGCCTGAAGTTTGACTGAGAAAATGAGAAACATGACCTCGAAACAAGCGATGCAGAACAAAACTCATCTCCAGGTAAATGCTTGTGGTTCTTCACTGCCTGTCTCTGTATAAAACACATCAGGACCATTTTATCTGCAGTTAGGGAACTGAACCTGTGGCAGAAAATGAAACACTGGAACGTCTCTGTGAAACAAACATCTGAGAATTACCATCTGAAACAGCTCATTGCTCTGATTGGCCGCCCTGCGTCTTTCCCTGCGAGGCGTCCAGAAGGGAAATCATGCAGAACGTTTCTGACGGCGCTCCCATTTCTCTCCGGTTTACGGCTCCGATCGTTCAGCCGCTGCAGACTGATGAGACTGCAGATGGCAGAGAGCTGAGGAGGCAGCTCCTGAGATTGAATAATGTGCAGTTATTTTACTGTCATCTTAGAGTGCAGCAGGCTGTGAGTTAGAGGGGTGGACGGGTTCGGATGGGCTCTGACTGAAAATTAAAGATATGGTCTCGTTTCTGTCCTGCAGCTGTTTATAAGCCCATAAATCCAAGCAGAGGAAACAGCTTCACAAATAGGAGGTAGGTATAAATGTTTAGGTTCTGAAGTAGTTCCTGAAAGACAATCTTAATCAGAGCTGCAGACACTATTTCACACAGAAACCTCTGATAGTTTTATTCTTTGTATAGCTGTTTTCAGTGCATGGCTATAAATGAAGCAGCCATGAAACAAAGAAGTGACAGAAAAAAAATCAGCTCCAGTGAATTTTGGGAAGAGGAGCGAGCAGAGTTACATTTTGGTCCTTAAAGATCCTTTACATTAAGGCCTTAAATCGCATTAAAAAACACAAGTTTGATTCCCGGGAGCATTAAAAATTATTTCTGTACTTTTTAAGAGAAACATTTGTGAAATTATTATCTGTTTTGTCAGATGTGTACATTATCATAAACATTTTAGTAACGGTAACTGGTTCCAGCCAGTCGTAAAGCGGGATGTTTGAAAAGAAGCATGCTGGTTGGACAGGAAATTAAAGACAGAGAACGGGGAAATGCAAATTCCAACAAAACAGACTGGAAAACGAGGAATTCCAGGCATGGCTGCAGCCAGTTGGTGGTAAAGATGCAGAAGGATTTAGCTGTGTTTGTAAAAAAATAATTAAGCTTGGTACAATGGGTGTCAGAGGGCCAGCCTCAGGGCCAGGTCCAGATCTACCTTGATGAAGAGAGATTGAAAAGAGATGGTGCCATGAGTGGATCTAAACGAAAAGGTTTGAATGAAGAGCTGGAAGAACTAAAGAAGACAAGGAGATGTTGCTGGTGGTGTGCTTCAGCCTTCAGAAGGATGCTGACCAACTGGCTGAGAGTAAATCTATCACACCTCTGGCTCAATGATGACTAAACCCAGCACTCTGAGAAAGAGAAACAAGGACTAACGCAGTGAAGTGAAGAATGTTGAGTCAGAACTGGAAGCGAAAGCTAGCGAACTAAAGCAGATACAGTAATCTTCCTCTCTGAAACAATAAAGCCAAACAACAACCCTCTGTAACTCAGGTGCCATGTTCTGTAGCATTTTGTAGCGATATGTTTCAGGTGTGAAATTATTTCAGTTTTCATTGAGTTTCCACAGGTTTTCTTTACATCTATATCTATGATGTTCTCATTTCTGCAGAAATCCTGCATATGATGTATTATTCTAAAAATGGAAATGAATTAAAAGGTTTTTAAAATAAATTCATCAATCACTTGTTTAACATAGTTTTAATAATCATAATAGCAGGCCCCATCACAGCTTTTCAGATAACAGAACTATGCAGTAATAATATGGTAATAAAAATGGAATAATTTCACTCATAATTAACACTCAAAAAAATGATGAAGCAGGTTTCAAATAAAAGGTTCTACATAATTGTTTTCCGTTAGATTAACGCAAAAAAGATGAATTAATCTTACCTGACATTAAGTTTACTAGAATAAATCAATTTAATCCATCCAGCACGTTTTTTATATGTTAACTGGAAATAAAATGTTAACATGAAGTGAATAAATGCTCTGGTTCAACCTTTTTGAGTGTAGGATCTAATTTCCTGGTAATAATAGCAGCAATAGAATCTTAAAATAATAATAATACTTTCTCAAAATTCTGTTATTACAAATGTTTTTATGATACAGTTTGGTTCATTAGGGACTTGTTATAAGATTTTAACAGTGAAGCAATAAGTTTTTGATTATTAAAGTAATTATAGTTTAATTACCTGGCAATAACTGATCAATGGTTCGACAGGGAAAATGTGACAATTTGGTAGTTTTATCTAATAACTAAAATGATTTAGTAATTAATACAGAGTCATTGTTTTAGGGGAACAATTTCGTCCAAATATCCGTTTATTTTAGCGAATCACGCCCACTGTGTCAAACTGGATCAGCCTGACACACAAGAACCAAAATGATCACAAATAATGTGAAGAAAATGACTTTCTACTCGTGGCCCGGACTCAATGAAGACAACAACGCTCTGCGGTGCTCCTCAGTGAGGACGGTCATTTTAAATTCAGACTCGGCTGCTTCTTTCCAGAGTGATTTCTTTGTGCTGAAGTTCGTGACAGAAAATACAAAGCGGAGAGGCTGACACCTGAGAAATGCCACGACAGGCGTTGGAGAGTTTTATCATAGTCGGCGGATCAGTTTCCGGAGTCACAGCAGCGTCTTATCTGAGATGAATCAGGCCAGCGCTGGGAGGTGTCAGCTGTCACCTGGAACAATCAAAACCTGGACATAATCAAGCTGAAAAAAGGTCCGAAAAGGGGATTTTACTTCCGCTTTAACATAAAAATGTGAATCTAGTCCAAGTCCAAGAGTTAATAAATATCAGACTGGTGGAGGTTTTTTTTAGCTTTGCAGGAGGTGGAGACAAAATGCTGATTTAAATACTTTACTGGACTCTAAATTAAACCTCAAGGGCATCCAGAGAAAACCTTTAATTGCATCCTGATATTAATCTTTAATGTTGTTTTTGACCTTGGGAGGAAAATGTGTCAAGGATCTAATAAGCTTCTTGCTGGTTGGAGATCTTCCTTTAATATTTTAACACATTTGTTGTGTTCAGCCCTGAGACTTTGGCTTGGTAAACACAGGAACCTGTTAATGTTTCACATATGCAGTGCTTTGATCACATTTTATCACGTTGCAGCTCGAAACCTCTGTGTATTTTCTTGGGATTTTATGACAGCCAACCACAGAGTGGTGCATCACTGTTGAATGGAGTTAAAGGATGAATGGGTTTAAAGTTTGTAGACAAAAACATTCCTTAATGTATGAGAAGAAAGGGTTCCAGGTCCTCACAGCTCCAGACAGGGTTAGTCTAGTTTTCTCCAGTTCTAGACCATGAAGCATCTCTTTAATCCAGTTCACATATGATGGTGGTGTCGAGGATTTCCATCTCTGGAGAAGTAGCCTCCTGGCCAGCAAGGTAGAGAAAGCTACCAAGTTTTTATTTGCACAGAGAGCAGTTAGAGCATTTAGAGCGATATTCTTCCCTGTGAAACCTTTAGACCCAAAACTACATAATGAGGGCCAGTGCCAGAACGTATGTATATAGTCAGCTGGAGCCTGAGTACATCGACCTTTGGGGGAAAAACTGTACTGAAAGGTTTAGCCAGCCAAGCTTTAGTAGATGGGATGGATGTAAAATCCTGCAGTGTGTTTAGTACAAATGGAAGATCTATGTTCTCTCTGCAGAACTCCCCCCCCACAGTCTGATATCTTTTGTCCCAAATCAATCTCTTACCTCTTAACACCCTAACTTAAGCCCAGAGGCTTTGGGGAATGTATAAAAGAACTAGGAAGAACCCCCCGATAAACGGTCACTCAGTGCAATGAAGGAACCTGAGAGGCACGAGAACAATAACTTGACCAGACTATGTGACCTCAGAGTAAAAATCTCACTGTGCTCTAAGATGCTGACATGCATTGAGATAACTTTTGTAGTGAGTCACATTAGCACAGCTAAAGACTAGCGACTCAGGCCTCTCAGAAGCAGTACCTACAGAAAATAAAGAAAGAAAAAAAGTCATGCAACGGGTTGTTCAGAAAACCCGACACTTCAGCTGGACACAAGTTTTAAAAGATTTATAGATCTTTCTGGAAGGCGTTCGGCAGGCAACCACCAGCGGTAGGCACAGGAACCTCTGAGGACAGACAGACTGGTTAAGGAAGGAACGACGGATACTACTCACACAAAGGCTTTCGAAAATCTAGCACTGTTTGTCTGTCAGAGAGCTGTTTATAAAGGCAGGGGCACAGGTGGAGCAGATGAGGAGTAACTAAGAAGCTGGCTGGGAAGGAGCAGGTGAAAACAATCCTCCTAAAAGCTGCAGCACAGAGCGGGCAGACAGAGATGATGCAGACAACCAGTGCAGAATCATAAGTTCAGCTTTTGTCAGATTCCCGAGTCTTCTTAATTCTCTTAGTCATGTATTCAAGTGCCTTGTCCAGGTCCTCAAACCTGTGTGTTGAGCCACTGGGAATGGTGATGTGTAACGTACCCGGGTACAGGAGGCCAAACTTCACATTAGCACAGGAATGTAGCTCCTTCTTTACCTTAGTGAACACTGCCCTCCGTTTGGCCACAGCAGGGGTGAAATCCTGGAAGATACACATTCTTTTCCAGTTGTATAACAGAGGTGAAGCCTCCCCAGCACGATGCAGGATGATATTTCAGACCTGGAACTTGTTAACTCTGATGTCCATCATAATGTGCGATGGTCTCTGTCTAACTCGGGCAAAGCGTGAAGATTCAGAAGTCATTCAAACGTCTGGAAACAAACCCTGTGGGGTCAGGACCCCCAGATCCTTCAGGCAGGCCCACAAGTCTTCTAAGTCTTCACATTTCTGACCCACTGTAGCTGAAAGCTTAGCTACATCAGCTTAAAGCTTCATCAGCTGGTCTTATGATTATTAGCCAAGCGCTCTAGGTCTGACATAGTCTCTTTCTGCGTGTCAACTGTTTTTCCATGGTTTCAAGGAACCAAAGACCGGCGCCTTAACAGATGGATATTATTGACTGTGTGTAAAAGTTGCTGCTATTGTAATCCAGCGTAATGCAGAAGAATTGTTGTACCAGAGACTTTGAGGATTTGCAGTTGCTGCTCAAAGACGAGCATCGACTGAACATCATCTCATGATGCAACAGTTCAAATAAACCTTGAACCTTCTGCTACGAGCTGGTTTCATCATGGAACAAAGCCTTCTGCCCTCCACTCAGCTATGTTTAACTCCGTCTCGGCAGATCAGTCCAGATAATGATTTTAAATGCAGACAGCAGACAGGGAAGCTCAGATGTGTCAACATGGAGGCATCAATGAGGTGTCAACCTCAAGCTGCTTCGGCGCTGCATGGTTCTAATTCCTGAAGACTGAGCTTCAAGGAGGAACCTTGTGCTAAATCAGAGGGAAGAGTTTGTCTCTGTCTCAAAGGACTATAAATATAAATATTTGATTAGAAGTGTTAGAAGGCTGGGAGAAGACAGTGAAACAGACTCAGCAGCAGGAGGAGATGACAGAAACCCCAACCTAATCAGGCTCTTCCTGCTCGCAGCGTCGGAGCTTTTAATGTCAGGGAGATGATCGCTTCCTGTTGTTGAGCTGCGGCCATAAAATGAACATCAGAGCATGTATGTGTTGTTGTTCTGGAAGTTCAGCCTTTGTCTGATGGAGCGCTTGGATAGAACAGAAAGTTACATTAAAAATGAAATAAAGGATCCTTAAAGGATCATTCTGGCTCGTGTGTCTGATGTGTGTCTCCTAAAAACGAATGGCTGAAGGACTGAAAACCAACAAAATGAGACATGTAACCCCCTTCACTTATTCCGTCCTCATAACCTCATTTATTATTTACAGTAGTCATGCCATCGAGCAGCTTTTGTTGAATCCCTCCTGGTATAAACTTGCCAACCTGACTCCAGATTTGAGTAAAAAAGTTTGGAAACTCTTTTGAAAATCAAACTTCACACGAGCCAATTCCCGTCGCCCGTTATTCTCTGGATCTCAGCGAAAAGAAAAATCTGTTTAAAAATGAATCACAGGTAGCAGCGGAGGTTCAGGAGAATAAAGTCTGGGAGAACAACAGAAGCCTTTTGGGTTTAATGAACAACACTAAACTTGCTGCCAAAATCTGATCCCATCACATCTCTTTCACTCTTCTACTGTTTTATCCTTTCCTTAAACGAGGTACATACAAAATGATTAGCAAAGTTGCTCGAAAGGAAAACTTTGTCTAAGGAAGTCCGCTGGATTGCAGCAATCCTTCCTCCTGACCAGCATGTGGCGACAGCGGAAAGAAACAACTCCCTTCAACACCACAGCGAAGGGAGACGGAGTTAAATACATTTAGGATTCAGAAACCAGCTCCTGTTAGTCTGAGGTCCTGGTTCTGAAACAGAAGTTTGATTTCTTCCTTCAGATTGGGGCTCAATCAGAAAAAGGGCCAAAAATATTTGGGTCTTGTTCATTAATGTTGGCAGGATGGAGCCAAAGACGTTCAGAAGGACTGGGGCCAAAGAACTGTTGATCAAGATTCACCATCTGACTCATTGGGAGCAAAGAGAGAAAAAGATGAGACTTAAAATTTTTACACAGAACAAACAGTCCTGATCTGTTATCTTACTTCAAGAACCAAAATAAAAGATGAATTTACAACTTCCATGGAAACTAATCCAGCACACATTAGCAACTGTTGTCCCCTTTAGGATTAATTTAGATGTTACTTGATGATGGGATCATCATAAGAGCAAGAACCTGCTGAGATATATGAAAACCATGGAGCTAGAAGATGCTGTCCCTTGTTTCTATGGTGATTCCCTCCTTTCCTGGGGCTCAGGGAGATGGGGAAGCCCACAGCATGACTCTCTCTCTTTTAGTCACTGGCAAACTGAAAGCAACAAGGACTTAAACGAACAATAACCGTGCAAAGACACGGGTCTCTCTGATAAAACCTTCTGGTGGCCATAGATGGACATATTCATGTCTGCAGTCCTTCATGTAGGAGGGATTACTGGGTATACAGGACATCTGCTTCATGCCTTAATGTCTTTTTGCACACTTTGATCTCACAAAAATCTCAAGACGTCCTACAGCAGTGAGAGACACACTGGGTGAAAGTCGACTCAAATTCAGTATCTGATGCACCGTATAAGCTGAACATGAGGAGATAAAACTCTGGGCAGGAAAATAGTTGAAATTAAAATGTTTGTGAATATTTCAAAGCTTCAAAACTTGGTGTATCATCATCACACTCTGTGCTGAATATTCTGATATAAAATATCCTCAAAACTCTGATTGTTTAAAAATCATCACACTCCAACATAAAAAAATGATTTAAGTGTTTCAACAAAACATGCTTTCCACAGCTCTGACTGCAGAAGGGATGGCAGCCATCGGATAGGAAGATGCTGATTTCATTCTGCCAGTAGGTGGACAGCCGGATAAAACTTCAACAAGTCCCAATAAATCTGAGCAGACCCCAGAACCCTGGAAATATGTCCTTTTTTCACCCATAATTAGGATGAAACCTTTCACTTCTGGTTCCGTGTGACTGGATGACGGGCCTCTCTGGCCCGATGGGAGATCAACTGCCTCATTATCCGAGCAGCTTTCCCTGATGTGGAAAAAACCTCCTGGTTTCGACGGGCCCCTGGGGACCTTTTTAACTCACCCGTGTTGCTCCTGCAGGAGGTCCGGTCATTCTGTTGTTGTGGGTTGAGTGTTGAGTGTCGGGTAAAGTTCAGTGCCAGGCTTCGTGCTGTTTCTGGTATTCATCCAGCTTCCTCTGCACAGCGCCTCAGGCTGCTGGTGTCATCAGAATCCGGGACGGGCTTGTGCTTTTTGTGGATTTGCATTTGCTCCTTCAGGCTTGAGAAGGGAGTGTTTGTGTCTGAGAAAATTAGCTCACATTGAAGAATCAGGAGCTGTTCTGGCACTTTGGGTCTCTGCTGCGAGTCTGTTTGTGTTTTCTTGTTCCCTCCGTTTGATAGTGTGACGAGCAAACAGATAGCAGCAGTAATTGAGAGATCGTCGTCAGTGATGTCTCGTGTTGTCGTGATGTTCTGAGAACCCTCAGAGCTCCGGTGGATCTCGTTTGTGCTGCAGACAAAGACGGTGTGAAGGTGAGCGGAGTTAAAGGTTGTCACCTGAGGACGGTTAGTCTCCCTCTGTGTTTGGGTTTGTTTATCGGGGAAACGTTGACTGGATTCAGATGGACAGACTTCCTTCAGGGAGCCGGCTGCAGCTGCCCGATCCTCTTTATCCGACTCTGTCAAGGACACCTTGACTGAGGGTTGAAAATCTTTTCTTTAGGTAAAATTCATCATCAATCTCCTGACGAATCCAAACCAGGAGTTATTTTAGTCAGTTTTGAAAATAAAAAACAGAAATTAGAAACTGATGATGATGATGCAGGCCTGATGAAGGGCTAAAAACACCAAACAACGTAAAACAGGCAAAACATATAGAACATTATGGACAAAACAACTATAGATAACTAGGGTGAGAGCTTGGTCTGTGGAGGTGGGGCTGGACTAGTTCCAGCTGACGGCTGGATTCTGTCAGGTTCTCTTTTGTTACCGGTTCTGTTTTATGGACAGAATGTCTGGACACTGCTAAAGATCAGACACATTCAGATTTCAGTGCAACCACCAACAGGAACTCGAGGTGTTTGCAGTGTGAAGCAGAGGGGTTGAAGATCGACACCTCAACAACATTTGGAGACCATGGTTCCTCAGCCAGGAGAAAACTGGGAATGAGTTTTCCTCTGGGGTGGAGTAAAATGGAAGGGGCGATCAGTAGGTGGATTCCAGTGATGCTAGCACTGGAATCCACCTACTGATTCCAGTGCTAGCATCCGTAACGTAGAAGCTGAGTGGCTGGATCCACCCTGATGGACAGAGGCCCCTGCAGCCCCTTTCCCCAAACGCTAAACCTACTGTGGGACCAAATCTGATGCCAGTTCTGAAAACAATCTTGTCTTGAGTGTTTTTATTTTTTAAGATCTAAATCATTAAAATCTAAGGTAATTATGTATTTTTTAAAGGGGGGTTAAAAGTTAAAAATAGTTTTTTTTTTCTTTCAGAAACCCAACAGGAAACAATACAAGCCAGTTTCCAAAAATAAAAGCAATATAAAAGAGGTGGTGCTTCCTGTCTGAATGTGGCCTGTGGACCAACTCATTGAGATGAACGTCACAGAAACTCATTCATCACAGTTTTGGTTTTTCAATTTAACAAAGACAAGGCGGATGTTGGTTTCACTGAAGTCAAGTAAAGTGGAGAATGTTACTGTTCTCTATCGGCCATTTTCTACTATTATGATGAAAACAGATTTTCCTCCATCTAAGGAATGAACTCAGCCTCTTTCTGTTCTTTTAAGGAAGAAGAGGGTGAAAAACACATTGACCATCTATCATACTGTTCTACAGACACCCCCACCTTCACTGCCCTCTTCCTTATTCTCACTCCCATCCTCTCATCTAGCCATCTTCATCTCTACATGATTGTACTTCACCTTCACTGTGGTCAAATGGAAGTCTTACCCTTTTCTTCATTAAAGAGGAAAAGAAATGATGATTTTATTCCGTATATGTAGGAAAACTGCTGGAAATATAGTGAATATGTAACACTGCCACAGCAGACTATGGCCCACAGAGTATACTACTAGCATGAATTTTATTTTAACACTGCCAACATCAAATTCTTAACTATATTTAAAAAATCTAATTAAGATAATGAAGAACATTTTACCTTAGCTGGGGCTGGAAGTTTCAGAGACCACATCATTTCCTGGCAGCAGAGTCTAGATTGGTGATCGATGATTTATATAATGCTGCAGCTTTTCTGTCTTTATACAGCACCATGAACCTTCACAGAGTTAAATGTTTGCAGTGTGATGAAAACAGATCCGGGTATCAGAATTTCCTAAATATTCGTGTTTTCAAACAGCCTGTGAAAAATATGTAAAGGTTAAGAGTTGAAGTGCTCTGTTTGAGCTTTACCAAATGAATGAACAAAATAGAAACATCTGAGTCCTCAGCTGATGTCTGAGCTGAATGAGCAGTCAACCTTAAGAAGATGGACGTTTTTATTCATTTTAGAAAGCTGGCATTAAAACTGAAAACCACTGAGAAAGGTAAAACTTCATACTGAAAGAAACCTTCAGCTTCTCCATCACCACAATGATCCATCACCATTTCTCTATTAATTAGGTATTTTCCCTCAGTTTGTCAGTTCACCTGCACCACATGCTGGGAACTTTCCTGACATGTTTCCCATGTCACTAATCGCCTCCCGAGCAGGTATAAGTCAGTCAGTTTCCTGCACCTATTGTCAGATCCTTCTGTTTAGTGTCATATCTGTTTGCTGGAGAACTTTTTCCAAAAAATCATCACCTTCCTTATGAAATCTCCGTCTTACTGTCTGTATTTAGGTCCTGCTCACCAGGTTCTACGAGTGAGTTAGCATCACTAAACTAGTTCTCTCCCACCTCCAGCCCACTGGGCCAGAGGGCAGGTGTCTTTGTCACGAGAATGTGAAAAACCTGAGAGTTAGTTTTATCTTCATGATGCTTGATTTAAGGCAAAAGAAATACAAACAGTGAGTTCCAACACCAGTGGAGTCATATTGGATTAAGGATTAATTAAACCATCGCATAGGTAATAGTAGCTAATAGTTCTTAGCTAAAAATACAAAGTGTTTTATCCAAGTGTAAAACTTGGATAAGATGTAATTATTTTTATTTTCTGTGACTATCTGACATTCATTAGTGTTGTTGCTGTAGAACCAATCAGCTTGTTTCTTCGGCCTGCGGTAGCAAGCTGACATAAGCATAATAATTAGCTTTTTGTAAAAACATTAAAACATGTTATTCGGTTATACTATTACTGAGTTGTAGAAAAGATTTACCCTAAAACCACAATTTAAACCAGGAGTCTAGAGAAAATGCTCAGGATCAGCTACAATGACCTCACTGACTTTGTTTTTAGGAAGACCCTCTAACCTAAAAAACAGGGTAAAACTGGGTAAAGTTTAAATAGGTGGGTGCTGATTTTTTACACAATGGCACTAAAAGTTTAGCATGTCGCTAAAATGAGAAGAAAACAACAAAAACTGCTCTAGGACGGTATTTTATGATAGTTTGGATCATTGGCCTTCATTCTGTCAGGTATAAACTAGAACTGGATGAATAATTTCATTGTTTGCTTTTCATCTCAGCCCGACAAAGCTGCAAATCACAACTCTGCAAAATGCAAACTGTAGGAGTTTAAAAGAGGTCCAGATATAGACCGGATATGGGATCTGAAAGCTACCTGGAAGAGCTGGGTCTTCAGTCAGGTCCAGTTTGAAACCTTTCAGACCTTTTTACAAGCCGTTTTTGCTGACCTTGTATCCCTGCCTTTGAATTACAGGTCAGAGCAGCGGCCCCTCTGAATACCAACCACCCGGCAGCCGCTGGCGGTTTTTAGGTTCTATAAATGTCTACATGATGGAAATTTACATTACACAGGAGATAAGAGGAGAAAAAAGGGACATTCAGGGAACACAAAGCTGCTCTGATACATCAGGTATGCAGCTTTAAAACCTGTTTGACGTGCAGATATCAGAGCCTAAACACTCCTGTCAGACTGCCGTTTAGTTTAGAACATCTGATAGCACCTCAGGGAAATTCTGCGAACAGATATAGGATGTGGGCTATTTAGGCCAAACAATATAAGTTACAGGCTAAAACATTTTCCATCCTGTCAGTTGAGGCTGATAAAGTCCCAGCGGAGAGGCTCGGAAAACATCTGCAGTTATGCTTCTGTGCCTGGGAGCGGCTTTGTTAATGTAGCTGGCTGTTATCATGCTGGACCTGCTCAGTGTCACCCTGAGGAGCTTCGTTTTGGAATATGTTAACGACCCAGAGGAATCCAAACTGCTCACGTTTAGCGCTCTCTGTGCTAACGGTTCAAACGGCTCCTCATGATGGGCCCCCTCACCCGTTTTTCACCCATCAGTCACAGACAGGCGCCTCAACTGCCTCTCATGAAATTATTTCCACCTCAGCACTTCTGTCTGATATGATGGATCACAGCAATATCATCAAAGCATCAAAGAGCCTAATGGGGTAAAAGATCAGCCAAACAGAAACAGGACAAGAATAATCCTGCTGATAGCAGCACACAGCTTCTTCATCCACTTCATCCATGTGTTTTAGTTTCCTTCGTAGGTCCCTTCCAAACGTCCGTCCATCCACACTCAGCCCTTGGATTGCAGGTATGTAAAAGTTGAATGGGTGGCAGATCTTCAGGCTCCTCTTTACTGGAACCAGCTTTCAGTTTTTCTCTGTTTTCAAGACGAGGCTAAAAACTAACTTTTTGATGAAGATTAAAATCATTGCGTGACAGAGGTCTGAGGACGGCTTTGCCACTCCACATCTTTTCTTACAACCCCAAACTCCCATTGACTGGATATAAAAGAAGAAACAGAAACACACCTTAACCCTAACTGCCAGTTATGGTCCAACTAACAGATACTTTTTTTCTGTGCTTATGTTGCTCCCCTGACAGATTGGCGCCCTGGGCGGAGAGCCATGTCGCAAATCCTCCAAACAGCTGATTTAAATAGATTAGTTATTTAATCACCCAGACGCCAAGATCTACTGGATCCTACCAACTAAACACTGCCCTGTGAAAGTATTCATAGTCGTTGAACCTCCAATCGGGTTATGCTCCCAAACTTAAATATATTTCATGATGCTGACAACCCAGAGTTGAGCATAATTGTGGAAAGTGATACATGGGTTTGAAAAATGTTACCTTAAAAATTCTAAAAAATGTAGTGGACATTGGAATCATGGGTGAACACAGCACAATGCTGCCACCACCATGTTTCACCATGAGGATGCAGTGATAGTTACGGACCGAGTTCTGCATGCAGGTCAAGAAGGTTCAGATTTGGTGTCATCTGTCCTGAGCACCTTCTTCCCCATGCGGCTGTGTCTCCTACATGGCTTGTGGTAAACTGGGCTTTTCATGGCTTTCCTTTAACATTTGCTTCCTTCTTCCCACTCTTCCGTATAGCCGCCAGATTTTGGATTTCAAGATAAATAGATATCCTGTTTTTGCACCTAAGCTGTGGATCTCTGCTGCTCCTCCAGAGTTATCATGGGCTTCTTGGCTGCTTCTCTGATTAATGCTGCAGTTTAGGTGGACGACCATGCCCTGCAGGTTTGTAGTTTGCCATTCTTTCCCTTTTCATGATTGAACTTTTGACATATTTAGACCCGGACCCTGCGTTCAACTTCTCCAGACCTCTCTGCTGAGTTCCTTGGTCTTCATGATGCTGTTCGACCTCTAATGATCTCCTACGAACCTCTGAGGCCTTGGGAGCAAATCTAGTTCATGCAGACTTTAATTATTAATCAGTGCAGTTAGTTGCACAGAATTTTTTTAAAGGATATTAGATTGAAAGGGGCAAATATAAACACATGCTCACACTTCAAATCTGTATCATTTTTATTCTTCACAGTAAATTTCTGATTTATGGAGCTGATTGAGACATTTTTCCATGATAATCAAGGTCTAGTGATTAATATTAAAGGATTTATTGGCAAATACCAATAATAATTGAGTAAGTAAGTTATTGTGGGAAGGGAGATTTTGTTTCAAACCAAACATACATGCTATTTTTGTTGTCCTGTTACATTTCTCCTCTAGCAGGGAATGGAGTAAATGTACCCGTCCTGTTATTACTCACTGCTGACTAAATTTAAGCAGCATTCCAGAGATTTGCGGGTAAATCGTAGAGAAAGTGTCACACCGCGAGACGAAGGATGCGTCCAAGGATTACTCATTACTGTCGAGCTGCAGAGGGACACACACTTTAAACTAGCAGTGCCACTGTAATCCTGGGGTGAGGTGACTCTAGGACGCTCAGCAGCAGCCCAGGTGACTCCCAGGGACAGCAGGAGGTGTCTCTGTAGACTCCAGAGGCGAGAGGACTCCTCGAAGGAGTGGTCTCAACTCCTGACACACCATAAAACTCTCATCAAACCACTCTGTGGCTTCACTTTAAGGGGTTTGGAAGATGGAGCGGCAACATGGCTGTGACTGACAGAAGCTTCACCGCCACCAACAGAAAATGAGCTATGAGCAGTCAGGTGAGAACTGATGGCAGCGTGTTAACATGTTAACAGGCTTTATGGAGGCAGCCTCAGGGGAATTATGCTCAAATTAAAGCAGCACTAGGAGGAAACACAACGAAAGGTGTCAGACTAACATCAATAAACCATTTAGTTCAGGCTGGAAAACAAAAACAGAGCAATAACTGAATTTTTAGAGGTTTTGAAGAGATAATTAGTCTTGTTGGTATGATATTTAAAACTAGAATTTGGTGCAAAAGTTTTGATATTTTGTTTTTTTTTTCTAATCCAAACACGGTCCAAATTATACATAAAGGCATGCACACTAATATTTGGTTGAAAATCCCTTAGCTCCACCTGGGGCTGCACGGTGGAGCAGTCGGTAGCACTGCTAGGTCCAGGGTTTGAATCCTGGCCTGGAGTCTTGGAGTTTGCATCTTCTCGCCGTGGATGCAAGAGTTCTTACTTCGGCTTCCTCCCACAGTCCAAACACGGGACTGTTATCTTAATTGGTCTCTAAAAATTGCCCTTAGGTATGGGTGTGTGCATGGTTGTTGGTTGTGTGTCTCTGTGCTGCTCTGTGATCATGGGTGGTTCTAGACAGGGGCCAACAGGGGCCAGTGGCCCGTGTAGAACTGGTCCTGGCTCCTGTACTGAAGACATGACACTAAATCAGTTTCTATTGATGTATGTACTGGCACAGAAACCGTAAATGATTGGTCCCTTGGAGCAATTTCATTTTTTACCTTTACAGTTTTACTTCAACAATAAATTAAAAATTATGGTGTTGCACTTTTAGCTTCAGCCGCATTGAGATGGGATCCCAGTTTTCTGCCAGATCAGGGGTCTGTAACCTGCAGCTCCAGATCTGCAAGTGGTTCTGTGGTTCACTTAATATTTTAAATGATGAAATATTGCCCTGTTCTTGTTTCATTCTTTTGTTCTGTGCCCCCATGAAAAACATTGGCTCCACCCTTGGCCCCCTGGTGAATTTGGTCTAGAACCGCCACCGCCTGTAATACTGCTGTCCTGTCAAGGATGTATCTCACCTCAAGTTGACTCCAGGAGATAGGCTCCAGCTCCCCTGCAACCCTGCTCTCTAACCATGGTGATCATGCTGGTGTTCCAGTATCTCCCAGTTCATGACAACATCAAGCTTTGGTTGGCTCCTGGGTTGTTCCTGAAGATGCCAACCCACTTCTTCCCATAAGAGGGGTACAGTTTGGGTCAGATTGTGGACTTCTTAAGTTGACTTCTGATTGGATCGCTCTCCCAGCCAACATGTCCATGTAGGCCACTTTTTAAGGATGGATGATCTCTAACTGGGCCTGGGGTCACAATAGGCTACTTTTATGGGACCCACTTGGGTTAAACAATTACAATCTGATTTGGCAAAACCAGTTGGGTAAGACTTAGCTGGGTCTCATACAAGTAACGAGTACATCCAACAACCCAGAATCCATTTGGACCCCACATCCCAATTATGGACAAAGTGATTATCTTCCAGGTCTAATTTTCTGCTTATTAAGGAAAAGAAAAAAATCATGAGTCCCTTCAATTTCTAGTCTTTCTGGATGTAAATTAACATAAGTTCATCGTTGTAAAGATGGACATTTTCTTCCAGGAGAAGCCTTTAGATGTTCCTTTAGGCAGAAGAGTCCAGCTGTGCCACGACTCATGCAGAAGGCCCAGAGTCCAGACTTCTGGCTCCTTGGGAAACATCTACACAGAGGAGAGCAGAGTGGGGGGATATAAAAATGACGGTTAGCAGCAGGAGCCACAGGTCAGTTCACCTGATTAGGTGGGACTCCAACATTAATGCTATCCTGAGCTGAGAACATGAAGTATCGAGGTCAGGTCTCTGTTGAAACCATGCTGAGATGTTAAACCATCTCCTGCCCCCATCTGTGGAGGTCCTGATGGGTTTTTAATGTTTTGTTGTTTCTTCATAAAACATTTGTATGCTGTGTGGTCGCTGCTTCCAGCTGCTGTCAGCAGATAAAATAAATCTGCTCAGGAAAACAGTGTTTGACAAATGGCTTTTTCACAGGGGTCCAGAGCCTGAAGGCCTCTGGTTTAACCATGAGAACAGAGTTCTGACAGATCGTCATCCAAGTTACAGACAGAACCGCTGGAATAATCAGAAAAATGTTGCACTACTGCTACTACTACTACTTTATTTATAGCGCGGGCTAACACCATAGCTGCAACAAAGTGCCTCACAGATTAATCAAATTAACATTTAAAACATAAAACAGGTTAAAAGGACAACAACAAGATCAAAACAATAGAAACAGAACAAGAAGTCTCAGACTGTGCCAAAAGCCAGGGAATAAACGTGCGTTTTCAAATGAGTTTTATAAATGGACAGTGAGGGGGCATGTCCAATGTGCAGCCGGAGATCATTCTATAGGGTGGGAGCAGCAACACTGAAGGTTCTGTCCGTTCTGAGTTTCCGTTTAGACTTCGGCTCCTCCAGGAGCAGCTGATCAGCTGACCTGAGGCATCCAGGAGGAGAATATAAGTGAAACAGCTCAGAGACGGAGCAAGACCATGTAAACATTTAAAAACCAATAAAATGATCTTTAAATGGACTCTAAAGTTCACAGGCAACCAGTGGAGGGAAGCCAGTATGAGGGTGATGTGCTCCCTTTTACCAACCCCAGGTAAAAGCCTCCCAGTAGCATTCTGGTCCAACTGGAGACGTTTCGGGAAAGACTGGCTGAGTCCAAGGTAAAGAGCAGTACAGTAATCAAGCCGTGATGTAATGAAGGCATGAATTACTGTTTCAAAGCTTTGCTTTGAGAGAACTGGCTTTTCCTTTGCCATCTGCCTAAGTTAATAAAAACTGGACTTAACCACAGCTCCAACCTGGCGATCTAATTTAAAATCGCTGTCCATTAGAAACTGTCTGCTTTAAATGTGGTGCTAAGGAACCCAAATCAATAAAGGGACATTCACAGGAGCCACTTGGACCAAATACCACCACTTCTGTTTTTTTGTTAACATAGAGGGCTTCTTTTCTTAACAGCCTATTTATATCTGAGTGTCGTCTGCATAACAGTGAAAGAGGATTCCATGTTTCCTGACTGTTAAACCTCAGGGAAGCAGGTACAGGGAAAATAACAGGAGACCTAGGACTGAGCCCTGTGGAACCCCATAAGATAGCGGAGCAGAAGAGGATTCAGAATTGGCTATCTTGACACACACCGTGTGACATTAACTGGATACGGTTGTATTGATAGTTTGAAGGAATGTTTCTGTTAAACCTGGTTGGTGAGCCTCAAACATTTCAAATTAGATCCTATCTTCTGGTGCATGGGGGTCACTTGAACTTCCAACCTGAAACTTAGAGATTCTGACTTCAGTGAAGATCAAGTGAAGTCCAGTATTATCCAGGTGGGCCATGAGGAAACGTAGGTCCGTTTCGGGGCCAACACATGAAAAAGATGAAATGCAGCTGGAGACGTTTGGAGTTAGCAGTTAATTTAACATTCCTGTTTTATGCAAAGTTGATGGAGATCATTTTTTATATTTTTTCACTGGACCAAGGTCTGATTCAGCGGAGGGGGTTCTGTGCACCCAGGTCAAGTTCAAGCACTGGACCTGTGAGGACTTTCATGTCTACCTGCTGAACAACCATCAGCTGTTGGGAAAGATTCACCCCTCTAAAAACTGGAACAGCTGACCTTTTATTTTGTGCTGTGACCATGTAAAAATATTTCATGTGAAACATTTTGATTTGCTTAAAAGTTAAATGTTTTCACTCTATTTTATTCAGATATTATTTCCCTGTTTACATCACAGAAAGAATGATAATTTTGGCCAAAATTGATCCATCGGATCCTGTTTTAATGTGACAGAAGCCAAACACTGAATGTGATTTAAATGCTTATGATGTTGTTTTTTTTTTTATTCAGCATCTTTTGCGTTTTATTAATATTAACTTTGGGAGATTAAAGGAAGTTTTTACTGCATGAGTCATCAGGTCAGAGCACAGAAGTAGATCTGCTGAGCCCTGAGACTGTGTGGGACTGAATTATACCCATATGTGCTGTAAAGTGGCTTCAGTTTATGTTTGTAACTGAATTTGGATCAGGTTATGCTCTAAACTTAATTAAATACATAATCATAATTTTGATATCTGGATGGGGGTTTAAACCTTCTGGGGTTCCTGCATCAGATCTGATGAGCTGAAAGGAGGGAAAGCAGAGATTCCTGGAGCTGGAAATAATGAAACAATGTTTAAGTTCTGTTGTGTTCTGACTGTAACCTCGGAGGTACGCTCTGAGCAGCTGAAAGGTGAAACTAAGGGAAAGAGAAAAGCCTGCGGGTGTTTGTCCTCAGAGCTCGGGTCCAGCTCAGCAGGAGATAACCAACACTAAGGCAGGGTGTCATAACAGCTTCAGCTTTCTGTGCCAACACACCCGAGGGCCCCATCTGATGAAAGACGACTGTCAGAGATCCTGACCGCCGGCTGCATCCATCCTGGGAACCCCCCGCTGGGCTAATGACGACTGTCAAACAGGAAGCGACGGTGGCGGCTGACGAGGAGTCACTCAGACCTTCGGCTCAGATGCCAAATTACAAAGTTTCTCCCTGCAGCCTCATTAAACACTCGTCAGGCTTCCAGTCTGGCCGGAAAGCCTTCAGATCTGCACAGCAAACAGTATTGGAGCCAGAAAGTCCAAATATTGAGCGGTTTGATCCAGTTGGAGGAAACATGAAGAATCTGAACTTATTTAACCGGTTTCCTCCTCCTTTATTTACAGACCACAGCCATGACTGCTCAATTCATCACAGTGAAACCAACCCAGATCAACCTGGTGATCATCTGAAAACATCATCTCTTCCCATTTCGTGGAACTGGACGAGATAAAACCAGCCTGCCTGTGTTTTGGTCTTATAAACTGTTCCTCCTGCTTGCTCACACAGGCTCACTGATAAGCAGAGATCACCCGGCTCTCATTCATCTTCCTGAACAACGTGAGATGTTGCACTTCTCCGTCTGTAGGAGCCTGGTTTGTTCTTATATAAATCTCCCCAACAGGAAGCATTTCTCACATTCTGTGTAAGGATTCCACAGTGGATGGTTTGGTTTGTGTGTTTGTTGCGCAGAAACAGTTACCAACTACTGCACTACAATACAGACATCAGTACTGAATGGTTGATCGAATGATGGAAAATGAGGATCCTGAGTTGCTTTGGAGCAATCAGCCAACAAATATCGGTTTTATGCACCAAGACATGATCTAACAGCGGCTTCACAGAACCTTGAGAAGAGTGTTAACAAACTTCAGAGAGTCCTATTGGGATTCTACGTGAACTGTGAAGTAGAAGTAAACCATGCATGGCTTGCATTAAAGAAAATAGTTTTATGGTCTTCTTGTAAAGGTTTGACATTTCTCTTCGTTCTAAAACCTAAAATTAGATACAAATTTTTAGTTAGTTTCAGCGAGTGTTCATAAAAACCTGATAAGCCTGCTTTAGGACATAAATAGCTCATCAGATTGTAACGGTTGCTGACCCCTGACCTAGACTTACAGGACAAGCAAGAGAAGCATTATTCAGAGAAGCAGTTAAGGGACCCCGGGTAACTCTGGAGGATCTGCAAAGATCCACAGCTCAGGTGAACAACAACTATTAGTCATATCATGCATTCCACAAACATGTCTGACACTGGCCTGCTTGGGAATGGAAAAAAACTTCCAGTCTCAGCAGACAAACAGCACCAGACATGCAGCTGTATAATTCTGTTCGCCAGGAGCTGCCAAATGTTCCTTCAGAACAATCCGCCCAGGTTTTCTGTAGAGGAGGCTGGTGGTGAAGGCTGCACGCTTTCATAATGTCTGTCCCTGTTTTATAGAAATGAGCTGATTATTAAGGCTAAAATATTAAAGCTCTTTGCAGTGAACAAACATACATCTGATAACGCAGAGTCGTCTGAAAACACAGAACTGTCAGCACAAAAGCTAAAAGCATACACACGCCTCCATGTCTGAATCTGCAGCCAAAGCTTTTCTGTGTTAACTTCAGCCTTCAGAGATGAGGGGTGAACATCAGGAGGACATCAGTCTGAGGCTCCCTCTGCAGACAGTCTAATCGAATCTGAAATTAAACCAAAGGGGGCTTTTAATGACCACATTTTTTTTAAACCGTTTCCTGAAACGCAACCCTGACAAAAAATAATTTCTCTCCTTTTACAGTGAGCCCGGCGCCGCTCAGAACAACCTCCACAGTGAAGGTGGAGGACGACTCTGTCCTCACTGCTCCCGGGCAGCTTCATGAACGACACAAACGTATCTGAGTCTGAGCTGGTAGGCAGCGCCGACCTCTATTTTCCCTTTGGTGAAAAAGTTCTGTAGAGATGGAAAGTGGAGTCCTGCTGGGCTAGACTACAAAGCTTCCAGCTGAACTTGTTGATCAGAGACCAGACCAAAGCCCATCTCTCCTGGGGCGCTCCCTGGTTCACAGCAACTGAAATAAATCGCATGTAATTTTAATCCATTTCAAATCTGCACCGTCTAATTCAGACAGTAAATCTATGAGCTCAACCTGGTCCCGCGTGGATCATTCATCTTCTACATGTTTCTGGACATCTGATGTCTGCAGGAGATGGAGAAGGACGAGACTGTTGGTGCAAACTCAAAGTTTACAGAAGAAAAAAATCAAGCCTCCTCATTCCAGAGGAGCTCATTAAATTCCTAATTTGGTTTCCAGTGAACCACTGATGAGAAAAGTTCCTTCAAACTGTTTCCTCGTACATATGTTTACGTTCTGCAGAGCACCGAGTTACGACCCGACTGTGGTTGTTCTGGCAGAACCACTCCCTGGAATACCAACAGTCTTCATTTTCACTCTGTAACTTAGAGATACACCTAATATTATTTGATTTGTTACATACACTCACCGGCCACTTTAATAGACACACCTATTTAATTTAGCCAATCAAATGGCAGCAGCTTAATGCATTTAGGTATCTAGACGTGGAGAAGACGACTTGCTGAAATCCAGAGAATCGGAATGGGGAAAGAGGGGGATCTAAATGATTTTTAATGTGACATGGTTGTTGGAACCTGACAGGCTGGTCTAAATATTTCAGAAACTCCGGCCGACTCATTTGAGACGATAGAAAAGCAGCAGAACCACTTGTCACTATCAAGGTGTTCAGAATACCATCTTTGATTGGACATGTCAAACCTTGGAGTAGATGGGCTACAGCAGCAGAAGACCACCCTGGATGCCACTCCTGTCAGCTAAGAACAGGAAACTGAGGCTGCAGTTCACAGATGAGCTGGTTACAGCTGCGACTTTTGAATTTGTAATTATCATGAAAGCAGGGACCCATCCTGTCCTGTATCAACAGTTCAGGCTGCTGCTGGTGGTATAATGGTATAATGGGGTTTATTTTATTTTCAACAAAACAAACCCAGTACTTCAACATGACAATGAGTTCACTGTAGCTCAGTGGCCTCCAGTCACCAGATCTCTGAACAACAGAGCAGCTTTGGGATGTGGTGGAACAGGAAGTTGACACCATGGATGTGGAGACAACGGATCTGCATGATGCTACCATTACCCAGTGGACCATAAGAATGTACCTGACCAATCACAAAGAATGTAGGCAGTTCTGAAGGCAAAAGGGGTCCAAATTGGTACCTGATAAAGTGGCCGATGGCATAGGCCATCCATGTCTAACTCTGCGGTCATCCAACTCAACAAAAAGAGACTCGGATCTCTTTTTCCACATATAGGAACCTTGTTTGGGTTTGGTTGCCTGTTTTCTTTTAGCTCAGAATCATAACATCAAGTCCGGCTCAACAGTATTTGGACCCTGCTGGTAACAATCTTATTTTACCTTTCTTAAGTGTAAAATTATTAGAGATATAACATGATTTTGTTGTATTAAAACATATGGGCCATATGGGCAGTTGCACAGGGCGGCACTAAAAAAGGGGGCGCAGGACACCATGTTTTAAAAAATATGTAATTATCTGTCATTTGAATCCTGATCAGGTTTTTTACTGCTTTTACGCAAGTGTGTTGAAGAGATGCCTCTGCTAAATGTCGGCCATAAGAGCCTCATCTCTCTATTTTTGTCAACCACAGAGCTCATGTTGAATGAGGCACAAGTTACCTTGTGTTGAAGTAGTACCTATGGTTTTCTCAAACTGTGCTGTAGCAGGGGTTGGAGGCGGCTGAAGGGGAGGATTGCCCAGGGCACCATCCATGAAGGGCAAAACTGCAGAGCATTTAAAAACACCGACAGTTTCTAAATTATGTTTGCAGGGATAATCTAAGGGTCTGTGGATAAACTCTCTCTGCTCTGTGATCTTCCACAGAAATTCAGAGTGCAAATGTTTGTGGGAAAAATGCTTTGGTGGAAAAAACTTATAAATAAACCAAGTTTCAAATGTTTTTTCTAACTTAATAGAGTCTTCAGACTGAGTTTCCCTTCATTCTTTATTTGGTGGTGTTTCGAGCTGTCTCAAAAAGCAGTAGACATTCTGAAGTAAGGTTTATGTGATTGTACCAGTGACACCCAGGAAAAATAAGTAAAGGAAAGAAATTGAAACATATCTGAGCGTTTGCTTATAAATGAAGACCTTCAGGTATTTTAATTTACTTGAAAATAAAAAGCGGATGCTTGGAGAGGTCTAAGGGTGGCCACAGAGGTCCCTGACTGTCAGATGAACACTCCCAGCACAGCTGAAAACACAGCAGACTGAGAACGAGGAGCCGAGGCTCAGATTTCTGGGCTGACCGAGCAGCAAAGTGTTTCATCATTTAAAATCAGCGGAAGGAGCGTCTAGTTCTGCTGCAGACAGAGCAAATGAAACATTAACTGTGTCAACTCTGATCCTGCTGATGAGCAAACACTCATCATAATTTTTTCCCACCCACAAATATTAGTCTTCCTCTAAACCTCCTCCTCTTCATCTTTTTCTCCCCCTTTGCTTTAATATTCCCATCTGTTTACGTCTGCACCTCCTCCTTTCTTTAGCTGTTGGCTCAGCTGGTGCAGAAAAACTAAAAACCTTCCACATCGTTTTCCACTCATAGATCTGAAAGCATGCAGAGGAACAGAAAACGTGAGAAGTTTAGATCCACTCACTGTGGGATTAAATGTCATGAAATTCTGGTTTTCCTTTTTTGTAACCCTTCTTTTTCCAGGGTGGAACATGACCACAAAACATACCTGAATGATTCTTAAAAAACAAGAATTGGATCCATAGATTTATACATAGGTTTACATGATGATAACGTCATCACTCAGCATTTTGAAGGAGCTTTGCAGTGGTAATATCTAAAGAGCTGTCTGATGCCTTCAGAAAGACGACTGGAGCAGCTTAGGAGTCTGGTGAAGGATTTAAAGATGTCTTAAAATAATTTAAATTCAGTTGTGAAAATAGTCCACAAATGGTGGACATCTAAAACAACTACCAGCATATCCAGGTCTCACTCTTCAAGTTCAACCTGAAAGCAGGCTGCTAAACTGCCATCACAGGACCTACAGCAGGGTCCTGCTACAGCCGATAAGACAATGCACTCATCTGAGCTGAAAGAAACTGCTACCTGGAGCAGCTGGAGTCAGAAACTGTTTCACTTTCAGCACTGGTCTGAAAGGAGGAAATCATGAATTATTTGGACACAGGACGTGTTTGGCATAAACCAAATACAGAGTTCCAGGAAAAGAACCTCATATCAACTGTGAAGCATGGAGGTAGGTCCCCCAGCTCACCACGATATCATCTGTAAAAACCTTAAAGAACTAGAACCTGCAACATGTCAATGACCCCGAAAATACAAATAAATCCACCAAGAACTGGCAGAGAATTAAGAACTGGAAAGTCCTGGGCCTGATAGAGTCCAGATCTTGATCTCAATGAGATGTTGTGGGGTAACTGGGGCTGAACATGCAAGAAACCCCTCAAACATCTGAAAGTGAGAAATGGGTCAAACTTTTCTGAGACCGATGCCAGAAACAAGTAGATCACTACAAGAAGCTTCTCACTGAAGTTATTTCAGCTGAAGGGGGTAGACTAGTTAACTAGAGGAAGGGTGGCCAAACTTTTTATTTTTTGGTTGATATATATATTATATATTTGTGTATCGAGTAAAACAAGGAGAAATTGTATTTTTTACAACCAAGAAGAGACGCTAGTTATTCGACACACCACCACTTTGTGAAGGTCTGGAAAAAGACCCAAACTGTTTTATTCAGATGAAGAACACTGGTAAAGAATTTAAAGAACAACACAGGATTCACCAAGACTCAAGCCAGCAATGAACTGGAAACTGCTGGATCACCAGTATCAGTCCAAAGTGAAGCCAGATTGGTTTCTCCATGGACTGAGAGGTGCTGATCTTAAAGAAGCCCCTGCTCTAAAACCAACACTTGTGTTAAAATCTAGTTGAGTCTTCTTGAAAAGAAAGCTTGATGCTTGGACAAAGATTGAATGTTTGTAGGATTCAAGATTAAACTTTTAAACCTGTACACTGGACCAACTGTATTGCATAGTGGTGGTAGCATCATGAAGTGGGAATGTTTGACTGGTGACACTGGTGGAGGATGGGATATTAAGCAAGGATTACCTCCCAGCTCTATAGCTTCACATCACACTAAAAGCTAGATGGTAAAAACACACAGCTAAACTGGTTTTAAGAAGGGCAACGCATGCTGACCAGCTAGCTGACTTCAACCAACTGAAGTATCAACTAAAAGCCTGGTCTGGGTCAGGAACCAACTCATTTAAATGAGCTCTATCAATTCTGCCATGTAGAGTGGGCTAATATTCAGCCAGAATGAAGCATGCTGATGGGCACAGAAAGTGTGTGGTCCAGCTGCAACTAGCTAAACACTAGTGAGGGTGTATGTATATATCTGACACTGTGGATCATCATTGCAGTTTTATGTAATTAAAATAAATCATCAATAGCTTTAATTAGTTCATCTAAACTGACTCAAATGGTCTCTGCTTTGTTATGTTTGTTATGTAGACAGAGTCTGTAGTGGAGGTTCTCGTAAAAATGGCGCCCTGGGAAACAGTCTAACTGTTCTCACCAGCAAACACAGGAAGCCAACTACCCATCGGTCAAAGCAACAGACAGAAACATATTGTGTGATGTGGTGCTTCTGCGCCCTCTCCATCCCTTTCTAATGCTGCCCTGGGCATCTGCCCAAATGGCCCCTATAAAAAACCACCAGTGGGCCCTTTAGAGTTGAATCCATGGGCAGGACCAGACAGCCAATCGAGCCTTTAAAATGTCTGATCCATGGTCAATCTAAAGGAGAGGAGAGACTGGGGGGTAAATAATAGAGATTTCTAAAAGAAACCCATTTCCAGAGGACATGTCCAGCTTTGAATCAAGGTTGTCTCTGGATATAAGTGGTATGCTTTTGTTGTTCAGGAACAGATTCATACATGCACTGTGGAGGTCTGAGTAGTTTTTGTCCTGGTACAGAGTAGCTTATATTCCTCCATCAGCGGGTAAAAGGAAAGACGACTTTGATGTGTGTTAAAACGCCAGGCAGTAAAACACACACCACTGCGACGTCCGGCCTGCTGAAAACAAAGCCGTGAATGCTGAATGAGAATTAAAGGAACGTCAGGAAGAGAGGAGCTGAAAAGAGACGTTTAGAGGAGGACAAAAGCAAATGTGCTGAGAGGACGCGCCGAGTTGTTTCAAACGCTGACAGAAAGCTTGTTTCCATGTTTTATAACATTGACCTTCATGGCACTAATGTTAATAACCACAACATAAAACTGGCAGAAGAATCATTCAACTTTCATCCACTGACACATAATTAGGTTTTAACATCTGTTCTGTGGTCCTCGTATTACCGGGCTGACAGAGCCGAGTCAGAGAGCATCAGAGCTGCAGCTGTCTCACAGGCAACATGGTGGGGTTGGTGTGAACAGAGTGTAGATACCCTGACAGGTGAGTTCAGGTGTTCCGGTCACTATCCTCAGGACGAAGTTCTCGTGTCAACTCGACATGCAGACTGGGTCTAAAGCTGTTTGTGAACGAATGAGTCACTCTCAGGGGCTCAATGAAGTCCAGCCGGCACAGGTTTCCTCACTACTAAATATTCAACCAACAACTGTGGGTGGTTTCTATTGTAAAGTGAAAGGAATCGGGAAAGACAGTAACTCAGCCACAAAATGGCTGACTCCATGGTGACTATGGTGACTAAGACATCTTGGACAATTTCATGCTTGCAACTCTGTTAGTTTGGTTGGAGTCCCTTCCTGTTACAAGACTGCACACAAAACAAGGTCTAATTTATGATCATGACTTACAGCTAATGAAACAGAGACCTGCATCCATCCAAAACAATGGAAAGTTAAGTGGAAGGAAAAACTGTGTAGAAAAAGGTACAAAAGACAGAGTGAGAACCGCAACCTTAAGACCAGAATGTGAAGAAAAGTCCATGCAACAGTCAGTGGCGTTCACAAGGAGTGGACTGCAGCTGGAGTCAGAGCTTCAAGAGCCGCCACAGACAGCCGTGTTCAGGACACGGGCTACAACTGTCACATTCCTTGGGTTAAGCCACGCCTGAACCAGAAAAATTAACTTTTAGATAATATTCCAGTTTACTGAGAAGTCTTCAACATTGTTTGTATACAGTCAGATGATCATTAACACCATGATTTCACCAGAGCTGGAACAACCTGATACGCATCTTTCTACTAATGAAACGATTTACTGCTCTGCATGTCGACCACATTAAATATAAACCAAATGTTGTGGGAGTTAAATGTGTCTTTGTCAAAGGTAACGTCAGATTTAATTTATTTTTAAATAATATAAAAAACCTAAATGACCTAAAATATAAAAACTAAATACTTTTATCTATTTACAGCCATCAAAGATTTGCAGATTAAACTCTACATTTCTACGCTTCCATGCAAAGAAAAGTGAAGAGGTAAATGTCAAGGTCGATTTTATTTTACATCACATTTAACAAAGCATGTCTGCCAGGCATGAAGCTAATTAGCAGTGGAGCGAAATGTTCAGTTAAAAGCCAGCAGTCAACAGATGAGTTTGGTTTAAACAACTGAGAGTTTCAGTGTCTGACATTAAAGACAAACGTCTCGGTTCTGGCCAAACGTCTCGGTTCTGGCCAAACGTCTCGGTTCTGGCCAAGTGTCTCGGTTCTGGCCGGACCACAGAGATAAATTGCTTCAACATTGATACATAAAACAACTAATTTCCTTTGCACAGACTTTTCATGCTTCACAGCTGCGATCCTGATTGATGATTTCACTTTTTTCACCGTTAAATTTCTCTGCTTGGGTTCCGATTGTTCTGATATTTAAACCGATTTGATGTCAGATTAAAAACGGCAGATATTTGATGAAGGTCATTCAGTGCGCCAGGAGACGGGAGCGGGGTTTGACCCTATGACCTGAAGCTGCAAGCAGCAGATTCAATGCTTGGTTAGCTGCAGATTAAACTCTAAATAATTTCCAACCTGAACAGAACAAAGTGAAACAAACTGCGACTGAACATCAGCACAAGAAACAAACCGAAGTGAAATATGTTAGAAAACATTAATATTGACTGCATGTGTCAGGAAATTAAGACCATTTCTGAGCTGCTCAGAATAAACAGATCAATAAACACAAACAATACAAGTGCAGCTCTAATATAAACAGATCAATAAACCACTTTCAGAGTCAAACAAACATTTCAACATTTTCTCCTGGAAGCTCGTCTGTTTGCTCTGAATAAAACCCGTTTGAGGCTCGTACAGATGGTCGTCTCGTCTTCCTCGCTCTCCACCTCTGATGAAGAAAATGCTCCTCATCATCACCTCCTCTCATTAATGTCACAGTTATTAGTCCTTCCTCCTTATTTATTACTGAAAATATCCGTCACAAATGAAGAAACGTCCTGAAATCTGCCGATAAATAAACTGATCACCAAATCACTCTAAGCTCTGTACGGAAAGCCATTTAGACAATAGTCTGAAACCTACAAAAAAATGCCTTGAAATAAATTCTGAAGTAAATACAAACATAATCATACGGCAGCAAAAGCAAATAAAGGTGTCTTTATTTTCTTTTTTGATTTCAGGAGACTTTTATTAAATAACGTCAAATTAATTTGTTGGAATTATTATTATAAAAATTATGTTGGAAAACAGATAGTCCTGAAAAACCTTATTTAATATAAGTTTAACTCCTGAAACAATTAACAGGTACGAAATGAAATTCTCCTAAAACTAAATTAATATCAAATTAAAATTTCTGGAAATAAATAAATATGTGAAATCAGCTGAAGTAAATGGAAATGAAATTTAAATTTAAAGTACGTGGAAATGGATTTTAGAAAAAAGGTTTAAAATAAATAACTTTGTTACATAAATTTGCCATTAATAAACTAAATCAGAAATGTTAAATGTTCTGTCTCTAAACATAAATAAACCTGAACTTTATGCATAAAAGTCACCTAAAATAAACAAATGTGAAAAATGTTAAATGCTATATAAATAATGTACTTTCAAAATAAAAGTATTTAGAAAAAAGTATAAGTAATATAGAAATAAAAGTCACTAAAACATAAATCTAAAATTTCAAAATAAAAACACTCCTTAAATAAAAACTAATGAAACTTAAAACATTAAAATAAAAGTATTTTAAAATAAATAAACATAAAATGTAAGAACAAAAGGAAACTGGTCCAAATGTAAACTAAATAAATTATTAACTCTATATTATGCATCACCTCAATTATATGTTCATATTTACTTATTAGTGTAATTCAGAATTAATTTCACAGCCATGTTATTTTGATCATTCTTATTCCTTCATTATTAGTGACTAAAACAGCTTTTCCTGAATGTTTTGATGGACTTGTCTTTTAGAAAGCGTGTAGCCGTGTCCGGTAATCTGAGGACAGGTTTAACGGACGCATCGCCAGTTATTCCCATCATAGGTCTGCAGAGAGAAAAGAGTTGGTGCCCTAAACGGATTTAAACGTCTTTTTCCTGTTTGAGGTCAGTCTGACATTTAAAGTTTACTATATTAGGTCAGCATGGAGAGGGTGATTTACTTTAGGAAAAAAATCAGCTCATTTTAAGCCTTTTTACTGAACTATTGAAGCCTTGAAAACCCTAAAAACGTTTGGTTTTGCTTTGAAGCCGAAGAAAGAAGCAGCTCACTCAGATTCAGCAGCTACTAACAGAGGAGGTCCATCTGATTTTGGCTTTTGAGAGAGAAAACAGCTGCTTTATTATCCCTCCACCTCTGCTCCATTTGAACCATGACCTTAATGCAGTAACATGAAGGCTGTAACTTAAACAGGAGAGCAGCTCTGTAGGCAGGAGGTCACCTCACACTAAGGGTGTGAGGTCGGAGCAATCTGGACTCTATGAGGGGGAATGATGAGGCGACGAGGACAGAAAGACGGGAAGACGAGAGGACCTTCTGACAACAGTCAGTAAAATCTGTTGCATTAACTCAGTTCATCGGAGGCGACAGCAGCTCACTGGAAACCCTCCATCCCTCCTTCTCCTCTAACAGAGACAACATCAGCAAACACATGAAGACTTTCTGCCACTCCTCCTCTTCCTCCTTCCAGGCACTTCACTCTCTGGATGACAAAGATCTTCCTGCAATGAGATCAATCAGAGACTCAATAAGGATTCACAAACGACCTGGAAATAAAACAATGTGAACGCATGTAAGAAGGTTTCCATGAATAACCGAGCAGTGATGGACGAACCTGCATCCAGTCTGGTTGCTTCCATAGGATAAAGGAGGAAGAGTAGCAGCACACTGCTGCTGATCAGACCCAAGAGATTACCTGATCATCATCATCCTCTATAGAAGCACAGCAGTTTTCAACGCCAAGAAGGAAAGTCAGCAGCTGTTGCCCATCAATCTGGGAACAGTTTAAGGACGGCTCTCATCGTGCTGCACCTCCTTTAACTAAAATATCATCTTCAATTATATCTGAACTGCTTTCTGGAGAACATCCTACCAACTCAAAGTTGGTAACCAGTTAGATTATGACCTCAGCCTCTGACAGGAAACGCCGCCCTGAACCGCAGAGCTCCTGGTTTTGGGTCTAGAACCAGTTGCTCCTCACCTCTGATCCCTGTTATACTAAATGGTTTTAATATTTTACCAGTTTTACTGTGTTTTCATCCACTGTCTCTTTTCTAAGTTTGACCAAAACTTATTTTTCTCTTGACCTTAAAAGTTATCGGCAGGAAACAAAAGTTTTTTTCTAAACTTAATCTGAGCAAATACAGTTTTTAAAATGGTTTTATTATTGTAAAAAATCTTCTTCCCAACAGGAAATAATAATAAAGTCTGTTCAGGGCCTGGAGGGAAAGTAGCAGCAGTAACTATGAGCCTGATTGTGTTGGTTTCTGTAATACTCCTTTCTGCCACAGGAGGCACTGCAGCGACCTGCCAGTCCTGACTGCTGCCCCAAGAAGAGACGGGGATGTCCCCATTTATTCATTTATTGTTTGTTTGGCTCTAACAAAACAGAAAAACAATCTTATTTTTCACGTTTTTGTTGGATATATTTTAAGTACAAGACAAAACATTTCGGTTAGATCAACGACCCTGATCCTCACTTCCTGTGGTGCATTTTCTCAGGTTAGCGTGTAAATTTGTCTCACCGTCAGTAGAAAGGAGACTGGGAGTTAATGTAGAGCCGCTGTGCTTGGGACGCAGTGGGGGAGAAGGTGGAGAGAGACGGCAGGGGGGAGAGCGGTGGTGGTGGTGGCGGTGGAGGAGAGGGTGCGGGGAGGCAGGGGGTGAACCTCTGGCCCCCGCACCTCAGGAGGCTGGGACTGCAGTCGGAGGGCGACATGGTGAGCGGAGGTGAGAGACTGCTGGACAAATCATAGGAAGCTCCAGGCAGGATGGATGAATCTGGAAGGAGAGAGGGAGGCAGGAGGTTTGGTAGCTATGGAGACTAGACTGAAAGTTCTAGACAGAACCGGATTGTGTTGGGTTGGTTAGTTATTATAGTATCTTCGCTAGTTATTGGCACAGAACGCTACATTTAAACTCAGGTAGTTAATTTTGAGTTATTTTTACAAGTATTTTAATCAACATAGATCTGAATAGATCTCTGAGGATGGTCTGATTTTAACATGTTTGTTACAGCTGTTTACTGTGGAGTAAAAGCTAACGGAGTCCCACAGAGCTCTGTGCTCAGGCCTGTTTATTTTAAGTATTAAAGACCACGATAAACTAACATTGTTATGCTGATCACACTCAAGAGTGACAAATAAAGATCTTTTAGTTATCAGGCTCCATGAGGCAGACACCCTGTCTACTAGGTCAGACTATCACAGGGCAACCCATTTATTGAGACCATTTAAACTACCATGAATATTTTTAGACTGTGGGAGGAACCCACATCCACAGGGAGAACTTCCAAGCTCCATGCAGGAACGCCCTGGCCTGGGTCTGAGCAGCATTGCTACCAGCTGCGCAGTTATTCATTACTTGCATTTATTGCAGTTATTATCGCTCTATTTTCTCTCTGAGTTTCTCCCTCCACAGACCCATACCTTGGCTGGTTGTTTAACCATGTTTCCTCCCTGGACAGACCCAGGAACAAAGCTGTCTTTGCCAATAAGAGGCCGGCTCACATCGATTCAGTTCTTTAGATAAATAACCTGGTTCTGATTATACTATATTATAATTAGGACTGATCTGAATATATGTCTAGATAGTACTGTGCGGTTTCCGATAAAAAGGAACTGATGCAAAAGGAACTGCTGCTGCAGCCAGTCGCTCTGTTTCCTTACAGTAACCCCCCCATGGAGGGTGCGTTTCCATGCGAGTGTCTGTTGTGAACTGGAGCTGTATACATTTAACAGAAGTTGTATTTTTGCTAAATGAGAGCTTAAAAGGCCACGTTTCTACATGTTTAAATAAACCAATTTTTAGCCATGCAGCAGATTATTTTGGGTCACAGTTGGTTGACAAGAGATTCTGCTTCTGCAGCAGGAAGATGAAGATCGATCAAGAAGAGGTGAAGGAGGAAAACAAGGACGTTGTAGTTGGTGTAAGCTCTATCAGAACCAGAGATATTCAGCGTCTGTGGAGCAAAATGATGCAGTATAAGAGAGTTTGATTGAAAGCAGTCTCCAGAGGATGAACGTCCAGCAACTAAACAAGCTCTCTTCATGTTCCTCCTCACACTTGTGTCCAAAACAGAAAAAGCAGCTTATAATTGAGCTGGTTCTGGCTGCTGGATTCTGCTTCAAAATGTGTGGACCTGAGTGAGCTGCCTCACTTCTCTAAACCTTCTAGCCCCAAGCAGCTCCCTCTCGCTCTGACCTATTTTACCACTTTGTCTCTTTTTCCATTTCATGCTGATGTCAGGACCTCCGTGAGTCAATCACCATGGATTCCGGATTAATGCACCAGTCCAGCTACTTTATTTTTAGAAAAAAATGTCAAATCTAGGAAATGGAAAGTTGATCATATCGGTTAGATTTTTGAGAATCTCACATTTCATGCATGTTGAGTTAGAAAAGGCTCCCATCAGGCTGGTTTCAGACTGAGGTTGGTGAGAAATATCCAAGGTTTCTTTATGCAGAAAGTGTCAAACCAGCCGTGTCATTAAACCAGTCTAAAGAGAGGTAGAAAGTTCCTGCAGAACACGTCTGACCAGGATTAAAGGGACAGTCTGGTGTGTCATAGGTGCCATCATGTGAACAATAATCCTTATTCCTACAGATAAGACAATATAAAAAATGAATAAGTCTAAAATGATTCAACAGTTTGAACTAAGAGATAAGGCAGAGAAAGAGTTAATATGAGATTTTTGAATGAGCGCTTTCTTTCGCCAACGTTTGCAGCTAAACTCAGCATCTAATTTACAAAGCAAATGGCACTAATGATGTGAGAAAAAAACACACCCAGAAGTGCAGCAGGGGGTGATTTTAAATGTGGTGTAAAAGCAGCACGTTTAACCAGTTAAACCAGTTAAACATGGTGGTAGTAGTGTGATGATGTGGGGCTGCTTTGCTGCTTCAGGACCAGGTTGACCTGCAGTAACTGATGGAAACAGGAACTCTGCTCTCTACCAAAAACTCTTGAAGCACGTCCAGCGAGCAGTTTGTGACACTTTTGTCAAACTCATTGGGGTGTTGCTGGACAATGATGTAAAGCACACCAGCAAGTCCACCATCTGACGGATGAACTAGGCAACTGGTATTTCCAGCAAATGTTTGATGGGAGTTGTTGCTGCCAAGGGCGGCACAACCAATTATTATTTAGGGGGCGATTACTTTTTATTATTTATGAGATTTGTTCCCTATTTTGTATTTAGTCAGGTTTTCTTCAGTCTGAAACAGAAACAGAAGAGAAATGTCCTGATGTAGCCTGAATGGTTAAGGAACCAAACCTGAAGAATCAGAAGATGTTCTCCAGGTGAGAATCATAAATAAGTGTTGAATATTTATGAAGAACCAGCTCCGACTGGCAGCGTTTTCCTCTGCTGAAGTTTAACTCTGAGTCAGAGCTTCCACCTCATTTCCGCCAGAGCTGAGTGTGTTGTTCCTGCAGCCAGGCTCTGAGAGACGCTGGCAGTCGCAGCTTCGCCTGGCTCCTGTTCACACTCCGACAGATGCTGCGACACAGACAGCGCCCGTCTCGGCTGCCAAACACCGTCACACTCTGTCATCTCTGCTCTCCAGACAATCAAGGTGCTGCACTTTGAACCAAGTTTACCCTTCAGGGTTCAGGTGATCCGCTGTTTCACCAGGGGGCTCCTAGGATCCTGAACCTGGTGAATCAGAGTCGCTTTAAGATATGCGGTCTGAACTCTGCAGAAGGGACAAAACATGGATGTAAACAGATGATGATGGCGAGGCTGAAAGTCTGCAGACACAGACTGGCTCCAAGCTGCAGCCGTGAGTGAGTGTGTTTTAAAATGTGCTGCAGATTATTATCACCTCATCAGGAATGTCCTTAAAACTAGGAAGGTCAGTGTTTATGACACCGTGGCGACTGCACAGCAGCTAAACTTCATCCATAAAACATGAAGCCAACGCTGCGATCACAGAGATATGACGGACACTACGCCATGTGCATATTTCTGCAGCCTCACAGCTGTGAGGTTGTCCATGAGGCGCCTCTCTGACCTTTTAACAAACTGGAAACACTGGTGGATGGAGAGGAGCCAGCAGACAGCAGAACGTTCAGCAACGATCCAGGAAACATTGTTGGGAATAACAGCTTTTCTGACCCCATCACCGCGGGCTTCACCCAAACCTCCAACTAAACAAGAGTTTTTATAAAACCAGCAACAATATATTAAAAACAGGAAGAAGAACGGAATCAAGTTGTTTCACTATCTTTTAAAGGATTAATGCAATTTTAACCAATTATGACCCATTTTTTATGAATTTAGGAGCAAAGTCGAGGTCCAAAGATCAGGCTGATACAGTAGCTTCCAAAAGTATTCACACCGCTTATATTTATTGCCGCATCTTGTCACTATCAGGGTATTTTAGTTTCAGATCAACACAACGTAGTGAATGTGAAGTGGAAGGAACACATTGTTTTCACATTGCTTCCTATAAAAATCTGAAAAGTGTGGTGTACTTTTGTAATCAGCTCCCCGGGGTCAATACCCAACGTTTTCAGCCATTCTTCTTTACAAAGTAGGTCAAGCTCAGTCAGAGTGGATGGAGAACATCTGTGAACAACAATTTACATGTCTTGCCACAGATTCCCAGGTGGATTTAGGTTTAGACTTTGACTGGGCCATTTTACCACAAGAATATAATTTGATCTAAATCATTCTCTTGTAGCTTTGGCTCTATGTTTAGCGTTGTTGTTCTGCTGGATGGAGAACCTCCAGCCACATCTGACCAGAGCACCTTCTTCTACATGTTTTCTGTGTCCCTACTTGTCTTGAGGTAAACTGCAAGAAGGTTGAGCTGTGTATCTCTGTAGCTCCTCCAGAGCCCCCATGAGCCCTTCATCTCGCTAACAGACCTCTGTTGCCTTCACAGAACAGCTAAATTTATACTGAGATCAAATTAAACAGAGGTGGACTCTTTTTAAATATATATATATATATATAATTATATATATATATGTATATATATATATATATATGTATGTATGTATGTATAGACGTGGTGAATGTTTCTGCTTCAGTAGAGAAATGCTACAATCAAACATCTACCAGTAATATAAGTTTACATGTTTCATCTCTGTGCTCCGTCCATATTTCCAGCAACCCCACCGCTGCTGCAGCCAGTCGCTCTGTTTCCTTACGGTAACCCCCCATGGAGGGCGCGTTTCCATGCGAGTGTCTGACTACAGGCTGAAAGGGTTTCTGCTGCTGACTGCTTCGTGCATGAATGTGTTGTTACCCAGGTTCCACAGCGTGGTCTGAGCTGCCAGCTCCTTGGCGTCGTCCAGCAGCACACACAGCTTATCAGGGAGGTAGGTGGCTCGTGTGGATGGCAACACCACCTACATGAACACACACGCACACACACACAGTAATGAAGAACATAGCCTCCGGCCTCCTGATGGAAAAGATTCATTTCTGATGGTTGCTGTTATTTTCAGAGCCCTTGGTCATCAGACAGGTGGGTCTGTTTTAACCTGGCTGGTTCACTGATGTAAACATGAGGTGGTGTTGTTGTTTATTTCTTTACTGAAAGGTTGTAAAGGTTCCTCAGGGCGCTCTGAGCAGTCGGAGGCCAAGCAGGGTGAAGGGTATGTATACCTGATGAACAACTCCTCACTCTGGGATCTTGTTTCAAAGCAGCTCAACTCAAAACTACTTTATTTAAAATTCAGCTAATTTATTGTGTGTCTAATAAACAAGAATGAACCAAACTGAGTGCTTCCAGACTGAAATTTGACATGTAAAAAACGATGAAAGGTCAGTAAGTGTGTTGGGTTTTAAGACCTTGTAGATCAGCAGCAGCTTCCCCTCCTGTCCAGGGGTGGAGTACAGGTGGTACTCGGGCGGAGACCAGCAGTTCTTGTGGCAGTAGTACTCCAGCAGACTGACGGCCGACCCGATCTGACTCTGCTTCAGGGCGAGCAGGCTGATGGGGGTCAGGGGGGTGCAGGGGAGCAGGGGGAGCATGCACCGGCCCGAGTCCTCTGAGGCAGAGAAAGCAACCATGAGATTTCTCCAGATGAGAGTGAGCGGTCTGCTGCACTCAGGCTCCTCCCACATACATGTTGCATTAAACGGCTCTTTTAAACGAGTGGGTGTGTTTTAATGTCCGCTGGACCAACAGAACCCAGAGCTTAGTTAAGCCGATGCTGGTACTGAAGGTATGATGACTTTAAGTAACAACACCACACTATCAGAGAATCACCATTTTAGACACAAGCATTTAAAATGTCAAACAAGACTCAAATTTAAATCCTTCATAGTGCTGCGAGGGAGACGTGTATTAGCCTACTTTCAGCCAGCTAACCAGCAGTGTACAGCCACAGATGGGGGAGAGCTGTGTTACGCTACTCTAACAGAAGCAACAGATTTGATCATAATCTGTCTGATTTTCCAGAACGTCCCGTCCTACACAGCTGACTGACAGCTGGGTCCTCTCAAGATCTGTTCTGTAGAATCATCTCAACAGGACCAGAGTGTTTTATATACAGACAGCTAGAAATAACCTTTTAATGTTTTATTTCCTGGTAAAATGCTCCTGCAGCTGGAGTGAGCCGGACTCTTCCCTGTAACCAAATGGTACAAAAACCCGGAGGAAACTTGAAGCTACAGTGATGGCCTCCTACAGCAGCTCTACGTTTGAGTCATTTCTGGCCTCTGATTACTTTCTGTGACAAATAAGCAGAAGGAAGGTTGTTTGCTGTTCTGACACGTCTATGATCCGTGGAGCTTTACTGTAGCAGAATGAAGGATTAACATCTGCCTGTTTACTGGGAGCATAATGTTGAAGCTATAGATCACGGTTGGAGAAAAGCTTCTGTTGCATCTGATTAACGATCCTCCTCTCCTTCCTGCTGATCAACATTTAATGTTTCAGAGATTCTCAGCATCTGGAGCTCCTGCAGATGCACCTGAGCTCTGTGACCGACTTCATCTTTAGAGGTTTACATCTGAACCACTCCGGGGACCCCTGAGTTCGTCGGCCCAAACATCATTATCCAGTCTGGCCGGCGGCAACAAACACAGAAACTGACAAGGTTCAGCTCAGACAACATTTCTGACCCCTGCTGGCTGTTAGGAGACGTTGATTTCCGAAACAGACCCGTTTACTGCAGCTGTTCATTAGCAGACCCATCAGTGCTAAATGCTGCATCCTAACGGCCTTCGTTGCTCCTGATTACATGTAGATGAATGCTGCTCTCTTTGCTTCGGTTTCATTTATGAAACTAATTAGTGTTCAAGCGTTTGTTTGAGGAAAGTTTTGAACTAATTTGGTTAAATATGTTCCTGTCAAACAAATGTGTTCCTCTGAGGTTCCTCCCTGTGGAGGAGCAACATCACCGTTGAGGGTTCATCTGTGGGACAGCAGAACGGGGAACAGTTGATGTTCTCCACAGCCTCTTACAGTCCTTGTTTATAGCTGAGGAAGCAACTCTTCCTGCCCTGACCACTTTCTCACAGGCAGCCATGTTGCTTGTTTATGTTTGGCTTCATGAGTTGTGGAGCGCCGTAATAAAACTGTCTGACTGGGAACATTCAAAGCTTCAGGCTGGATCTCAGCTTCACTTCCTGTTTTAACTACATTTTAACTAAATATAAAGAAGCTAAACGAACGTTTAATGAAATCTAATGACATCCACTCCCTCCACTCTGGAGTTCAAATGTTTTAATTCCTAGTGTAACCTTGAAGTGTGACTGGACTCTGATAATCTGCTGAGGGAACGTTTCCTCCGGGTCCGGTTAGAGCGTCTGCATTATCCCAGCAGCTCATTCCTGAGTCTCAGTGGGCCTGAGTGACACATGGAAGTTTTATCTGCAGAAATAAAAGCTCTGGAACGGTTCAGTGGAGTCTGGAGGGAGCTGAACACCTGACTCCCACCTACGGACTGGAAGCTCGTGTCCTGGATCCAAACGGAGCTGCCCTACATGAACAGATTCACTGGTAATGACAGCAACCATTGGCTCCCCTAGAGTTCCTGATTATTCATGTTTGTTGGGCAGGGTTTCGTTTTATTCAACCTTGAGTTGCCGAGTTTCACTTTTAAAGACCTGCAGACGAGATTGAATGGAAAAAAAGGAGCTTTATCCTTTTCTTGGTCACCCGTCACTATTTGATCTCTCCTTCCTGCTGTATGTGGAATAAACTCATCCTCCTATTTCCAGGAATAATCTGCAGGCGTGGTTTAAATGTAGCTTGGATTAATATTGGGAGTTTATCAGCACATGGGAGAGGCTGATCTCTGTAACCTTTACCCTGAGAACCACAGATGCAGCCTGCATTGTAAGACAGAGGTGGTGTTTGAGTCTCAGCGCATCCAGGAGAAGGTTTAATGTAAGAGAAGCAACAGCGAGAACGACTCGCCTTCTCAGGACAGGAAACATCCGCTGTCCGGGTTGTCAGGCTGAAATCAAGCCTTCGGGTTTATTATTCTGACTCCTCAGTACCAACAAGGGGAGAAACTGATCTGGATTCAGTGAACGGTCCAGTGGACATTTCTTCATCACAGCCTACATGTTTATGCAGCCAAAGGCAGAGTCTCTCCTCATCTGTTTTTATCTGAGATAAAAGCAGTTTTCATTACAGGCGAAGCCGTAAAATAAAGAGCTTTAAAAGAGGTTAGTGAAGAACCTTGAATCATTGAAGATCGTTTCCAGGAAGTTGGAGGGACAAGAAACAGACCCAAACCGTGTCCTGGTCAGGAGGTTCAGGTGAGACCCTGCAGTGAACCGGAGACAGCTGGGACACCAGTGGAGCCAGTTAACCAGCAGAATGGACCAGGACAAGGCCAACTAAGGAAGAAGCTTCTGCTCCAAAACAAACACCTTGAAGCTTCTTGCAGCTTCTCACATGGACAAGCAACATCCTTCAGTGTTCTGAAGAAATGTCTGATGGTCAGACGAGACAAAGGTCACCTGTCTGGCCACACTGACAAGGAGTGTTTGGAGAACTCAATGAGAAGCTTTCAAGCTTAATAAAACCGTCAACCATGGTGGTGGCAGTATGATGCTGTGGGACATACTGGTCGACTGCACAACGTGACGGTAATAAAAATTCTTAAAATTCTTCAACTTTGCCTCAAATGAACCAGTCCATGGAATAAACTGGTGTTCCAACAGACCAAAGAGGAACAGCTCAGATTCCTGGAATGATCGTCCCAAAGCTCCAACCTCATGGATGGAAGGTCAGCTCCGTCCAGAACATTGGTCAAACATGCAGCCAGAACTATAGACAAGCTTGGTGCTGCCCACAGCAAGCATGTGGTGGAGGTCAACATCTCACCACAACTGGGTGACTTCTCTTCTTTTGTTGTGAGAAGATGGGAACCCGTTTCTGCGTGGTTCTGTAGAATAAAATAAGAAGGTAGAGCAAAGCAAGCAGCACCAACATCTTTAGTTGTTTAAAAGCAGATATAAAATCTAATCATGTCTAAAACATTTCCACATATCTAACAGCTCAATGTTTCCCAGCAACAGAAGCTGGGCCGGTTCTACGTCCAGAATCTAGGATCCTGATGCTGTTACTGGTTGGGCTTGTGACCCGTAACCCGGGTTCTGTTCCTCTGCTGTGGTTCTCTGTGGCTCTGAAAGCAACGAATCATTTACTGCATCTGTCTTCTATGGATCAGATGCTTTGGCTCTTCATCCAGCGTGTGGAAACGGGTTCTCCTGGAGCTCTTTGCATGATGGAGGACGTCTTTATATGCATGAACGATCTGCTCTAACAGATTCTACTTTCTCCACTGAATATAAATGGCATCCTCACCTCCTCTGTCATAATGGGGGTTTCCAAGGCGAGTCTGCAGGGGCGTGGCTCTGAGCAAGGACCGTCCATCGCTAGCACCTCCCGTGGCTGTGTTTCCCAGGTAACCCCTGGGGTTGTACCTCCTCCCAGCGGCGCTCCCGTCTTTGATCCCAGCTGGTTTGGCCAGAGTCACCTCTACGATGGCCCCGTCGATCTGCGCGCCGTTCATGAGGCTCATGGCAGCGATGGCGTCGTTGCGGCTGCGGTAGTGGATGAAGGCGTAGTCGCTGAGCTTCTTGACCCGCTCTACGGAGCCGGGCTTGAATCTGGAGAATTCCCGATGAAGAGTGTCCTCAGTAGTGTCCATCATCAGGTTACGCACCTGAAGCAGGAGAGCAAACAGTCAGCTGTGAACATGTGGGGGTAATCCACAGGAAAGGTTTGCATTCTACATCTTTTCAGTCTTTATCTTCTCTGCTTCTTCTACCTTCGCAGCATTAAACACTTTCAATATGCTCCCCGTGTAATTTAGGATTCTCAATGATATACCTGGAATATTCTTTGCTCCAGGGTAGAAAGGTCAAAAGGGTTTTATGTTGGGTTTTCTCTAACCCATACAGGTTCTGAATTACACACACAGGCTCAAATATAAACATACACCCCAAGTACCACTAAGTTAAATGTTCCTTAGCAAGTTTCATCGCATCCACAGGCCTTTTGTAGCATGTTCGTGGCTCAATACTGGAACAAACGTTCTTGGCAGAAATGCCCCTTAAATTTGCTTTAAACCACAGTCATACATTTTCAGTCAGGTTATGGTGGGTCCATCTCAGAAGCTTGTTGTTAGCTTCTTTCATCCATCCTGAAACCAGTTTGGAAGTCTGTCTGGGATCATTTTCCTACTGGAACAACCTTCTATGTCCAGGTTTCAGCCATCTGTTGATCTAATAAGAAGCTAAAGAACTTAGAGGTCCTTTATCTTCATTATTCACCCAGCATTACAATGCACCAGTCCCAATGGCAACAAAGCAGCCCCTCAGCACGATGCTGCCACCACCATACCTGTCAATGGGAACAGTGTTGTTAGTTTTGAAAGCCCCACCTTGACTCCTCCAAATATACTTGCTCATTGTGGCAGACACCTCAATGCGTTGTAGACTTCTACAGCTGATTTCAAACTAAGGTGCAGTCACAGTGGCGTATGTTTACCACTAACGCCTGTCGATGCATTTACCACACGCACCAAGGATCTTTTTGCTGCCACCTAGTGGTCAGAGTTATGCCCAATTACAACTAATTTACATACTAAATACCTAAGTGCTACTGTCAAAACAAGAGTCTCTAATTAAAACAAAAACACAAATTTACTGATTCCAGACTCGAGCCTCGGTGGTTCCTGATGGTTCCTGGTTCCAAACCAATTTCATCTCATAAGAGAAGGACAAGGGATCTTCTTCCAGACCTTCCCAGTGGCGACACATCTGTACAACTTGCATTTATTTGCAACTGTTTGAACTGATATTCCCGGTCTTTTGTACAGTTCTTCCTAGAACTCCTTGGTCTTGGTCGGGCCAGTCAGCGTTGTCAAACAACTCATTCTTCTGAGGCAAAATCAAAAATAAACTCAACTTGTTTCTAAAAACCATTTCAGTGGTTTGTTGTATCATCATTCCACCCTGACCAGAAGAACAGCTCAGATAAATTAGAACAAGCTGCAAATGAATGACATTCATGTTGATGACGAGTGTCTCAGCAAACATGATGCACAGCCAGATGTATCATGGGAAGATCATGGCTTCAGACCTTCAGGCGTGTCTCTGCGCATCCAGGTGAAGAATTAATAACTGTGATGTGACAGGTGACATTTTCCATCCGTGTTGCTGCAGGACATGCAGCTCTGTTTGTTTTTGCTCACAGGTTAAAATATCAAAAACTGAAGACGTCAACTTGCTCCCAAAAAGTCTGACATAATTAAGCACCGCCCACTAGAAACAATAAATGAGATGTGAAGTTTAAGTCCACATCTGACTGCTGAATGAGTCTCTCTGGTCTTATTGATTTCCAACCCAGTACATACAATAAATAGAAGAGTACTGCTGGACGGTGCCTGTCCCCCTCGGTGGCAAACCTCAAATATAATTCATGTGGTCTGAAACCGACGTCCCTTTAATGTGTTGTTGACAAGCTTCAGTCCCTGAGTCTTTCACCTGAGCTGCAAAGTGCAGCTGAAGATGAATAAGGGAGGAAGAACACAAAAAGCTGTTATTATGTGTGTGTGTGTGTGTGTGTGTGTGTCTTATTCACCACTGCTTGTTGAGCACCAGGCTGGATGCTGACTCAGCTGTCCACGTCCTACAGAGCTGCATGGACATTACATCTCCCCCCAATGATCTTATGCATGAAATCTGCTGGAAACCTTCAAGAACCGACTCACCGGCCACTTTATTAGGTACGCCTGTTGATTCGCTAACACAAACCGTGAATCAGCCAATCACGTGGTGAAGACTTGCTGAAGCCCAAACTGAGCATCAGACTCAGACAGAAATGCGATTTCAGCGATTTTGAACCTATGATTGTTGGTGAAAACTGCACCGATGTGAAAGTTGGGCCGATATCTGATATTAATATTGCTGCTATGGCCGATAACTGATTTTTACTGACACAATATATTCGCTACCGTTTCAACACGGCCACACAGCTCACATCACTTCTCTGCTTCAGTTAAACACCCACAATCCTGTGCTGCACCACTATCGCTGTCACACGACCCGACAGACACCACATGGCCGCCCCATAACGCACACAAACGGTCCCGGGGGAAACCAACATCGGTTTCTATAAGCGGCCCAGTTTTCTTGTCAGACCGATACCAATAGGGTAACAATTGGCCGGCGCTGTTGTCAGAGCAGATATATGCTGCAAACCAACAGAAACTGCTTGTTTTTAAACTATGAGTCACTTCATGGTCATCCTGCGGTCCGGCGCTTTGTGACTTACTGGGCTGAGTGGTGGAGATCCTGCTGATCTTCTGGGATTTTAACAGAGCAGTCAGGAAGAGTCAGTGGGACACGTGTGGACTGAAATGTCTAGATGATGTCAGAGGAGAATGGACTGTTGTGAAATTATAGAAAAGCAACAGAAGTTGTAACAAGGTATGCTAGTTACCACCTCAGAGCACAAACATGCAGAACCTTAACGGAGAAGACAACCATGTCCATCCCTTTATCTCCAGAATGTGCCTATCTGCTGAGGGCTACATCCAGGTGGAGCCTGCACCATGAACATCATCTCAAACCGCTTTCTTGATCATGACGGTGAGTTCACTGAGCTCTGAACGCCTCTAGAAGGTCACCTGGGGGATGTGGTGGGACACCAGCAGCTGTGAGATGCTCTCATGTCCATCTGGACCAGAATCTCTGGAGAATGTTTCTGACACTTTATTCAATTCATGCCACATGGAATTAGGACCGTTTTACAGGCATGGTGTGCCTAATAAAGTGGCCGGTGAGAGCAGGTCGGATCCAGAAACAAAAAGACGAACCGTTTGTTTTATGACTGATCTCTACACCAGCTTTAATAAAGTCCTCATTAACTTCCTCTAAGTTTAAAACTTGGTTTATGTCAATAACAAAAGTGCCAAGAAAATGTCAACCCAGCAGAACCAGGAGCAGAAACAGAATCTGAACGACAGGAAAACAGAAAGTCGGTCAAAGCAGAGGAAGGAAAGGAACCGTGAGGCTTTTAAAGCAGAGACCTTCCAGGTCAAGCTGTATCATCTTCAGCTCAGTGAACTCTAGGAATGAAAGACAGAATCTTTTCCTTTCCGGTCCAGGAAGCTCCAAACTCCTGCAGAGTTGGAGCAGCTTCACTGTGAGGTTGGAGTTCCCCCTCAGATCGGATCTCAGCCTTCCAGAGGAGGCAGAGCAGCTGCTGCTTTGCTCTCGCACCTCTTTGATCTGAAGGAGGCTGCTGAATATTTCAGAGCCTTCGTCAGAAAACACTGACCTCCACCTGCAGGGCGGCGCTGTGGAGGTCCGCGGCTGAACTTTGGATTCGGAACGATGTGGGTTTAAACCATGCGTTCTGTTGGGTGTGAGGCGGCTGCTGGCGTACGTACGTAGAGGACTCGGACGCGCTGCATCACCTCCTCGTCCACGTCCTTCTCTGGCTCGGCCCAGTCCACTTGGATGGAGTGACCCCACAGCTGGAAGGTTCCTGCCAGGCAGCATCACAACAGGTTGAAAAGCAGAACCACAGACTGAACGTCACAACAGAACCACAGGTGAAGGTAAACGGGTCAGCGCCTCGGTGCTGCTGAGTGTGGAAACAAGAAGCTGCTCTGATAACAACTCAGCTTGAACTTAAATAATTAATGAACTCTTTTCCAGAACGACACCAAAATAAATCAGAATCAAAACACAGTTTTTGTTCTGAGCTTTTGGACGGTTCAGTCAGACTGTTAACATCTATGTTCAAGTCCTGCCACAGGTTCTTATTGGATACAGCTCTGGACTTTGACTAGGCCGTCCTAACCCATGAAGACGCTTTGATCTAAACCGTCCCATAGTAGCTCTGGCTGTACGTCGCCTGCTGCTGCCCATCCATCTGTGGAGGGTTCCAGGTCCAGATGTTTGGAGAAACCAAAAACACCTCATACCAACCATCAAGCACGGTGGTGGGCCGATCACTGGGACCAGAGGCCCTTTCCAGTCATTAAGTCAGCCATGAACGCCTGTGCTGGGTCGCTGAAGCTTGGCCCAAACTGGGTCAAAGGATGCAAAAAGTCCTCCATAATGGTGTGGAGGCCTTTTGGACCACTGTTCTTAACACTGACCCAGGATGTCCTCTACATCGATGTAAGAGACTGATAAAGTTTTATGGGGTGTACTTAGTTGTTTTACACATGTTAGCTTCATGTTTGTTTGATAAATACCGACATCATAGAACCCGTTGTGTGTTTGAGGTCACATTTAACCCGTTTCAGAACCGGTTGACCAGATCCTTGTTATCAACCTCTGAGCGGTAGAACCTGGGACCTAACAGCAGGGGGAGCTGTTTGCTTTACACTGACAGACGTCATCTAAAGCTCTGGATTATATCGTGCAGAAGCTGTCAGATTTTATGGCCCGTTTGATGTACTGATGGAAACTAAAGACAACATCAGGGTTCTGTGTTTATTCATTCTCTACAGCGCTGATGCTGAGAACAGCCAGAAACAGATTTTATGACTCTGATTTATGGATATTTCCTGTTAATAAACTATCGTTTGCTCAAACAGAACCTATGCTGCGCTGCATTCAATAAAACCAGAAATCTCATGACTAATTGGAAAAAAATCCAAAGCATATACAACTAGAAGTTGTTGTTGAAGAGGATGAGGAGCATCAGGTTTCCTCTAAACTCAGACTGACACTAACCTCTATGACTCACTTTCTTCAGCATTCTGTTCTTACAAAGCTCTGCCTCCCTCTGCTGGACACAGACAGGAACTGACTGAAGCTCAGGAGCAACGGGGGAAAGCGAGACATGTTACCGGGTATGAGCGTCCTCCGGGCCATGGCTGCAGCTTTGTGGGACTCATACTCGACGAAGGCGAAGCCTCGGTTTCGGCTCTTATCCACGGTGCCTGGGTACACGATAACATCCACCACGCCGTCGGTCGCCTGGAAGCACAAACACACAGAAGCACAGCCATCTTTATGCTGCTTCAGGAGAAAAGCTGCTCCTGACCCACAAAGACGTGACCTCAGCCTGACCAACATCCAGACGTCTGACACTGAATCCCTCATCAGATCCTCTGTGTGTTAATCAGACCAAACGAATGTCAGATCTCTGAGCGTCTCTAGCGAGCTGCTGAGTGAAGGCGGCGCTGTCACGTTAAATCCAGACACACATGACAGCTGCTGCCGTACTGACAGCTCACATCAGGGAGGCAGGGAAAGAAAACTGCTTCTGCACTCCGGCTGGATCCTGGTGGCTCCTTGGAAGGAAGCAGCAGAAGATAAAGGCTCCAGAAGAAGGCCTGTCAGCAGCTCAGCTACCCTGGACACGAGTAACAAATGTCTGATCGGCTGATCAAGCTGTTCATCTGAAGCCATGTTGACCTCCAGGGTAACAGATGTTGTTCTCCAGTGAGGGACCACAGAGAAAACTCTCCATGGAGACCAGACCGCACACAGAGCAGTTTCTGATTGGTTGTTTCATGTCGTTCAAGAGGAAACTACTCCAACATGACGCTCGGACACTGAATCAAATAGGTTTGTACAGATAAGGACCATCCGGCTGATAGTTTCCTGCTTATTAAACATGATTAAAACTAAATGTTTAACTGATTATTTACTCCTGGGTCTTCTTTCCTGTTAGCTACAAAATAAAAGTCCCAGTTTCATGTTTTCCCACCCAGCAGCTCTGAATGTGTCGTGGTGCCGGTTCTGGATGAAAGCCAGCATGTGAAGTAAAGCAGGTGGAGAGATGGGGACACACCCACACGGCGGCTGGTTTAACAGGGATCCTAGAAGGACCTGCTGCACCAGTTAGAGCTTTCTTCCCACGTACTGAACATTTAAAGGGCCCATTTGCTCCCACGACGTGATGGAGACAAAACTGGTGTCATTTTCTAGCAGCGCTGTTATGAGAGGAAATGGTTTTTAAAGTAATCAGTAAATCAGTGTATGAGGGGAAAGTTCAGTCCTTTTAAAACAAAGACATGAGCTGGTTGATGGACCCCAATCGTTTCCTGATCACTGAATGCTCAGGACAGCTGACAACTACACTTCTCAGTGTGGACGTCTTCACTGAGTGAGGAAGACTCAGCTAATTTCAGCAGCAGTGAAGACGTTTCTAACTCATTCAGGTTTTAGTTCATTCAGGCTAAAACGGCAGGAAGTTGACCTCCAGCAGATAACAGGAAGCAAAGTTGCTCCGTTTTACCCTTTTAGAGCCGAATTCTGTCTGTCAGAACCTTTTCTTTCACGGTTGGGCTAAAGGTTACTAAATGGCAGTAAATCCTCGCCGATAAGCTGACCCACAAACCTCCACTGTTCCTGCAGCTGGAATAAATGGTGCGCATTGAGTCAGCCTGGTGCTCTGTGTGAGACGACACGTCATGCGTTCCTATAAAAGGACTGTTTAAATGTTCATTCTGTCTCTCTTCAATTATTAGTAGAGTAACAGCAGAGCTGTTTAACACTGACTGCTCTCTCTCTCACACACAGTGTGACGTCCCCACTGCCCTCATGAGAAGAAGAGATTTTACCGTATTTCTACTATTTTTACTGGTTTTCCAGTCAAGCAGAGAGGCGCTGCTCTGTTGGGCTGTTGCTGAGAAACCAACACATTATTGTTAAGATAATTCAGCGTTCAACTTATTCAGAGCAGGAGAGATCTGAGCTGAGACTGCATCCCTGAGGAACATACTCCGCTGCAGCTGACCTCAGCTTTCCAACAGATTCTACCCTTTCTGAGCTGCTGTAGGACTCATCACTCACCTTCTTCATCTCCTCCATGATCTCCTCCTTCTTCTTGTCTTTGGGGATGCAGCCAATGAAGAGGCGGCAGTTGTCCAGACTCACGCAGACCCCAATGAACTTCCCGGGTCGTACCTCGCAGTTGTCCAGCATCTGGATTGCTCTCTGGGCTGCTTCTCTGGACCAGAACCAGCAACATCGTTCATTAATCTCCTGAGTTCAAACAGAAGCGGAGTGGCTGAAAGTGGTGCCATGAACTTTACTTGTTGGTGTACATGACGAAGGCGTAGCCGCGGTTCTCTCCGCTGAACTCCATCATCAGCCGGAACTCGTAGATCTTCCCGACCTTCTCGAACAGCGGCACCAGCTCGTCTTCGAACATGTCTCTGGGAATCTTCCCCACAAAGACCTCGCAGCCCCGCGGTGGTGCTGGACCTTCCCAACCTGAACCACAGAAACCAACAGAACAGAGATCAGACAGCTGCTGGATGACGGAGATGATTCCAGAACCGTTTGGGTTCTGGAATCAACTCTCCTAAAAGAACAAAGCCTTGTAAAACTATTCACACCCCATTAACTTGTCACATTGCATCGGTTTTCCAGGATCATCCTCCGTCCATCTTCCCATCAACTCTGAGCAGCTTCCCTCTCCACGCTGAAGAAAACCACAGCATGATGCTGCCACCCCCGTGTTTAACAGCTAAATAATCTGCAGAGTTCTCCAAACACAGTGTTCTTCAGGAAGGTTAAAAAGTTACATTTTGGTTTCATCTGATGGAAAATCCTGTATCATAAACCTTCCACTTCACAGCTGTGCGTCACTTTGTTCTGGTCCATCAAAATGAAATCTCAATAAAACATAACGAGGTTTGTGATTGTAACGTGACAAACGTTGAAAACCTTTGCAAGGCTCTGTAGACGGTAATGTCTTGTTTAACTCAAATGCTAAACTGCTTTGTGACTTCATTTAGTTTTAATCAGTTGTTTCTGTGGACTCTGGTGTACCTGGCGGAGGTCCGCCATACTTCCTCTGCCCGTTCTCCTGCACCATGTTGTATCCCGTCTTCTCCATCAGAGCTAGCAGAGCCATCTCCTTCGCACACGACACTCTGAAGTCATCCTTGAAGTCCACGTCCCCGGAGTGTCCGTCCAGGTCCTCGTCGGACGACCTGTCGCCATCTGTCCAATAAAAAGCTCCACGGTTAGCCATCTGCAACACATTCATTTTTAATATTACAAGGTCTAAATCAGTACAAGAACACATGAGGGTTGAATGAAGTCTCCCCATGAAAATAAACTGCATTTATACTGAAGTATAACTCAGAAACTATAGTTTAACTTGTCTTGGTGAAACCGACTTAGATCATATACATAACAGGCATTAAATCACTCACTAAATCATTCATAAATCAGCAGTTCTGTGTTTTTCTATGTAGAATAATCTGGTTCTGGAACAGGTGATTTTACAAATCTGAATTTGCTGTTTTTTTAATAACGAACTGAAACCTCAAAGAGTTCATTTTTAAGCTTTTATTACCATTAAACACACTTACTGCTTTAAATTAGCATGTTAAACAGCTAAAACTGAGATAAACAGCCATTAAAACTTAGCTAAACATGCTAGCAGCTCCCCCAAAGAAAACATGTGACGTTCCGAAAAACTTAGTTTGTTAAACGAGTTAAATTATTTTCAAAAACTTTGACAAACTACTTAAAGTAAATTCTTACCGCCTCGGTGCTGAAGCATTTCCTCTCTGACTAAATTATTCGTCCTCTTCGCAGTAATAAAACAGTCAGGACAGAAGAGAGCTGCGGTCTTCAGTCAAAACGTCGCCGGGAAAAAAAGAAGCGTTGCCTGGCAACGATTAGGGGCGGTTCAGCTGCGGCGCTCTGAGTGACGTCAACCTGCTTCACTCTTAGCCAATCAGAGATGTGCTTCTCAGAGCGGAATCATTAAATTAAATTAAATTAAATTAAATTAAATTAAATTTAAATTAAATTAAATTAAATTAAATTAAAAAATTTAATTAAATTAAAAAGGTTTATTAAATTAAATCCAATTACTCATGCAAAATTAGTAAACTTTTTTTATTAGGTAATTTGACTTAAATTGACCTGAGCAAATTCATAAAATTTAATTTAATTTAATTTAATTCAATTTACTTAAATTTAATTTAATTTAATTTGGGTTAGGGTTAAACATCTGCTGTGGATGGCGGGATCCAGTAGGGGTAAATAAATAAGTACTAAAATGAATTCAATTCAATTCAAAAATACGTCATTCATCCCAAAGGGAAATTAAATATTGTTGCAGCTCATATTCAGCAGGCTTCAAAAAGCCGTTGTAGATGCTGATCGCTGTGGGCAGGAAGGATCTTCTGTAGCGTCTGTCTTACAGCAGATCTGAAGAAGCCTCTGACTGAAGACACTGTTGTTGTTCAACAGTCTCATGAAGAAGATCCTCAGAGTTCTCCATAATGTTCTTCATTTTATGAAGGATCCTTCTTTGCACAAAGATCTCCAGAGGTTCCAGAGGAGTCTCCAGAACAGAACCAGTCTTCTTTATTAGCTTGTTGAGCTTTTTTAAGACCCTGGCTCTGATGCTGCTACCCCAGCAGATGATGGAGAAGAGATCAAACTCTCCACAACAGACTTTTAGAAGATATGCAGCATCTTGCTGCAAACACCAAAGGACCTAAGCATCCTCAAGAAGTACAGTCTGCTCTGTTCCTTCTTGTAGACGGCTTCACAGTTGCATCTCCACTCCAGTCTGTTGTCCAGGTGAACACCGAGGTATTTATACTCCTCCACCACCTCCACTTCTTCTCCCATGATGGAAATTGTTTTTGACCTATTGTTGTTTCTCTTAAAATCTTCAATCATCTCCTTAGTTTTATTCACGTTCAAGATGAGATGATTGTTTCCACACCATGCCATAAAGCGGTCCACCAGCTTCCTGTACTCAGCTTCTTGTCCATCTGTGATCCATCCCACAACTGCAGAATCATCTGAGTATTTCTGCAGATGAAAGGAGTCTGTCTGGTTCTGGAAGTCTGAGGTGTACAGAGTGAAAAGGAATGGTGAGAGTACCGTCCCCTGTGGTGCTCCTGTGCTGCTGACTACCTGGTTAGACACACAACCCTTCAGTTTCACAAACTGTGGTCTGTTTGTCAGGTAGTCTTTGATCCAGGAGATTGTTGAGGCCTCCACCTGAGTCTTCTGGAGTTTCTGACAAAGCAAATCAGGTTGGATTGTGTTAAATTCACTGGAGAGATCAAGGAACATGATCCTCACAGTGCTGCTGGCTTTGTCCAGATGTCAGTGGGTTTGTTGAAGCAGGCGTATGAAGGCATCTTCAACTCCAACTCCACAGCGATAAGCAAACTGAAGGAGGTCCTGATAGGTTATTGTTTGCTTTCTCAGACGGGCCAACAGGAGTCTCTCTAGGACCTTCATGATGTGGGATGTCAGGGCAACAGGTCTATAGTCATTGAGGACTGATGGGTGAGTTTTCTTTGGTACTGGAACAAGACAGGAGGTCTTCCACAACACTGGAGGCTAAGGTTGAAGAGGTGCTGCAGAATCCTACAGAGCTGCTCTGCACAGACCTTCAGGACTCTAGGGCTGACATGATCTGGACCTGCAGTCTTATTCCGGTTCAGTCTCTCCAGTTGTTTCTTCACTTGACTTCTTGAGACACACAGGTGGAAGGTGGAGGCAAAGGGAGCATCAGCATCTTCTGATATGGTTGAAGGCAAACATGTAGAAGCAGTAGGGTGAGGTGGCTGAGGTGGAAGATGAAACATCTGAGGTGTTACTGGACAGCTGTGGGTCAAAGGAGGGTGAGATGTCTGTTTGGCTGTGAGCAGGAGAGGAGGATGCTGAGCTTGTTTCTGAACTGAACTTATTGAAGAACGTGTTCAGTTCATTGGCTCTGTCCAGACCTCCATCGGTCTGATCTTCCTTCTGCTTGAAGCCTGTGATCTTCTTCATCCCTGACCACACATCTCTGATATTGTTTTGCTGGAGCTGCTCTCCAGCTTCTTCTTGAAAACAGTTAATATGCATTTAATTGCTGAATTACTCATTACTTTCACTATATTTTGTTCTGTTAAATACTTGTAATAGGTAATCAAAAATAAATTTAATTATTCATATTTTCTGGTAAAACCAGATGAATTAAAAATCAAATCAACTGCATGAATGGAAAATGTTACATACAAATTAGGAATTAAAATATGGTTAAAGACTTAAAAATGAAGATAGAAGTAATAAAAACAACAGAAACATGAGGGCATGAAATTCATTTAAAGTTAGGTTAAAACATGTTTTGACCAGGATATGTTTGAGAGAGATTAATTATCATGATTTTGAAAACATATGCAGTTGATCTGTAACGAATAAATCATACTGTCACAATCGTTTTGCAAATAAAGTCAAAAATACATATTTTATTCAGAGTTTATGGCAGCAGTTAGAAGGGCTTCAGTCCCAAAGGGTGGATTTATCTGAGTATTCTGGCAAAATGCATCAATTAAGACATTTAAATACTGAACTAAATAATTTGATCTGTTATGGGACGCTATAAATCAAACACAATGTAAGGTGTTTTATTTGTTTGTTGTCTCTCTTTGTGATGAATCACTGATTCAAAACACAATCAGGATAATTTCAGATTCAGATTGTGTTGTTGGCCCAAGGAAATAATCTCTGAAGATCCCAGCCTTCATGTTCCAGGTCGGTGTGTCCACTCAGGAGGCCATCCAGAGGAGGAAAGGCAGCAGCACGGCCAGCAGGACGGACCAGGTGTTACTAACTCGCAGGTAAACCAGCAGACACGCAGCCAGCAGTGCCGTCACCTTGGCAACGCCTCGGCTCAGCAGCAGCTTCCTCACCGTCTTACAGAACTGATGGAGACAAAGCAGAGAAGTGTCAGAGCTGCAGTTTCTCTCCTCTCAGTGATCTTTTAGCGTCCCTCTGCTGTTTGTTATTGTCTGCGTTGGTTTTCTTTTCTTCATGTTTCTTCTTCTACTTGGCCTTGTTTAATTATTAGAAAAACACTTTGATCTCATCGAGCTGAAATACAAGATAAGATTAAAATCAGACATGTTGACTAAATGCTGAAAATACATCACAAAATCCACGATACAACGTTACAATACCTAAAATAGCCACTAGATGGCGACACCACACTGTGCTGGACATGGATTAGTGATGCAGTTCGTCATCAGCTTGTTTTAGGATTATTATTCGCGGTTTATTATCGAAAAAAAAAGTGACTTTCTTCGCCTCAGGTTCAAGAAACCATCCAAACATTTAGTTCTGAGTGAACCAGCTGGTTAGTTATGTAACTAACACAGCAACTAAAGACAGTCGTTCAAACATTTTCAACTCTTTTTTTCAACCTTATTTTAGTCAAACAGTCCCTTAATTTTCATTTTACTGCATTTAGAAAGCACTGCCTCTTGTATTGGTTAAGACTTTTATTACCTTTGAGATAAACTAATTGTAATGAAGTATGTAAAAATGAATAAATTACTAGTAACCATTGCAAAAAAACAAAACATCAAATGTAAAAATAATTTAAAATCAGCATAATTAAAAAGTTAGACCATACAGAAATCTGGACAGAGGTAACAGCTGATGATGTCTCCTGACATCCTGTCCTAACTCTACAATCTGCTGCATTCATTTCTCCAGCCTTGCTCCTCCTCCTCTGCTCCATTCAGCCTGGTTAGCTCCTTCTTAGTTCTTTCACAATCTCAGCCTCCTAATCACAGAGAGAATCTCCTGAAACAATGGAGCTTTCACTGACCAACGGTTACTGCAACACCGAGTTTAACCCGATTACAGAAACATGCTGGTGTGATGTGTGACCGCTGTTAATCTGCAGCAGGATGCAAGAGCTGCAGCTGAAAGTCAAAGTGTTGCTGAAAAACTTGAGAAACATTCTGAACCAAGAGTTTCTTATTCTCCATCAGGTTTTAGTTTATGTGCCATGAAGTTAACTGATTTCTGACTGTACTGCCACATCACCTGGAAGGTCTGGAAGCTCATGACGGTGCCATATCTGCAGTACATGACGAAGTGCTCACAGTTGTACCACAGCAGGCTGTAGGCCACGTCTCCCAGTAGCTTCTCGGCCCGCTGGGCCACCTGCTCCCCCTCCAGCGCTGCACAGCTGCACATCTGAGGGGAGAAGACACGTAAAATCTGGATTACAAGCCTTCAGCATCAAGATACCTCCAGATTCGTTCAGTGCAACGTTTATCGTTGGGGTCAGAGGTTTACATCCACTCTCTATGGGCATGAATGACATTCATTTTGGACTTTTATTAATTAAAACATTATTTCTTTTTAACAATGATTTTTAAAAACAGGAGTTAATTATACAGGCCAAATGTCTGATACAGGGAAGTTTAGTGATTAAATAAGGCAAACATTGATCTTTTTAGTCACAATGACAAGAGGTGTGTTTGAAGGAGTCAAGATGAGGCTCTCAAACCTAAAAGCTTTATCCCAACTGTTAAGCATGGTACTGGCAGCATCATGTCGTGGGATTGTTTCACCACCAGTGGTCTTGGTGCATTAGAAATAATGATGAAATAATGGAGAAAAATGGACCACTTCCAAACTCTTCAACTTTAACTGAAATCAGCAGCTAGATGGTCAAAAATTTGTTGGGTTCAAAAAAGAACAACAATCTCTCTATAAGACAGGCCTTGCTCCAGTTTCCTGTCTGTCAGTAAAAAAGCTCTTCATTTAAGGGTCCATTTGGGTTCTAACATCCACCCGCTGTCATTGGAGACGGATCATGGTGGGAAAACCCAGTTCCCAGACGCCAAGCATCAGGAATGGGTTTGCTATACAGGGTGGCCAGGCTCTGCCTTGGAGATAAAATAAGGAGCTCTGAGGCCAGATGTTGCTGCTCTGCATTGAAAGATGTCCGTCAAGGCATGTCATCAGGAAGCCCCCTTGATGGCGCTCTTTGGAGCTTTCCAGCCATAATCCTACTTGGAAGAAACAGCAAAGCAAACCCAGACCTTTCTTTGCTGGATCTTTTGTTGATGGACAACCAGCTAGGTGTCTAGATTCATGGATAATCAACAAAAAAACGTTAGTATAAAACTGAGTTTTAAATACAGAATATGGATGTTGCTGTTACCAACATTCAAGTAATTGTTATTTAAAAACATAAATGTGGTTTGAAATAACTTGAAGAACAGCTGGATCACCTTGTCCATTGGGTTGATGATTATCTCTGCTCCATAGGCGAAGTCTTCCACTGAGTCCACCCTCACACTGCCACACTGCACACAACATCAGCCTTTAAAATGATTTAAAAGGCATTAAAACACATCGCTGTAGGAGTTAGCCTATGGTGTGGCGTCCACTTGACTGGTGTGGGGATTTCATCTGTACTGGTCCACCAGATCACTCCAGGCTGAACCACTGGATATCAGCACAGGCCTTGATTGCACATGGTAGCATTCATGCTATACCAAATACAGTCAATAGGTGGAGCCAAACATATAAAGAGGACAGAAAATCGAACGAGGACCCAATGGCGTCCAGACACACAATAAAACAAGCTGATCTGTTAGCGAAACAGACACGATGCTGTATAAGCATCCGTATTTAGTATCGGGCATCGTAACTCTAGAGCAATTCTGCCAACAGTGGTACTGTAGAAGCTACAATCCTTTCCTCCAGTAGATCCTCCTGGTTTCAGAAAAGCGATGAAGGAAAAGGTGGAGAAGATTAAAGGTTACCTTAGTCAGTACTCCCAGTAAGAGTCTGGTGTTGGTCACCATCTGTTTTATCCGAAACTGGTCACTGGAGACGATGGGCATGATGTCTGGGATGAAATGAGCCACTCTGCAGGGAAAGATGGAGAGATTAAAGTAAGGAAAGAGAGAAAAGGAAGACAGAAAAAGATAAAGAATGAAAATGAGGAACAAAACGAGGAGAAAGTGTCAGCAGCTTACAGAGAAAAGGAGACCGACTGTATAAAATATGGTGAAGGAAAGATTCATGTCAAATTTTCATCTGTTTCCACATTTTAACCTCCTGATGACCAATCAGAGCGCAGCATCAGACTCACCTGCCTCCTCCCAGGTAAATCCCAAAGTGGGTGAAAAGAGTCCGAGGGACTTCCAGCAGGTCTCCCCTTCTGAACATCAAGTCATACCTGTCCTTCTCCTCCTCCTCCTTTTCCTTTTTCTTCTCCTTCTGCTTCTCCTTGGGTGGAGGGTCGACTGTTGCCGAGGAGATGAAGATCAGAGCCAGGAGCTGCAGAGGAAACATGGTGAGAGGAGACCCAGGGCACAGTGAAGCTGAGTCCTCAGGGAGGGTTTATTCAGCCGGTGGGAGGTGCAGAGAGGAGATTATTGACCTGATCAGTCAGAGGAATTTATACAGATGGTGGCGTGGTTCATTTACCTTCACGGGTGTCAGATCTATCTATCTATCTATCTATCTATCTATCTATCTATCTATCTATCTATCTATCTATCTATCTATCTATCTATCTATCTATCTATCTATCTATCTATCTATCTATCTATCTATCTATCTATCTATCTATCTATCTATCTATCTATCTATCTATCTATCTATCTATCTATCTCTGCATGGAGTTTGCATGTTCTCCCTGTGCATGCGTGGGTTCTCTCCGGGTACTCTGGCTTACTCCCATAGTTCACAGACTGTTAGGTTATTTGGTCGCTCTAAAAACTGCCCTTAGGTGTGAATGAGTGTGTGTGTGGTTGTTTATCCTGTGTGTGTTGCCCTGCGATGGACTGGCGACCTGTCCAGGGTGAACCCCGCCTCCATAGACTGCTGGAGATAGGCACCAGCTCCCCCCTGACCCACTATGGAAGAAGCGGGTAGAAAATGACTGACTGACTGACTGAAAATATAACACATAACTAAAATCAATTAATATAAAATATTCTAACACTTGAAATGGAAAAAAACAAAACAAGAAATGGACAAAAAAATCAAAAACAAAACGATTTAAAAAGCTGCAAACTGAGACAGAAGCCTGTAATAAAGGGGTGTCCAAACTTTTAGTCACATGGACCAAAATCATTGAGCCAAAAGTACTCACAGGTCAAAACATATAGTAACTTAAACACCAAGACTTTTTTTAACCTGCTCAGCAGTAAACTAAGCGTGCACTATTTGATGAGACAAAGTAGTCAGACTGGGATGTGTAAACTATTGCTGATCCCAAACTTTTGCATGTTATTGCATGCTTATTAAAAGAAAGGCATCAGGTTTGCTAATTCTTTTGGGCCTCGGGCCTCACTTTGGACATCCCTGCTGTAAAATGAAAACATGCACAGAGAAAACAGGTTCAACACGACAAGCATGAGACATCCGACAATGACACAGTGGCACAAAATATCAAACAGCCACTAAGAAATTCCAAACATTTTCAAAAAGAGCCACAATGAGGCTAAAAACGGTTAAACACAACAGAAAAAACCACATAGTGAAAGGACATACTGTAGAGGGACAAAACAACTATAGAAAAAGGCAGAACATATCAAAACATGATTGAATAATGATGAAGATGTCAAAAATGTCAAAAAGGCCACATGGGGGCGCTGTGTTTCTTCCTTTCTCTGCAAAGAAAGTGTTTCTGTGTAGAAGCCAAATCCTCTGGATAAGCTACTCCTCAACAGATGTTATAAAACTATTCTAGACAGATGGAGATGATACAGTAACACTTGGGAAAAGGTGAGCCAGGGTCGGCATAGCAACAACAAAACAAGAACATAGAGATGCAGAGTGAAGGCAAAAGGGCCAACAAGTGCTAAGCATCTCTGGGAACTCCTTCAAGACTGTTGAAAAACCATTTCAGGTGACTACCTCTTGAAGCTCATCAACAGAATGCCAAGAGTGTGCAGAGCAGTAATCAAAGCAAAAGGTGGCTACTTTTAAGAACCTAGAATATCAGACATATTTTTCAGTTTGTTTCACACTTTTTGTTCAGTATATAATTCCACATGTGTTTAATTCATAGTTTTTTGATGCCTTCAGTGTGAAGCCTTACAATATTCATAGTCATGAAAATAAGGACAAACTCTTTGGAATGAGAAGGTGTGTTCCAAACATTTGGGGCTGTACTGTATTACTTATTATATTATATATATATATTAATAACTTTAAAATTCATATATTATATTTTATTATATTTATATATATATATATACACATATATAATCTACAAATATATTTTATATAGATATATCATATAAAGATATCAGAATATATCTTTATCTATGATAATTATATATAATATATAATATATATAATCTATATATACATTATGTATTTTCTATATATTTTATATATTGATATTCATTATAGATAGATTATAGATATATCTTATATATATTGATCTTTTATATAGATATCAATCTATATCCTATATTCTATATTGGCATTAGTCATATATATCTATAAAATATATTAATATATTATATATATATATTATATATTTATTTATTATTGGGTTAAATATTTTTATTGTTATGTATATATTTTACAATCAATCTGTTTATGTGACGTATGAAAAAAGCACATCAGATCATCTTTCTTCTTTATTTACACAAAAACAATGCAAAGAGTTACAAAACTGTAAAAAAGTTTGTGACTGTTAGGAAACAATCAGGTCCTGAAGGATATTTACAAATATTTACATCTTCACCAGGTTTCAGTGCTGAAACAAACAACAAAACAGCTGCAGAAATACAGTTTTATGTCTTATTGTAGAAATTTAGCCAAGAGGACTGGACTTTATCAAGGTGCGCTAACAAGACTCTGGGGAAAAGATCCAGAAAAAGGAAGAAAAAGGAAGTAGAAACCAGGCGTTTGAAAGGTTTCAGCTGACGAGCGCTTTTAGCCGTCAGTAAAAGATAAAAATTAGAAACATGACCTAAATAACATGAAATTACTAGTGCATTTGAAGAAATGTTTAAGAACTGGACTAAAATGTTCATTTCAGCTGTTTTGGTTCCTGTCTCTTTAAGAGCTTTCTGTCTTCTGATTGGCTGATGTGCAGTGGTCAAAACTAGCAGAAAATGTCTTCACTTTCATTGAAACCATCAGATTCATCATACGAGGTTAGAGTTTCTGTCACTTGATAAAAACCAAACACATCCAACTAAAGGGCGTTGGCCTCCATTCACCACCACTCCTCCATTATATCTGCTTGCTCAAACCCATTTCTCTTTCTCCGTTTGATTTCACACAAAACCATCACCTTCTTCACAGTTCAGGTCCACAAACAGGCAGCTGAAATGACATGAAGGTCAGACGTTGGACTGCAGGTTTTCTGTCTTTCAGAACAGTCTCTGGGTTTGTTCTGAACTGGCAGGGCTCCAACATTGAAGGTGAACTGGTACCGGGCGGCTCTTAGCTGGCCATCCACAGGGTGAAGGGGATGAGGGCGGTGGGCAGGGCCGTGCAGGGGGTTATTCCCAAACACGCCATGGAGAGGAGACCCAGCAGGCCAGTCAGGAGGACGCTCCGCTGGTCCCGGATCAGCGACTTCAGCCACTCGCAGAACTGAAGAGAAACAAAACATTTTCAGGATAGAATATAAAGTCAGGATGGACTAGTTAAAGTATTAAAACCCTTAAACTTGTTCTCAGTTTTTCAAATTACAAATCACTAGCTTCAACATTTTTTTTCCGACAGCTTAAAACAATGTATCAAATAATTGTTGAAGAGAAATGATATACGGTCTTCAACATCTGTCACATAAATCTGAAAAGTGTGGGCTGCATTTTCATGTACCCCCTTGAGTTACTTTAGTGAACCACCTTTCACTGCAGATACAGCTGCAGGACGTTTGGGCTTTGTCTCTACCAGACTAAAATTTCTGCCCATTCTTCTTTGTCAAATAGGTCAAACTCAGTCAGACTGGATGAAAAGCAGCAGTTTTCAAGTCTTTCCACAGATTTGCAATTTGGTTTAGGTCTGGACTTTGACTGGGCCATTCCAACACATCAATATGTTCTGGCAGTATGTCTGGGGTCAATGTCCTGCTGGAAGGTGAACATCTGCTGTCCCTGTTGAAGAGAAGCATCCCCGCAGCATGACGCTGCCACCACCAGCTTTCACCAGGGGACGGTGCGTTCAGGGTGATGGGTATTGTTAGTTGCTTGAGGGCAAACATTTCAACGTGATCTCATCCACCTACATGACTGCTGAGACGCCTACGCACTGCAGCTTGGGACAAACTGCAGACACGACTTCTTCTTGCTACCTGTCCATAACAGGCTGTATTTGCTGCAGAATAATACTGGACAGATTGCCCCATCGTGTCCGTCACATAAAATCCCACTAAAATATAATAAACATTTTTTAAGGTCCTGGAAAAATCTTTAATCTTGCTAAGAATTAAAAAACAACGTTGCACTGATTTTAGCCTAAATGTGGCTCATCTAATCCACATTTAATTCATGTTTCACATGTTTGGTGGCAGTGTAAACACTAAGGAGGCACATTACAGTTTTACCAAGGCTACACATGCGCGGATGCCTTTTTCCTTTTATTGATGCCTGCATTTTTTATTTGTTTTAGACTGAAAACAAAATTATTGTATTAACAAAGAATTTCACAGCACAACGGAGACTACCTTAAAATGCCCGAGGACACGATATTACACCTGGTTTTAAACTGGTTTTCCACTTGTTTTTAAAGTTTTAGACAGAGTTTAGCGTCACACTGCCTGAACCTTTCCACATTTAGTCTTATTACAAACAAAACTTTATCTGGATTTATCCCAAACATCTGGTGCGACATGGTGGTGGCAGCATCATGCTATGGGGATGTTTTTTTCTGGGGAAGCTGGTCAGAACTAATAAGAAGATTGATGGAGCTAAAGGTATGGATCATTTTCTTTTATTTATACAGACTACTTTGTGTTCGTTTGTCGATTAAAATATTAATAAAAAATCTGAAATGTGTGGTTGTAGCATGACAAAATGTAAACATGTTCATACTTTGCAAGGCTCAGGGTATATTACTGCTTTTCATTGTTTAAAGTGGGTTCTAGACACAAGAAACAATACAGAGACGCTAGCAACACAAACAACACACAGAGGTAATAGAAAAACTATTAATTATTCCCATTTATGTCAGTAAATGACATCTGAAATGTTAATTACAGCAGTAATAAAATGCAGACGTTGGGGTCCCGCCTGCTGCTGCTGCTCAGATTTTTCCCTGCATCAGGTTTCACTTCCTGTAATTTCCAGCCCAAACATCTGACCTGTGTGCTGCCTCAGAGTAAAGTCTGTAAAGGTTTAGGGGATGGGGGGCTGAGGGCCAACAGGAGCTCTTAAAAGAGCCTCATCGGGCCCCAATGTAAAATAAACATCAGGTCAATTATCCTCTGCTACCAGGGGTCGGCTTAGGCTGCCATTCTGGCATCATGTGTTTGGAAATGAAAAGGTGATTTTAGATGTAAGGGTGTTTTTAGCGAAAAAAGTGCCAGATGGTGGCGATACGTCATGCTACCTAGCAAGCTAACCCCTGCTAAAGAAGAGCTAAACACTTGGTGAAAAGACTTTAAATTGGAACTAAAAGTGTTAACTGAATTTTACCATTATTTAATGTGGCATCACGTAAAATCAAGCGATTGTTTTATTTCTATTTTTGATATTTTTTAGCGTTTGGCTGCTAGTCTCCATTAATATCACAAAACGGTATGTATGATATGACATGCAAATGGAATGCAGATATTTACCAGGTTTCATGTTCATCAGTGTCTACATATTTAAAAAGAAGCTTTGATTAAAAGCTGAGAATAACATGCAGAAAACACAACATTTTAAGGCAGTTTAAATAAAATACAAAATAAAGACTTTGCTCCATTAATATTAACCTCATACACTTCTTACCTCACAAAAAACAAGCAACAAAAAGCCCAACGATTGGTCTTAACGGGATAGTTTAACCGATCCCGGACGAACCCCCATTCAGGTTACAAATCAACATCAAATTTAGCATTTGGTATATAATGAAATTAATTGGCAGTATCTGTAAAATGATATCAGTTAGTGTCCGAGTTTGATAAGTCCTGGTTGTGTTGCGTTCAGCTGTGGATTGTTTTTATAGAGGGTATATGGCTCACCTTCCAGGGTGGGACACCCTCAGGGGCGGCACGCACACATAACAAAATGAAACGTTATCTTTAAGTTGTGCTGAAATTGTGTTTGGTTGGGCTTGTTTTAATGTCCCTAAAGGTGGAATCCATTGTTTAGAACAGGGTAAGACTGTTAGAAGATATTTATCCTTTTATTACCTATGAATGGTTTTCATACCCCCGCCAAACACACACCCACATTGTTTTTATGGGATGAGGGGTTGAAAACTTTTCAATAACTTTAACACTTAGGTCATCAGTCAAATTACTATTCAACAATGGTATCGGAGGACATGTGAAAAATAAAACGTGTATTTCATTCATAGCAGCATAAACGAAAGACCAGAAAGTCTGTGCAGCACCCGTAGACCCCAACATTGCTGCTGAAAGGGCAGAGAGGATCCAGAGACTAAAGCTTTGCACAAATCAAACTGAAGATGGCGCTACCCGGGGCCTGATCAGTCTCCATTTTGTCATCTTTGTGAAACATGTCCTGCGTTAACCACAGAGAGGTGCGGTCCTGGAACCCAAGGAGCTGATTTGAGGAGCCTGCACTGCTGTCGTCCATCATCAGCATCCACAGCGCAGACTGAGTGACTCTGCTGCTGGCAGGGAGCTCAGGTCTGAATGAGGCTCTTGTTCTCAGGACTTTTCCGAGGAGCGACCCAGATTTTCCTGTTATGTGTAAAACCAGCCTTACAGGCTCAAACAGAGGAGGAGGGATGTGCTGATTGGCTGTTAAACTTAACGGAGTTTTTAGATCAATCTTCCATGAGCATATATTTCCATCTTTATTGCTTCAGTAGACCGAAGGAGTGGCTCACAACGACGTTTGTTCTTTTTATGAAGCCAAATTAGGTGATTTTTCCTACATTTCATGTTGCACTTCACCTTTTAAAAGTTACTAGGAAAATCCACCTTTCTTTCAAAGTGGTTTAATTTACCAGGCAGAGATGTCTCCAGACAAAACAGACAAACATGTACATTACAATAAGCAAGCAGATAAATAAATAAATGTTGCATCTCATAGTAGCTTGTCCTCGCTTACAGTCTAATGCATAGATAACATGCATATAAGACTGTCTGGGCGGGGCAGGAAAATGTAAGAGAAATACATTTTAGTTCCATAGTTGCATCTTTGAGCCTCTCCAGAGGAAAATGGGTTCTGGTGGACCCAGATATGTTCCGTTATTGTATTTAGCCCCACCCTGCCTCTTTGTGAATCTCTGTGTGCAAAAAATCAACGAAGCTGCAGAAACAGTCTGGATGCTTGGCAAGAAAATGAGGAGTGCATTAGAAGAGTTGCTCCGGTGTTTAGGTCTGCTCTGCAGCATGCACAGTGTGAGCTTTCAGTGTTTTATGAGGCTGCAAAGTCAAACATGCATGAACACGTGTGGTCTCCTGCTGCAGGACGTTCTCGCTAATAAAACCGCTCATTTGCAGTAAAACAAAAGGGATTCCTATGAGCACCAATGTGCAGAAAAGTTCTGCATGCATACAAAAGTTGGTCGATATGGCAAGCCATTAGTGGCAAATATCACTTTTCCAACCTGCCTGGAAAAGAAATTATGTAGAAATCACAGCCTAATGTAAGGATTCTATAAAAGACAATGAGGAAATGTTTTGGGAGTGATCGTGGGTCAGTTGGTAGGGTACCAAGCCATCCTGGGTTAGGTTCCTGGATTCAGGCCATTTGTTTCATGTTGTCCTCAATCAACTTACTGCATAGTAGAGACCTGAATTACCACAAAACATGTTTGTAAAATACATTTTATCTGGTCACTCAACAGAGCTTTTTGTCATGCATATGTGCAGAGAACAGATCTTTCTGGGCAGAGAAAATGGTGTTTCTAAGTGTGGATGTTCATTGTGCAGCTCGATCGATTTTTCCATCATTTCTACTTTGGAAACAGGATGATTTTGGCTGTAATGGCTTGCCATACCTAACAAGGTCAGGTCCTATGAGCAGATTTTAAATCGCCGCCTTTGCAGATTTTTATTAGAGACAGTCTTTTGTTGTTTGCAATTGATCAAAAATGAACGTGTGTGAGTATAGATCGGCTGAGGCGTTAAAGGCTTGCGGGAGATGCAGCTCACCTTGTCGGTCTGCAGGCTCTGCGCAGCCCCGTAGCGGCAGTAGGTGACAAAGTGCTCGCAGTTGTTCCACAGCAGGCTGTAGGACACCCCGCCGACCAGCCGCTCAGCCTGCCGGGCCACCTCCTCCCCGGGCAGCGGGCTCTGGAGCACCGCCCGGTCCATGGCGTTCAGCAGGATCCCGGCTCCGTAGGCGAAGTCCTCCACGGAGTCCACCCGGATGCTGGCGCGCTTGGAGAGGACCCCGAGCAGCAGCCGGCTGTTGGTCACCATCTCCTGGATCTGCCGGCTGTCGGAGGTCAGAACCGGCAGGATGTCCGGGATGAGGTGCGCTACGCGGTTGTCGCCCAGGTAGATCCCGAAGTGCGTGAAGAGGGTTCGGGGGACCTCCAGCAGGTCTCCCCGCTGGAACCTGTGCGGGGCTGTCGCTGCTGGTGCTGCGGGGGGCTGCGGGACCGGGTCCTCCCGGTCACAGCTGCGGGCCAGCGGAGGAGGCAGCAGGCTGGACAGCTTGATGTGGGCGAGGAGGAAGAGCCTCTCCAGGAGGAAGGTGAGGGTGTCCAGCATGGCTGAAGCAGGAGAGGAAAACTGGCTACTTTCTTTAGCTGGTGGGTCTGTTTCTGGGCGGCTGTCTGCAGACAGCCCAGTTTTACTGCGGGGGCGTGCATGTGCGCGGCCATGGGCGTTAGACAGGGAGGAAGAGGGGCTTTCCAACCCTAGCAGGAGGACAGGATGCAGGGGAAGGTCCTCTGATGCTGGATGCCAACAGTTACCACAGAACACCTGATTGGAGAAACTGGGATGGAAATAATAGCCTCCACATAAAGACTGACCTCCTTTATCAACCAGCTAACCATCAGAAAACCACTGAAATCACCTCCTGATTAACCCCTGCTGGAACAGTAATAAGACCTAACAAAGGTCAGGTCAGCATGACCTGAACGGAACGTGATGGATATAATAACTATAATAATAATGTCACCGCGATGAATGTTGATTCTCTTTTGTGTGTATGTTGAGCTTCTCTTTGCTGTTTATTCTGTTCTTTAGTTCTTGTTTTGTTAGTTTTTTCCTCTCTGCTCACAGTGTTAGATGTTTTCCTTATTAGTTGATTCTTTACATCTCAGATTATTCTCGTCGGCTCTCTTTGTATTTCTGATTCTGATCTAGTTAATTACTCTCCCTCCTTCAGCTGCTCTGCCTTCCCTGTGCCACAGCTGCAAATCTCCTCTGACTGATCCTCTGGCTTGCTTATTGTTTCCAACACTGCCTCTGTATATAAGCTAACTGGTTTTCTTAGTTCTTTGCTGGTTTCCTCTGTTGACTTCATGGCTGTTGGTCCGTTGCCCTGCTTGTTACTCCCCTGCCTGTCCTGTTCCTTCAAACCAACATCGTAAGTCCTGTTATTTTTCTTAATAAAGTTTTCTTCAGAATAACAGCAAATAAAGCAACATCTAATTATGAACGTCTGATAACTGTTTCATTCTATCCATCCATCCATGAGGTCAGGTCATGAAGAAAACCGGCCCCGTCGAAAAACCTGATCAGCCATTTCCTCAGCCTCTTCTCCCTCTCCTGAAGGAGATCATCAGAGATGTCCAGCAGGAACCTACAGTGTCCCAGTTCTCATCAGAACAGAAGAGAAGCAAACTAAGAAGATTCTGTCAAGCAAAAACCTCAGAGCTGCTTCTAACTGTAGTTGGTTTTTAGTCTATAATGAGGTTCTGCTCTTCCGCCATTTATTTCTTTAAAACAAACAATGAATCTTTACACTACTTATTTTTATGTAACACTTTTGCAATAGTGAACCATAATAAATATTGATGAAGCCATATAATTCAGATTAGTACTGGCTGACCTTCCTTTAACCTTCTGCCAACATCTCTGATCCTGACTGCTGAGGTTTTCCCAGAAACGTCTTGACAGACTTGATCTGAACAAAAACACCCTGGCCTCCAGCTTCCACCATGACACCAACCAAATGTGTCCCAGTCATAACCTTCAGAGCAGCAAATGTTGTTCACACTCCCTCGTCATCACCTCTGTGGGAACAGAGCGGCAGTCTCAATGCTTCAGCAAAAAACCTCTTAACAAATGGCTTCACACAGAGGCAGCACTGAGGTGTTCCTGCTGCAGAGTCAGCTTTGGGTTCAGCCAGGAGTCCCTAAAATGTTCTTCATGTGAACAAACCTGCAGGCCACTGAATGCTCACACTGGCACATCCTGGATGATCCGATCCTAACAGGACAGCTCTGAATGTGTCAGTTAGCACCTCATACTGACCTCTGTGACCTCTTGTGACCCCACCTTCTTGCTTCAAAGGTAAATAAACAGAATCTGTCAGAAGGTCCTGAATAAAACAGGCTGCAGATTGTGTTCAGCAGGCGTTCCTGAGTGATCAAAGTGGAACGAACTGGACCCGTTAGTTGTTCTGTGCAGTAACATCAGGCGGTTCTGTGACCTGGTCCTGCATCAACACCAGAACCGACATTTAAAGAGGAAGTGATTAAATTATGACGTCACAGAGCTCATTTTAACAAAAGCTAAATGTTTCCAATAAACTCTGAGTGACTCTGTAGCAAAGGCCCAGAACCAGCCTTGGTACCAACAAATAAACCAATTCCTAGCCATCATGTTTTATTGAATTCACCGGCCACTTTATTAGGTACACCCGTGACTCAGCCAAGCATCTGGGAACAACTTTAGGTATTTATATGTGGTGAAGATGACCTGCTGAAGTGCAAACTGAGCAGCAGGCAAATTTGGCAGAAACATCAAAGCACTGATGCATCCTGCCTCGAATCAACTGTTCTGAGCACCATGACCTACCTGAGCATTGACCCATTGACCACAGTGTTCCCATCTTCTGATGGTTACTTCCAGCAGGACAACGCAACACGTCACAAAGCTCACTATCACACGCTGGTTTGTTGAATATGATGTTCTCAATGTTCTCCTATCGCCTCTGCAGTCTCCAGATCTCAACCCAATAGAGCACCTATGGGATGTGGTGGAAGAGAAGAACTGGATCAACCGAGGAATCTGCAGCAACTGTGGGACGGCGTTATCTCAATCTGGACCAGAATCTCTAAAGGAATGTTTCCAACACCCTCTCGGATCTACGCCACAAAGAAATAAAAAAGTTCTGAAGCAAAAAGCGGTCCAACCCGATTTAATTGATAAATGAATTAGATGAAGATCAGATCAGATAAATTTGGATAAGGCTAAGCTAAACTAAGCTAAGAATGAAACTAATTTGGTTTGATTGATGAGACAAAATCAGCTAAGATTCAGATAAAATTAGATATAAGCTACATCCTAATACAACATATCCTGCCTTTTTTCAGTATAAATGAATAAAATAGGTGCAACAGCATGGAAATTGTGCCGTTAAATTTGAAACTGGGTTAAATGGAAACTCAGGCTCAGTTTTCAGTCGGCGGCTTCCTGAGAATCAACCTGTTGGAGCTAAAATCTCATTTCTGGGTGTTGATCAGAGACATCTTCGGGTTTTTCAGATTCAGTTAAAGAATCTGTTTAAATAGTGGTTTCATGTTCATGATGGGTTAAACTGACTAGTTAAAAGCTACTTGTGATTCTCTCCTCATTTTTGTTACTAATCCTCTTCTTCCTTCGTCCCCTGAAAAGAAGAAGGGGATTTTGAAGGATTAGGGGAAGATTATGGAAACGGACTGGGACTCACACAGTGAAGCACCCCCCTCCGACTGGTGCTGAATGAGTGTGGAGAGATGAGATTTGAAATGTTGAATGAGTGTGTTGATGTGACCCCGACTGGGCGGCTGTGAAAAGGTGAATGGAGCTGAGTGACGGGCTCAGAGAAACAAATCTGGCTGGAGGAGGTCGCAGCTGATCCTCTCACTTCGGTCAGCTCAGGTTTCAGGATTTAAATCAAGCCTCCAAACACATTAACTAGATGTTGGGGCAACCTAGTTGTTTGGGAAACAAGAACATCATGTCTGAAAAAAATGCTTTTTATGTCTGCTTTTGTACGTTTTTGCAAGTTTTGTTTCATTTGCATCATTTCATACATATATATTGTTGGGTTCTGGAAATTTTAATGCTTTGACACACTTTCGAAAAAGATATACGTCTCCTCAAAAGTTCTTAAGACGTTTCTGGCCAATAGTTAACAGTATTGATCTTTGTTGGTGTTATTTGTGGAAGCCTGTGGCATCGTTCTGTGGCCTTTTCATTCTTTTGGATTCAGTTTTGTGACCATGTTGGCGAATTAAACATCAGTGTTGCTGATCTGCATTTCCTTGTGTGTCCCCAGATGCTCTAATATATTCTCTATAAACCTCCTCACTATTATCGTCACCATTTCTGAATGCAACACAAATCCATTCTGAACCCAGTAAAGACTTTCAGAGTTGTCTTAACTTGGGTACAAAAAGAACTCGGCAATAAACTCCCAGGTCGGGTATTAGCAGCTATGTTGTGTGATCACCAATGTTACAAGACAGAGACCTAAAAGGGGTCACTTATCATTCGGCCAGAAAAGATCTGTCCTTTGTACAAACCACCTGTTGCCAAAAGAGTTCAGTGAGGTTCTTGGACTGGCTTTGTTGGAGACGTTAACAGCTAAGGCAATGCAGTGAGAAGGTGATCAAACTTAACTGTCTATAGAAGATACGTCATAGCAAGTTTTCCACAGGTGAATACAAATCGATCCTGGTCTCTAGTTGTCAGACAGAAACAGCTTCTTGAAAGAGTCCAACAAGAGGGCCAAACCCTGGCAGTCAGCATCTAACCTTGGCTAAAGTCAAACTTCAGTCCGGAGGGGCGCGGCGCTGGTGGCGTAGGGGTTAAGCGCGTGACAAATGTATAGAGGCTACAGTCCTCGAGGCGGCTGTCCTAGGCTCAAGTCCCGGAGCCAGAGACCTTTGCCAGATGTCTTCCCTCTATTTCCTGTCTGCCTACTGTCGGACAAATTGAAAAATAAAGGCCTCTAGTGCTGCAAAAATAAAATATAAAAAGGAAAAAAAACAGCTACCTTTCAGGCAGACCTCAACCTGTGCCACTTACATTCCCAACAACCTTCACCAAAGGCTTGATAAGGTTTGCCCTGAGGAAGTATATGAGGTTTTGACTCTAAAAAGAGATACGACAATGTTTCCATAGATGAACCTGCTTAATAACCATCATCTGTCAGCCCCAGATTAGCCTCAAAGACGTGGTTGGAGTCTTGGACCCTACAGCTTATCTATCTTCAGCTTATCTTCTACATAAGCTGAAGATATGTCTCCTGTATGGAGATCTGGCCAGCCACCCTGGGTCTCCAAGGGCTTCATAAGGTGCTTCTTGACATGTGGGAGGTGTTACCCTCATCTCACTGTGGCCTCTTACTGTCTGACGACAATTCAGTCTTCGGAGATGGCCAAACAAGGGAGCCAAACCTTGTCCCTTAAGAATCTTGGCAAAGCAAACCTTATTCTGGACCGGTCCCTCTATGCATTCCTCATAAATTATGCATTCCTGCACCTGGCTCTAAAGGCTTGATAGAGTTTAGGTGTGATCACGTCTAATTCACCAAAATACCGAATAAGATGAAGGTACGTATCAAGGCAAGCGAGGTCTGGAAACTGTCTAGACCTTGGTGCTACTCCGATTTCATAGTTTTATATTGTCTTTCTCAGAGTGTTTCTCAGAGTCTTGCTCTGAGAAACACTCTTTACACAGTGTGATGCCCGGTTATGTGAATCTGCTGAAAACATAAAAAAACTACACCTACAGCCATAATGCTGGAAGAAAATTATGTACACCTCTGGAAAAGTCAAGTTTTTATGGCTATAAAGCTAAACGTTTTATCAGATTTGCATTTAAGAATGTTGGAAAAACTTTAAAAATAGTGAAGAAACTAAATCTCCCAGAATTTCCTAAAAGTGTTGACAACCAGGTTCTAAAGGCTAACTTGGCTCTACTGTGCAGAAAAAAAAATCTAATCATTATGAAGTAGATGACAATAAATGATAGTTTTACTTTAATTTCTGCAGACAGTCTTTCTAGTCAAACCTTGGGAAGGAAAGTGACAAAGACAACCACAAAGGGTACAAAGGGAAAATGGAGGCTGAAATGAGGACAAAGAGGGAAGAGAAATGACAGATGAGATGCAATTCATCTCCTTTTCTCAGCAATGACAGCGTGACAGAGACTTTCTAACGCCTGACAGAAAAGTTTGATTAATTTAGGCGTCTGGGTCTTTTGTTTGCAAACCACATCAGAATTCTCTGAGACATGCTGGTGTAAAACCATCAGATAAAACAAAATCCATGTCAAGAGGTTCCCGTCTCCCAGATCTTTGATTAGGTATTTGGAGGCTAAACTCCACCATTTAAGGCTTTGTGAAGGTCATTGATCTATCACCACTAAAAGCATCTGGGAATACTGCTGGCACTAAGTGGGGTAAGTTGGCAGGAATCCTGTTCAAAGTCTGGGTAAAGCAAGAATGAATGAATGCTTGTTCTGTTTGTCAGTAATTATCGAGTCAAACAAGATCATATATCAGCTGTGGTATGATTGACCAACATTATTAAACTGAACAATCTGCAGGGCGCAGCTTAGGAGATCTATGCTAGTTTTTGTTTATTCCAACCGTCAGGTGAACAAGGTGGCATCTGAAAGCTGCAGGGTGCTAGCTCTTAAAGACTGAGGTTGGAGACCCATGTTCTAAGGATTTTTACTCAACTTTATTGTGAAGAGTTAATTCAGATTTAAATCAGGGAAAAAAGGATCAAAATCCTCAAAATGCCTCTGTGAAAAAATAAATGTTTAAGAGAAATAAGAACAAATGCTAAACATGAGCTTTGGTAATAAAAACTTCTTTAATTTAATAGTTTTAGTATCTACAAAATCAGTTTTGTGCATTACGTTTTAAAGGCATTTAAACTGTCAAAAGCTGTGTAACTGAGTTTTATTTTTAAACTGATTAAATGGGGAAAAAAAGGCCAGAGTTTACATCCAATTTTTCTTTAAAAGCTGCTTAGAATTCACATTTTAATCATCACATTATGTTTAACTGCAAGAAGCTAGACTATGATTTGAAAAATACAATCAGATACACAAATTTTAAATAAAACTGTTTAAATTAAACTGAACCTGTGTACCAATAAAAATGCGTCTGTGGTTCCACCATAAGGCCTCCTGGTGAGTTTTCAGCAGAATCAAGTGCAGGTGGCAGAAGAGAGTGTTGGAAGTCATTTCAATTAACATGTGAACAAAATGTGTTTTCTGGTTGAAATAGACCTCGTTAAAATATCTCTGGCGTTCCACAGGGCAGAGTTCTTGGACTGTCACAACACATTGCATCACAAACCTTACAAGTTACAACATCAGTGGATTTTTCAACAGCAAAATAAATTATGATCTGTATTTGCATAGCCAACAGTGCTAAAAGTTGAAATTTATAAAGACATTTTGCTGGATAAATTATACAACACAAAATGAGTTTTTTTTTCACATTATACTCCATTAATAGCACAGTTTAATAACAAGAGTCAAACGTTGAACATCAGTGGAAGGCTACTTTCCAGTGATATGTTGGCAACTGCAGGATTATTCTGAAATTTAGCACAAACATAACAAAACAGGTTTTGCAGTACTTAAAATATTTATAGATGAGTGTGTAAACTGTACTGCTCTTCCTTTGATTTTAGATCGTTCTGAGTAAAATGTTCTTATTTGTCCATTCATTAACCCATAAAGAACATTAGCTCAGATGGAAAAGTGTTTTGTACATTCAAAGTTTAAATTGATAAACTGTTGAGAATAACCCTGATCATGAAAAAATAAAGAAAACTTTACAGTTCTCTTTTAAATTTGACAGACTGTGGACTATTTCGTTTTTACTCATGTTCTACGTTAGTCTGCAGCTTTTCAATTTGGTAAAAAAGAAATTTTATGGTGTTCCACAGGGCTCATTTCTTGGACCTTGTTTTTCTGTCACAGGATTGACATAAATGTCCCTCTTAATAAAAGTGCTGCTTTGTGTTTAATTTCTTTGCATGTCTGGTATCAAGTTAAAATCAAGGCCTGACTTGATTCAATTAAAGTTTTTCATGACTACAGTGACTTTTTTACTGCTGAGTTATAAACATAAATGATTCTTTTAGTAAAAAAAGTGGGACAATATTGAAGAAAGTCCCTTGAGGTGTTCCAGATCCGTGTGAAAGAATGGGATGACACAAGTGGGTGGATGCGAAGCGGGTCACTGATGATTGACTGTGATGTTGTTTGAGATCACAAAGATTTGACCAAGATAGTGGCTCTTGGGAAAGTTTATGACAAAGCAATGAGTGCAAATAACCAATCACCAATTCTTTTGAAATGCCCTTGTTGGAAAACATGTGGCAGATGTGAATCCTCCTCATCTAAGTCATTAAGCTCTTTCGTATATAGCGTGGTGAGGTTTGTGGCTTATGCTTTCAGCTTGTGTTTTATGAGAACAAGCATTTAAAGATTTTATGGTGACACCCAGCTCTGCATGTCCTTTAACTCTAAAACAAAGGGAGAGAGATCTGAACTTTCCTCATGTGCGTCACAATTTACAGCCTGCTTTGAATTATTGTCTAAAAGCATTTGACTGATTATTTATTATAGTTTTACTGCCAGCAAATGTCTTTGATAGTTTATTTACAGGGCCGCTGTTTATTGTTCAGGGCAGACAGTTAAATGTGGCCTCTTTTCTGTGTAAATCACCAATTTTTCCAAAAAAAAAAAAAATGTGTTTAACATTTTCTGGTTCTTGGAGACTTTTGATCAAAGGTAAACAGAACAGTAGCTGAAGAGGTTCCTCTAAAATGGAGGAAAGTTGGAGTCAGCAGCGGCTCAGTAAGTTTTGGGAAGGAGAGAGATGACTCAGAGGTGGAGGGTGTTTAAACTGCAGAGTGACTTCAACTCCCAGCTTCAGTCTGGTTGCAATTACGACTACTCAGACTCAAAGCAGCAGAGTCTGTTTGGTGGAAAGAGACACACATTCCTTGGGGGCGTTGAACATCAGAGCTGGGTCGTGTCGAGGTGAACGAGACACCATTGTGCCTGTCGGATGTCAGGCCACTGAGTGAACGCCACCTCTGGTATCTGAGCGGAGCATCTTGTTGGGAAACCCAAACCAAAACTCTCCAGTCCTCAGGTCAGAGGTCAGCTCCCCTGAGGCAAAATAAGTAGGGCAACAGGCCCAGTTGCCCCTCGAAAAAGGTAGCTAGATCCAAGCCTTAAGGGTAGAAAAAAAAGCTTTTGCTGCTTTGCTTAGTTCTTTGGGAACAGGAGACAATCAGTCTCCAGCTTGTAAACAGAAAGTACTACTGAGAGCAGTGTTCCAGAAAGTGGTGTTCACCAATGTAAAGAACTAGATCATTTTTCTTCAGACTCAATGTTCATTCTTGGAAGTTGAAGCAGCAGATAAGAAAATGATCTGAACACACAATAAATTTAGCAGCAAAAGCTTCTTTAAAACAGACCTCAGGAAGTAAAAGTAATGCTGTCTATTGTTTGCTCTGATGTATAAATGGTGGTGTGAAATAAACCTTGACGACAAGGATCCTTTTGAATCCAAATCAATATTCATTTCTTTGCCAATTTGTAAATGTCCATGTTTCAGATTATTCAAAAATCTGTTTTAAAACTGCCATTAGTCAAAATTAACTTTAAAGAGATTTGTTTAAACTGATGTTGGAAGGAAGGGTTGGTAATGTTACACCTCTGACACCAAAGCCAGACAAGGTTGGAGCCCTACAGCAACACTTACTGTCCAATGATCTCTTGCTTTTTTATGGTTCCTGCATTTTGCAGCTGGGATACAAAGGTTATATGATGCCAACTAATGTGAAAATAAATGTTGAACCTCTTAATTATCCCAATTAGCAATCCTAATTAGCAAGATGAGTGAAAGCAGAAACAATAAATTATGCTATTGAATTCTTCTGCACAGAAAAATAATGGCTAAGATGACTTCATTTGTAAATTAGAGTAAATTTACATGATTTTATCCTCACCTACCTTTTGTTTGCAACGGTTTACTTGATTTGTGAGTACCTTCTTGTTCAGTAGGCTTGTTTTTAACTCGGCTTCTTGTATATGCTTTGAATTCCCAAAGCAATTGAATCGTCCCTGCTGATTGGCGTTTGGAGTGAATTATCACTTACGCTGATGACAGTATGATTTTTTCCCCCTAAAACAATGGAAACTTTTGATCAGATTTAGTGTTCTGTGTGTAAGGAAGGAAACCCAGTTATGTGGTAATAAAATAATTGAAATAAATGTTGGGTTTGATTTTGGATGCTCCAGTTCTTTTGGCAGCTGGAGAATGTTTGCATCAGTTTCAATCAGTGTTTAGTTACTTTCTTTTAAAGATCTTGTTTACTCTCTTATTCCAATGGGCAACTGTGATTTATACATTTTAGACTTTGTAAATCTGACCTTGGTTGATTTTATTTATATAGTTCAAGTATAGTCCAGATTTACCTTTGCTTAAATTACTAAAATAATTTGTCATTAAGCTACCCTGTCCAAGACGATCAATGGGGCTCCAATGCCAACTTTGCTAGTGTTTTGTGGGTTTTTCGTTTGGTTTCCACTGTGTATGAAGTCCTGTGAAACTGTGCCAAATGTTCTAATCTAATTTTTGTGACTTCCAGGCCTTACATATTTTAGTTAGTGGATGTAAACTGAAGGAATAAAAGATCACTTGTGTTCCGGTTGAGGTAAAATGTTTCATGTCCACCTTCATGACTTCTTAGCTTGTCTCTCAGTGGGTCTACGTGACATTCAGTCCACCAGTGATTTTAGATCTGGCAGTCCAGTCAGCTTCAGGTCCAGCAGCATCTGTCCATAGGCTTTACCCTGAGAAAAGACCAAACAAAACGTTCTACATGTGTTGACACATCTAACACTGATGTGTCTGAATTCTCAGGTTGTGCGTTGGAGCTTTATGGCGGTGTGATTTGTGTGGACCGGTACATTTTTTGTGCTTCTTTGATGTTTGGTAGATAAACTCACTTCAATTCAATTCAGTTTTATTTATATGGCGCCAATTCACAACACATGTCGTCTCAAGGCTCTTCCCAAAGGGTTTGGAATGGTGCGGGGTTGTTGGGGAGGTTAGAATAAACTACTGAGTGTTAGAGTTCGGCCATTTTAGAATGGGCTATGTGTAGGAGTACAAAGTAAAATAATAAACTGATAAAGTTTGTCCATGTAGAGCCCACTGGTGGCCATTGTTATACTAAAAACCACAACGTTAGGGATACCTCTCTCTGTCAGACTGATTATAACCATTGGAAAAGAGAAGGGGTCATACAGGTAGCAGAAATGGAGGGTGTGTTTGCACCTCAACCATAACTGAGCCGGTTTAGGCTAAACCTGACTCCATCCAACAGGGAGGGAGGAAGGCAGAGGTCAAAATAATTGGAGAGTGTTGTTTCCTGTTGCATTGTGTGAAAGGTGGGAAACTTTAAAATAGGCTAAGTAAATGCAGTCAAATTACACAGATTTCAAGTCAGTAAACCAAACCTACTTTAGCTAAACTCTAAATTAAAGTTGCTGACAAACAATGCAGACTGAAGAGTCACATGTTGCTCTTCAGACTCCAAGCTTTATTTAGTGTGACTTTACAGAAAGATCTAAACACCATCTTATATATTACCACTACCCATAGCTGTCCAGTAACCCCATTTGTCCCAATCAGAAATGGGCTGGTTATTAACAGCTTTAAGGTTTACCAACGTTTTAGAAAGTTCCAGTTCAGTCACTGGAGAAGTGTGAGGTCCCCTCCTGCTTCAAACGATCCACCATCATCCCAGTGCCCAAGAAACCCACCATCCTAGGATTAAATGACTACAGGCCTGTAGCCCTGACGTCTGTGGTCATGAAATCCTTTGAGCGGCTGGTGTTGAAGCACCTGAAAGACATCACAGGCCCTCTACTGGACGCCCTGCAGTTTGCTTACCGAGCAAACAGGTCGGCAGATGATGCTGTTAACTTGGGTCTACACTTCATCCTGCAACACCTCGACCGCCCAGGGACCTACGCCAGGATCCTGTTTGTAGACTTCAGCTCGGCCTTCAACACCATCATACCAGACATCCTCCACCAGAAGCTCACCCAGCTCAACGTCCCAACCTCCAACTGTCAGTGGATCAACAGCTTCCTGACGGAGCGACAGCAGCAGGTGAGACTGGGGAGCAACTAAACCCACTCAAGACTGTGGAGATGGTGGTGGACTTTCGGAAAACACCACCTCCATACACCCCCCTCACCATCCTCAACAACACCGTGTCAGCTGTGGATCACTTCAGGTTCTTAGGAACCACCATCTCTGAGGACCTGAGATGGTCTTCACACATAGACACTGTTTGGAAGAAGGCCCAGCAGAGACTGTACTTCCTGAGGCAACCTAAGAAGTACAACCTTCCACAGGAGCTGCTGGTCATCTTCTACACTGCCATCATTCGGTCTGTCCTGTCTTCATCCATCTCCGTGTGGTTCGGTTCATCCACAAAACAGGACAGGTCCAGACTGCAACGAATAATCAGGACTGCAGAGAGAATCATCAGGGCTGACCTTCCCTCCATCCAAGACTTATACAGGTCAAGGGTCAGGAAAAGAGCTGCTAAAATCTCTGCAGACCCCACACACCCTGCGCACAAACTGTTCAGGGTTTTACCTTCAGGCCGCCGCTACAGCGCACTGTTCACTAAAACCAGCCGCCACAGAGACAGTTTCTTCCCCCAGGCTGTTTCTCTGTTGAACATTCAATAAAATACAAAACAACAGCAGACAGATGTTGCAAATGCACCTTTTTATTTATTTATATACGTGTATATTGTACATTGTAAATATGTATATTCTGTAGTGCAAAAACAAAAACCAAAGAGCAAAGCGTACCGGAGTCAAATTCCTTGTTTGTATGTACAAACTTGGCAATAAAGCTGATTCTGATTCTGATTCTGATTCCAGATAATGTTCTCTCATGATGCCATCTATTTTGTGTCATGCAACAGTCCCTCCTGCAGCAAAAATTCCCCAAAACATGATGCTACCAGGCTACTACTTCACCACTGGGATGGTGTTCTCAAGATTGCAAGCTTCTGACTTCCTCCAAATATATCGATGGGCATCTCTCATAACAAGGGCATGTCTCCACAAACTAAGGTCTTTGTTCCCAGTTGCACCTCCATGATGTTAATACTTGTGTATAATTGTTTGAACAGTTGAACGTGGGACCTTCAGGTATCTGGAAATTTAAACCAAGAAAGAACCAGACTTTTGGAGGTCCATACTCTCTTTTCTAATATCATGGCTCCTTTTTTTGATGTTTCTATGATGTCTTGAAATACATCCACAGGTGCGGCCACAAATTTACCTCAAATATAGTGAATTAACCTATCAGAAGCTTAAAAAGCCCTGACACTCATCTGGGCTTCCACAAATTGTTTCAGAATAAAGTCTGAAGCGTGGCACTGCATCTAATGCAGGATGATCCTGAATAAATCAACGTCTTTCTGTTGTGTTTTCTTTATTGTATATGCAGAACCTTTTCATGATTTTCTCTGCAAACTTCATACAGACGTTGAAATGTTCCATTAGAAGAAATCCTTCCACATAGTTCCTGATCAAGATGCTGTTTTTATTCTTTCCTGTGATTTTGTTCAACATGCTGGAAGCAGTGAGCCAAAAACTGAAGGAAACTGAAGAACAGCATCAAACAGAAATAAGATTTTTTTCAAAGATTTTACATTTGATTAAAAACAGTCAGGAGGGTTTGTGAGTAAAATATGAGCAAATACTGAATGTGTTGCAAATGTGTTGAAAATGTCTTGTGTCTTGTTTTAGCCATTAAATATATTTTTCTGGGTCAAAAGGTTAAAGCAAAGTTTTACACTAATGGAAATTTGTCCAAATTTTGCTTTAACAGATTTTGTGTTGTTGTTTTCTGCAGAAATCTCTGCTTTCTTGACAGTTTAACTGCAAGCTTCCTCACGTTCCTCCCTGCTGGGTTGACCTTCAGGTGTCTCAACACATGTTTAGCAAAGAGCATGAGGTGTGAGAGGAGAGGTGGTCGAACAGAGGTCAGTAAACAGCTATACAAGCAGAAAGCTGGCCTGTGTATGTGCAGACGGAAAACTTCAGGTAAAAATATCGTATTAAGGTGACTTAACAGTTCTATCAGTAACAAATAAGGCCGTGTGTGTGTGTGTGTGGGTGTGTGTGTGTGCTACCTGGGGGTCGCTGCGTAGTGAGGCCACCCCTCCCCCTCCTAAGGAACTCCTCAGGACAAAGTTGAGGCCGTGGATCCCTGGCAGAGTGTATCTGCAAAACCACAAACACCCCCCCACAGAAAAAGAAACCTGAGCAGATGTGTTGGACACACACTGGCCGAACGGCCGAACTGAACTCATACTTTCACACGTCTGCGTGTTTTTCTTGGACCTGCTGTGGGACTTACAAGAAGTTCATGTGTGATGAATAAACGGCTGAATCACCACACCGATACATGTGTTGGCGCACATTGCCGTTTCCAAAAGTGGGTCGAACTCCAACCCTCCCAAACAGACCCGTGTGTGTCTGTAAGTGTTTAAAAGTGAGCGTGCTCGGGCCGCCTGCAGGGTTAACGAGCGGCGGCGGCGCACTAATGAAGCAGCTGTGGGGGCAGGGAGGCGTTTCAAGGTGTGAAAAGAGACGCTGGGCAGTCGGATTTACAGCCTGAAAGTCTTTAATGTGCTAATCGGACCACAACATGTTCTGAGGCTATGCTCCAATAGCTGCTGTGACCCTATTTTAATTTGAAAGTTGAAGTATCAGAAAGTATTAATCTATTCCTCACTGAGTGTAAAATATCTACAGAGACAGTTAATCAGAGCCTCAGCACATCCTTACTGTTCCACAGGATTTATGAAGGTAAGAGGCCACCAGGTGCTGCTGATTAACTGACCGTCATCAGTTTGACCATCCCTAAAAAATACATGGTTTACTTGTTCTATTTTGCCAGTTTGCTGCTTTCAGGGGCACAGTTAACACTATGCTGGGAAGGAAAGACTGCTGCTGCAAACCCTAACCCCTGAATCTAGTGAGGGCCATAAGGCTGTTTTTCCACCCATCTAAAGTCCATCACTGCACAGAGAAGGTTATTAAAGACAGTTGCCAATCTTACAGGGAGTGGACGTCCCGCAAATTCACCTCAAGGTCAGAGCGAGCAATGCTTAGAGAAACACACAACCTTTTACAGGTGACTTTGTCTTTTGTGTCATACAAGTTGATCTGGTGAAATCACTGGGCTAAGCGTGCTTTCAGAACATCCACCTGGGATCACAGAACCAAAGGGGGTGTGGCACATACTGTGTTTTGGGCTTCTCCCTGACACTGAATAACATTTGGCTAAGCTAAGAGAGCCCAAAGGCACTAGGTGCTGTTGCGGACTATGCTTAACGAGTAATTATCTGCTGCAGATTCTGCTAATGAACATATTTCTCATGATGGACCGTTTCTGGAGGTACATAAAATTGCCCTGGTCTGTAATCTGCAACAGACAGCGCTGCTGTAGCCGCTTTTAAAGCAGTTCTTCATTTCATTTCATTGTTGGTACTGGTCTGTAACTCTCTTCTGAGGTGGATCAACCCCCATTAGGTGTCAAGACCTTTCAGCAGATCACGAAGAGTAGAGAACTTAGTGGATCATGGAATAAAAGTATGATCTGAAAGGAGCAACCATGACCTCCTCTGTATTCTAGGGTCAATGTGAGTCCATATGTTTTACAGCTGAAGCTTGGCTCATCAACTGGACTATAATCCCAAACACAACAGAAAAGAGAAGAATCAAGGTGGTAAAATTATCCAGTCAAAGTCCAGACCTCAACCTGATTGAAATGCTGTGGTGAGAAGACAGGAGAGCAGGTTTGAGGTTTCTGTTGCTGAAAACAAGATGAAACAGAAACGTAGAAGTCCAGAATGAGTTCACTGAACTCCAAGGTAATGAAGCCAAGTGTTTCTTACAGCAAATCTTTCTGAGGAGCGTTTTAAAAGAAAAATCTGATCCTTTTTTTAAAACTAAAAGGAAGAGATCAGAAAAATCTCAACCATAAAGTGGATGTATGTTAGGAAGCGCCCTCAGGACTCCCAGGAAAACGAACCACTGGTCCCAAAACATAATTTTCACACCTTTCAGTGAGAGTCCGTTCATGCAGCAGGAACGTCTAAATGTAAATAGCTGGAGACTAAGTGTGCACCCAGAAAGTCTGGCTTTCAGAAGGAACTTCTGCTTGATTGGGGTTTTTCCTGCTGGGACTTTAAAGGAGGATCACTTTGATGTAGCTGCTGCTTCTTGCTTGCAGCAGAAGTTGTGCTCTTGGTTGTCTTTGTTATGTTGTGGTTTGATTCATGAATGCAGAGAAGTGGTTTAAACCACAGCCATCATTCTCCGTCTCCAGGACTGCTAAGCTCTCCAGCGTTTTATTTATGGGATTTATGGGGGTTTGGTGTTCCTGTCCACAAAGCTACAAGGACATTCCTGAGCTTGTAGAGCTGGCAGCATTTACGTCATGCAGGTCCTGCGTGATGAAGTGTAAAGCATGAGGCGAGTAAAACACTTGACATGGAGTTGGTCTATAATGTTGGACTTTAACCTGACTTGATGAAGAGCTTTAAAGTCTTCAGTTTGGGTTGGATGAAAGAACCATACAACCAGTGTTTCCACATCCCTAGAATGTTTTTTACATTTTTTCTCATTAAAACCACAAAGTTGATATCTTTCATTGGGACTCCATGAGACAGACCAACGCTAAGTTGTGACACATGGTTTCATTTTGCACGCAGCCATGTGTCCCTGAGACAGTACCTTGTAAACCACCTTGTGTTGCAGTTGCAGCTGCAGGTCTTTAGTTGTATGTATAAGCGTTTGACGTTAGTTGGCGGTCTGGGTTTGGTGGCTGCCGTGTTAGCTGCATGAATGTTCTCATTCATGCAACTAATGTCCTGTTTTAAGTTCTTCTGACAGTAATTTAACAAACCACGACTCGCTTAAAGGTGCTTAAAGTCACATCATAGCACCTCTGTACTCCTCACCGTGTGACGGCGTTGTGCTCTCCAGGCTGGATCAGGTGAGAGAAGTAGTCCTCGACCACAGAAGAAGTCAGGTGTTTCTTCAGGTAAGGAAAGTAGAGAGGATGACGAGCGATCACTCCTGTAGACATAAGAGGGATTGGTGTTTGACTCTTTCGATATTATGGTCTTGGTTTTTAACTTTTGTTTGTCAGGTAGGTTGGTAACTATCGTCAACACATAATCACATCGCTCCCAACACTTCCTGTAAACTCCGCCACTAAAAATATACCAACATTTGATCAATGAGATGACTGGACTGGCACTGATTGGTGTAGACTAGTACTGACTATAGCTATAGCCTGGTATTGACTGGTAACGGCTGGTATAGATCAGTATAGACTGGGTTAGACTAGCAGACTCTGGTATAGATTGAAACGGACCGGTACAGACTGGTAAATGGCTAGTGCCAAATGGCAGAGGCCGGTACAGACTGGGAGGAACTGGCACACTCTGGTATAGCTTGACACAGACCAGTAAAGACAGGTAGAGGCTGATGAAGAATAGCATAGCCTGGGATGGATGTGTATGCTGGGGTACGATGGTAGTCCTGCTGCTGTAGACTAGAATGGAGTGGTACAGACTGGTACAGACCAGTGTAGACTGGCATAGTCTAAGATAGACTGGCTGCATAGAGTGTTCAGCCTGGTATAGACTGGTACAGACTGGTACAGACCAGTGTAGATTGGTATAGTCTAAGATAGACTGGCTGCATAGTGTTCAGCCTGGTATAGACTGGTACAGACCAGTGTAGATTGGCATAGTCTAAGATAGACTGGCTGCATAGTGTTCAGCCTGGTATAGACTGGTACAGAATGGTATAGACCAGTGTAGATTGGTATAGTCTAAGATAGACTGGCTGCATAGTGTTCAGCCTGGTTTAGACTGGTACAGAACTGGTACAGACCAGTGTAGATTGGTCATAGTCTAAGATAGACTGGCTGCATAGTGTTCAGCCTGGTTTAGACTGGTACAGACTGGTACAGACCAGTGTAGATTGGCATAGTCTAAGATAGACTGGCTGCATAGTGTTCAGCCTGGTTTAGACTGGTACAGACTGGTACAGACCAGTGTAGATTGGCATAGTCTAAGATAGACTGGCTGCATAGTGTTCAGCCTGGTTTAGACTGGTACAGACTGGTACAGACCAGTGTAGATTGGCATAGTCTAAGATAGACTGGCTGCATAGTGTTCAGCCTGGTTTAGACTGGTACAGACTGGTACAGACCAGTGTAGAGTGGCATAGTCTAAGATAGACTGGCTGCATAGTGTTCAGCCTGGTTTAGACTGGTACAGACCAGTGTAGATTGGCATAGTCTAAGATAGACTGGCTGCATAGTGTTCAGCCTGGTTTAGACTGGTACAGACTGGTACAGACCAGTGTAGATTGGTATAGTCTAAGATAGACTGGCAGCATAGTGTTCAGCCTGGTATAGACTGGTACAGACTGGTATAGACCAGTGTAGGTTGGTATAGTCTAAGATAGACTGGCTGCACAGACAGTTCAGCCTGGTATAGACTGGTACAGAATGGTATAAATTGGTACAGAGTGGCATAGAGTTGTATTTACCGGTATGGATTCCTATATACTTTTATTAGTTAAAATAAAAAACACAAGAACATGGATGCATACAAAAGCTGAAATTTAATTTACTGATTGGCTTCACCGAGCTGCTGCTGAGTCACGGTCTCACCTTCACCTTTATATCTATCATTACAGGAGTATTTAAACATTGAACTGACGTCTGAAGCACTGCATACATAATTCTGATCAGTCTGGGTCTTTGGCGTCATTAAAATGCAATGCTGAGGTTCTCACCAATGTTTGCCGAGTCTCCTTTGTCACCGCTCCGTGCGTATGCCAGGTCCTCCAGTCTGTAGGTGTGTGGTCCGCTAGGCAGGTCTGAAAGGAAACCAGAAAGACCTGCGTGTTTGGCTCAGATTCTTGTGGTAAGACGGAGGCAAACACGCATTCAGTCTGTTAAGTTGTTTTTTCCTGCCAGTCGTCTGCTTTGTTCCAATGCAACCCATTCAGTTCAAGTTGAAAGCTCTCAACAAACCATTAAAGCTCATAAAAAGTCTAAGAATGTCAACAATCAATGAAATTAGCGCAAAAACAATGGGTGTATGAGGACATCTGTAACCAGTTTCAGGCCATTTCCAACATAAAGATGTCTGTTTTAACATTAAGGCTGTAGAAACCTGTCATCTTTCCAAGAAGCATTTTTGACAGTCACTAACTGGGCCTAATGGATCTTTTATGGAAGCCACTTATCTTCATTTCTGAGGCACGCCTCTGTAAAGCTGAATGCATGCATAAAACCACTAAAACTACTTGGAAAACGTGACCGTAGTTTGGGTGAATGATCCAGAGGTGGTTGATGCTGCAGAGCCTGTTTTATGTGTTTGATTTTGCAGATAAGTGCAGCACCCTAATGCTGAGTTTTCATTCAGCACTGCAGGGTCTGAAGTTCTGCTGAGTGCTGAGCAGAACAAAGTGACGGAAACACCGCTCCAAAGAGCGTAAGGTTGAGAAGCGGCACCGCTTGTACTGTTAGAGGTAAGTAAACACAAAGACACAAAGAGAACCCTGGTTAATTCTGAAGGGCCGAGCAGTTCTCACAATCGTCACACTGTTTACATTACTGATTCAAATTTTTACACTTGTTCAATACACCTGAAGTTTTTTCATAAGTTAACAAACATTAAAATAAAGCAACTGTCTCTTTAAGGACTGGGGACTGGTATATTTAACGACAACCAATCATCAGAACCTTTAAACACCCATGAAATCCCAAGAGAACCCTGGTATCTCATTTAAAAACCCCATGAATCACAGTAGAACCTCTAACCAACTCAGTGCAAAATGAAGCGTCTTTTTTAATCTAACGACACCTTTACCACCCAGGCAAATACCTCAAGACCATCGATATCATGCTAAACAGCCCCGATGGGCGGAGGGCGATGTGACGATCATGAAAGGTTAGAAATTATCGTTGAGCTGCCGAAGCAGACATCATGAGAGGCAGTCTATACATTGCAGTTCTATGTTCTCACTCAGACAAAAGTCATACAAAGCTTTAATGTAGCTAAGAGGAAATGATTACTGAAGGTAGAGAAAGTGAGGCAGAGACATTTAAATCACCAAACGGCACCAAGGGTTAAATGTAGATGAACTTTGAACCTTTGCCAAAGCTTTTTGACGATGCTGCGTCCTCACTTTGTGCAGAGGGAAACTACATGAGCAGCCCTCTGCTCCAGCTGCTGCTAGCTGCCTAATGCTAAACAGACAAATAGCATACAGCTAATTCAGACCACTTAGCTTCCTCCCTGCTCACAGAAACAGAACACTGTCAATTTCTCTAAACGAGTTATGATTTTATGTAGGGAGATCGTGATGAAATCATAATCATCATAATCATGGTTCGGTCTGAGACGTTTGTTCACCTGCATCGGGCACATCCTGATCACAGGTGGGAGGAGCTTCTTCCTGCTTCTGTTCAGGTGTGTTCGGTTCTGTGAGCGACTGGACCAGCTGTCCAGTAACATGAATGTCCACCTGCAGTAACGTTGATGCTTATGGTAAAAGGCCATTTTATCTGGAGATATGAATCTTTATGCACATGTGGGACACATGGTGTTGGTTTTCCCATAATCACAAGAACTCCTGACATAAGACCAATGAGATCATATGTAGCTTATTTCCATCCAGATCAAACTCACTTTTATCTGGGATTTAGGATGTAAGAAGAAAAACGGCTTCAAGACTGGAGACCTGTGAGCAGAACACAAGAAACAGGCTTAAAAATATCACAAACAAAGCGAGGTCCTGAAGGAATGATGTTTTCTCTGAGGGTTCTGGAAAATAGTCGTCTCTGCAGGGAGAAGAACTCACACTCTGGGTCGCCCGCCAACAATGCCGGTGAGTCCAGGAGCTGCAGGTTTAGACAGAAAAGAGAGAAAACAAGTTCAGGCTACCAGAAGGTCACCTGAGGTCAGGTCAGATTCCTCTGCCACAAATATCTAAAGTGCATCGAGAGTCGGAACCGGCCGGAGTCGGGCAGAGTTCACTCAGAGTTGAAAAAGTCCAACCCGAATGCGGTTCAGGAGGTCGTAACCCCTCTTATCTGCAGCCAGCCGGGAGAATGCAGTTCAATAAACCTCTGTGTGTCTGTTTACTGCTCACTGACTTTTTATACACCAGAGACAATTAATTAATGTCTGGGAAAACCCGGTTTAACCCACATGCTTCAGCTGTACTCCACTGACTGAGGAGAAAAATCCACAAACAACTGAATGAACTTTGGTTCACACTTTGGTTTTTTCTCTGCTGACGATTTATGATAAGGAAGCTAAAATGGCTTCCTATGTGTTACTGTATCTATTTAATAAATAAATACACAAACTGACCAGGCTGCTTCATAAACAGCTAATTATATAACGCGTGGTGTTGTCACGGAGACTGCTGTGCAGTTCGTTCTCTGAAACTTTGGCAATAAACATACAGAGTGCTGCATCTGGTCGATGAGAAAACTGGTTGGGTTGGTAGGGTCTGACCTTCATTCACCTCATCTTCCTCGTTTGATGGTGACAACGCACCAAATCTAAAATGCATCAAACTAAACAGAGGAATCACAGTTTCAAGAGACAAATCATGGAAACCACTCCGAACGTTACACCAGAAACAGAACCAGGACTACATGTCGTGGTCGAGGCGCGGGCCGAGCTGCTCAGCAAGGAAAGATACGGGAAAAAACGCAGCGATGACAGAAACGAAGCCCACACTGAGTCAGTGACCCACATCTGAACCAATAGAAATGTTCATCAGATTTTACACCAAGGAGTGTTCAGAGAAAGGCTCTTCAGAGCCAACTCTTCCCCGGGGCTCATTATTGGGTCGTTCTGACAGCAGGATGGTTCGATGAAGACATGTGGTCCAGTTTTACGTCACCTCACTGGTCAGAAACAGAAACTATAGAACTATCTGATCTGCTCGGGAGTTAGAAGCGTTTAATCATGATGACATTCTTATATAACCAGTTTAAATCAGTGCTTCACCATAAGCAGAGGGGTTCATATGGATGTTCTGGTTCTATCAAAGACACATCTGTGTGGAGACGAGGGTGCAGAGTGATTACCGTACCCATGCCGGTGCCTGCAGGAGCGACTTCTCTGGAAAAGATCTCCAGAGCTTTCTTCTGTTTGTGGTGGACAGCCATCCAGATCACAGCCTCTCTGGAGTCCTGAACACACACAGAAACCCAAAGTCAGGTTTAACCAAAGAGGAGACCCAGAACCGCTGAGGAAATGGCAGGAAAAAGAAGACTGACAGTGGCTCCGCTCTGACCCTGACCCGGCTCTCTAAAGGAAACTCTGGGGGTAAATGTAGGGCAGGAGAGGATCGAAACAACGTCTGTGTCGAATGAAGAACAAATGAGCACCATAGGGAGTTCAGAGGCTTGAAACAGGCTTAACTCTGACCCGGACCCAATGGTTTAACAAGGGGGTACAGAGGAATGATGTGGACTTAAACTACACCAAAGGAAGAAGGAACACCGAATGACCGTCTAGTAAAGACTGGAGTTAGAGTAACGTAGCACCCTGAACAGAACTAGAGAGATTAGAGGTTTCAGAACCACCTTGTGGAAATCAAAGCACACTTTCTGCTGCTTCAGTCAGGTTCTGGTACTGAAAAGATGCTGCACTCCATCATTCTGCAGGGAGAAAGTGGAAAACATTTAAGACACCTGCCAATCTTCCTAGCAGTGGTGATCCCAGCAAATTCACGCCAACATCAGAGAAATGACAAACACACAGGAGCTCCAACTGAGACTCTACAGGCCTCAGCTAGCAGGTTAAAGGTTAAAGTTCATCACAAGACAGTCAGAAAAAGATTAAAGCAGCATAGTTTGCCTGCAAGGGTTCAAGGAGGAAACCATTTCTCCTGAAAAGGAACATGGCAGCAGGACTTTGGAAGGTTGCATCAGAACAAAACACAAAACTAAGTGTCTTTTTGACAGTTTAGACCAGAGAAGAGAAGTGTCTCTATTAAGCACAGAACCATGTTTGAAAAAGCCCGGATATCAGCACAAACATGTGACACCAGCCAAGCACGGTGGTGGTGGAGTCATGCCTTGGTTTGTTTTGCAGCCACAGAACTGTGGAGTCACTGAGTCAACCACGATCTGCTCTGTATGAAACAGTTTTCTCGAGTCAATGTGAGGCCACCTGTCCAACAGCTAAGGCTTGACCAAAACTGGGTCATCACCAGGACAACGATCCCACACAGCAGCAGATCTACTACTGCTGAAAAAGGAAAGAATCAAAGGGCCTAGTCAAAGTCCAGGCCTCAACCTAATTGAAATTCTGAGGTGTCCAGAAACAACTATCTGCAAACCTCAGAATCCGGACCAGATTCAGCCGATGTGGGGGACATTTTTCAGCTTTAGAACCTGATTTTAAAACTTTTAAAACCTGGATTGGATGGAGTAGAACTGAAACCGGTCTCAAACTGGACCTACAAACCAAACTACCTTAAAATGAACCATTCGACCCAAATGAGGATTTACCGACTGACCTGAACCCGAAAAGACTCAAGTAACCCGAACTGAAAATGACTGGATAACGACTGACAAACAACCAAAACTGTGACAGAAGAATCAAAGAGACCAGTTGACTGAGACTGGACCGGACCAACTGTTCAACAACAGAACACTACCACACACTAGAACTTACCAAGAACCAACTGACCCAACCCAGGAAAGACCGAGTGACCAAACCTGCCACAGACAGACTAAAGGGGCCGATTAACTGACACTGGACCAGAATAACAGTCCAATATTAAAGCGGGTCAACTGAAGATTTGGCCTAGGTTAAAATGAGCCAACCAACAGATTAACCGAGACCAGAACGGACCCACTGACTGACCCAGACTAGAACACACAGCATAAACACTTGCTCCGCCAAATGGACTTAGTCTTTGGAAGACCACCTAATCTTGACTGGACCATCTGATCGACCAACTCAGACAGAACCAGCTGAAGAACCGACCCAGTCTGAAGGAGACAGACTGCCCCACCAGTTCTACACTGGGAATGCTACCAGAGTATAATGAACCGACCCCAGTCAACCAAGTGGAACAAGTTAGAGCAATCTAATCGACAGAAGTTGGACCGGGACCAAGACTGGCTTCAACTAACTTACTGTTTTGAGGCCAGGACCAGAACAGTCCAAATAATTTCCAAAACCATTAGAGCAGTACCGACCTAAAACCCAACCATCCCTGGTTGGGGTCCCTACCATCTTCGGCGCCGACTAGAGAACTTTTATCCATTTTTGGTCTTTTAAAATAATTATGTGAAAAATACGTTCTGCTGTATTATGATATGTTCTGTTTTTCTTACCTTTCTGCGAGCGTTTGGCCCATAAGTGTCTTCAGCTCCTAGAACCTGGATGTTGACCGAGTTAAAGTCGTCGAGTCCAAACTGCTTAAACATTCTGCTTGTCCTAAACAAACAATGCAAGTTGATTTGATTGGTAGAGCGGCCATTAAGAGACTGAAACTGTTTTAAAACTAAACAAACAACCTTCATTAAACAGAGTCATAACGAGCCTTAATTACATTGTGGTCCAAGTTCTGGACAAGAAAAACATGCAAACATTAAAGGAATTAAAGATTTACTGCTGCTACCAGTATTCACCTTAATAATATAAAGTAACTGATGGGAAACAACTGCAACAAGATAAACGACTGAACAGAAAACCTAAATTTCGGGCCGCTGTTTCTTCCACGCACCGTTTGATGATGCTGTCTGCGGTCCGCCGGGCCTTCTCAGCGGCTCTGGGCCCTCCGACGGGACACACCGCCGTCGCTCTGAAACCATCCATGTAGGTGGCACAAACCTGGACATCAGAATTAAAGGTTGCCGTGAGGTCTCTTCTGCTGCTGTTAGCGCCCTCTGCTGGCGGCGCTGCTGGGTTACCTTATAGTGATGAGAGGGCGTGGACCCTGTGGCCCCGGTGACTCTGACAGCACCTCCTTCTACATCTGGACAAATACAAACATATTACCAACCTTACAGAACCAGAACACGGATCAGGGTTTAACAGCAGCAAAGTTCAACGAGAACAAAAACTTTTTTATTTCAAACTGTCATTAAATTACTTTATTTTGACAACTTTGTTGAAAGACTATATCTGTTTAAAGTAGCAAAATTCATAAAATATAATATGAAAATTTTACAATTTTAAGATTTTAACTGTAGGCAAAAAAAAAACAATTTTAGTTTTGCATTTTATCTTTATTTCTCCATTTTAAATGTATAAAATATGTCCTATTAATTATTAATAATTGTCCTTAAAAAACTACAAACGTTCTATTTAAATGTTTTCTTTCATATTTCAACATAATTCTATATTTTTTTGTTATTTATTGTTTAATGCATTTAATTTATAAGTTGCTGTAATGTTTTAAGAAAATAGGTTTCCTAGATTTTCAGTTTGCAATAATTTTACCAACTAATTTTTAAACTATCTCTTAATATTTGTAGCTTTTCTACAATGTTTTATAATTTTCTAACAGCTACGTAAACTAAATCAACGTTCTTTTTGTACCATGGTTCATTTAGTTTCTTCGTCTTTTGCCTCCAGCTGAACCTGTCAGACCTCTCCTAGAGCTCCTTGTCAGCTCCATGGCCTCATTGTTGCTTAAGTACACAGAAAGGAGGAAGAGGTTTGTTCCTCTCCTCCTCCTCTCCAGTTCTGGACCCCTTCTCTCACCTCCTGTTTTCTCTTTGTTCACCCCCGTTTGAACCGAGCTGCAGGCTCACCACTGGCCCGTCTTCGGTTCACTTTCCCGCCTTGTTAATGTTTAAAGATAAACTGTCAACGAATGAGACGGGTCAGCAAGTGGTCAAACAGGGTCTGAGAGTTCAGTTCCATTAGACTGAAATATTTACATTTTTTAGCAGCAGCAGGAGCTGAAGGTTCCCGTCGCACTGACGGTGAGCACAACATCAACCATCTAACCTTTCGGGTCGATTCTGACTGGACTGTGTGGTTTCAGGAGGAAAAGTTTACTGATAGTTTTAGGTTTTAGGCGCTGCTTTTATTTTTCCTGCCAAAATGGTGGATTATTATTAGAATTTCATGTGATAGACCAGCGGGGTCCAAAGTCAGTGATCAAGGGCCGGAATCCTGCATGTTTGGAGTTCTTTCCCTGGTTCAAAACACCTGAATCAAATGATGGTTCATTAGCAGGCCTCTGCAGAACTTTATGACATGCAGAGGAGGTAGTTGGACCATCTGAATCAGCTGTTCTGGACCGCCATGTGATAAACTAACACAAAAGGTTTCATAATGTGAAGTCAAGTGAAAATTATACATGTTAAAGATGCTGAATAAAGATCTGAAAAGTGTGGCATGCATTTTAGTCAGTCCCCCATGTCCCTGCTGAGGAGAAGCATCCCTGTTCATATTGTCCCACTTGAGCTGTGGATTTCTGCAGCTCCTCCAGAGTTACCATCAACCTCTTAACTGCTTCTCTGATGCTTTCCTTGACCAGTCAGTTTAGGTGGGTGTCCATGTCTTGGTAGGTTATCAGGTCCATCCTCTCTCCATGTTCAGATGATGAACTGAATGAACAGAACTCTGGGAGAGGTTCAGAACTTGGGATATTGTTGTAGAACCTAATCCTGCTTTAAACTGAACCAGAACTTCCTTCCTGAGCTGTCTGCTGTGTGTGGTTTCATTGTCTCTATTAAACCTAAAAGGGACACATGTACTTGACATGAAGTAGCAACAAGAAGGCCTTAAAGACAAAATATTAGTAGGCCTGATGATCGTACCTGAGGAACTCCATTACAATTGTCTCAAGTAATGATTGAAGTGGCCTTTGTGAATGTAAATACGTACGGCAGAGTGGCGGTTCTGGATGCAGTGTCAGCTGTGGGACTGAGGATCATGGCTGTCCAGGTTAGGCTCGCTTCCTGAAATGTTTTTACATTCCTTGAATGATTTAAATATACTTTGAACTGAAGAGGGAGAAATCTGCAAATCCTTTTCAATCTTTCCTACCTACATTATGACCTCAATGATCTGTTGACATTACAAGTTGGGAAATCATCCTCGCCTTTGATTATCCTTAACTGGTAGGTTTATATCAGCTATTACATCTTTGCTGATCAGTATTCCTGTGATTTTTGAACGTTGAGGACATTTTTCCCTCCTTAAATTTATACAGCATGACTTTTTGAAGGTAAAATGTACAGATTTGTTTTTCAAAAATACACATTTTCCGCTGATTCTGTTCCCTCTTCCTTCCTAAATGAGGCATCATGGTGCAAACTGAGTTATACATCGACCTACATGTGTGAAATATTCTGGATGTACTTAAGCCAAATGTATACACAGCTCTTATTTACTCAGGCTGAGCAGAAGGAGGGAGAGCTGAGGGTGGAATTTCAGAAATCTGGCAACAGTAGTGAATTTTCTCTCTATCAATCAAAAAAGTTCTGAATTAATGACCAAACAGGCGGAAAATGAGGCGTTTTATCAGCGAGGAGTTGTTCAGCAGAAGGTTTCTGGGGTTCAACTGAAGGTTAGACACTGTTGCAGAGCTGCCCATGGGTTCAGTCAGGGGCTGATGGATCCATGTTTAGGTTTATAAAAGGAAAATCTGTGACTGATAGCTGATATAGAGTTTAATGGAGGTTCAGAGGAGGGTGAAGGGTTCAGTCAGGGGGCCAAACAAAGCTCCAGATGCATTTGTTTAGGAGTTTTTCAGGGTTATGAAAACAGTCAGCAGTTCAAACTGTGGTCATGTCCTCAGCACTCTGTGTGTGTGGTTACCGGGTAGTTCCTGGATTGCCACCTGGCTAAAATCACAGATGACGTCAGGCAGCAGGTATCTCCGCGGGTCGCCGATCTCGTACACCAGCTGCTCAGCGACGGTTCCAAAGGAGACCAGGCCGCCGGTTTTTGGAGGCTTGGAGAGGACGAAGGAGCCGTCTGCGGAACATTCAACCACCGGGAAGCCCATGTTATCCCTGAGAGAGGATCAGATGGCAGTGGTCAGGTTTCTGTCTGTGTCAGAAACCTAGTCATGACATTTTAATCGTTCCTCTTGCAGCTGTGTGGTGTCCATATTAACCTACAACCAAAGGGCCAAACATTGAACTGGAAACAACATTCTTTAAAGCACTTTTGAGGCCTTTTTTGTTTTTTATTCTTCCAATGAAAACAGGTTTATGTTTTTAGGCATGTTAGGGGCAAAATGTCTGCATGAACACTGATATCATTTTGACCACGCAAATTCAGCTTAAAAATATGCAACATTCAGAGTGAATTATCTGTACATTCTTTAGCATGTTGCACATATATTTACCCTGCAGAAACACCAGTTTCAGCATCTTTAAACCGGAAACCTCATTTATATATTTAATCAGTAATTCGTTTCATTGATTCAAGATTAGTTTTCCAGGTCTTGAAGGTTTTTTTTTTTCACCTCATTTACATCTTCCTGCTATGGATACAGCGCTCTGATTATTGGACTGTATCTTGTCTGTCATTATTGTTTCCATTGTTTATTTATCCTTCCTAATATTACCTTACTAGAGGTTGACCTTTAACCTGTCCTGCTGCTGAAACTATTTAATTTCCCTCTAGGGGGATGACAAAGTTCATCTTATCTCTATATTAATAATTGTATGATTGTTTTAGACATTTATGAGCTCATTTACTCGACTGTTTAGAGGGTGGATCCCTGCAGCCTGGAGCTGGTAGCGTTTTATTCATTCACTGTTGTTCATTGTAGGAGAAGATCTCTCCTTTCTCTCCGTTTTTCATCCATCTTCTCTGCTTCAGACACTCAGACTCACTAAAAGTCCTCCTCACTGCTCCTAACATCTCCTCACGTTAAAAGCTCTCTGAAGGTCTAAGATGCTTCCTGAATAACTTTTATCTTACCGAGGGAAAATTCTAGGAAAAATCTTTCTTTGTTCTTAGAATGACGCCACTAGGAGCTACTTGTAGACTTGGGATTCTTTGTGAATACGGGCCCAGATCTTTGTTCTGTTGAAACTGACCAGTCAGGAACTTGGTGCCAGTCGGTGAAGATCCCTCCAGTACTCTGAGCTCCACACTCTATGAGATGACCTGCAAGGCTGAATAAAAATAACAACGATAAAAGCTTTAAAATTAGCATAAAAACATTCTGATGAAAAGGTGATTTTTTCCATATTTTATGTTTTATTGAAAGTTCATTTGATTTTCAAATAATTTGCAAATAATATGTAAGAACTCTATTAGTTTTCACCACTGAGTCTAATTTAGTAGAGTATGTTTTTAATCCTTTAACTTATTTTTTTCTTGATGTAAATTAATTCTGAATAAACTTAACAGTTTAAACAGACAGAAATGCAACAATATAATAAATAAAAAAGTCAAAGCTGTAAAAAACAAAATCAAAAATGGTGCAAATGAAAGTTTAGGTCTGAAAAAAATCTAAAATACTTTAAATATTGCAGAAAAGCCTTCTCCATAAAACGTTGAGATGGGTTAAAATCTCTAAATGTTTCCTTGAAAAACAGATTTATATAAGTAGAAAATGATTTTTCTGCTCTGAATTGGTTTGTTTGCTTCTTGGCCTGAGTTTTAAAAGATTACCTGCATTTTACACGAGTAAAGAAATCTGGGGTGTTGAACAGCTCTTGGTACAGTGGCTTAAAAAATTATTAAACAAAAGGAAAAAAATGCCATGTGCAAATATGTATTCACGCCCTTTGAATCCCTTAAAATGTTCTGGTGCAACCAATTACCTTCAAAAGTCCCATAATTAACGAAATTAAGTCCACCTGCGTGCAGTCTAGGTGTCGCAGGATCTGTCAGTATAAACACACCTTCTCTGAAAGGCCCCAGAGGCTGTCACACCACTAAGCAACAGACATCACAGTATGAAGACCAAGGAGCTCTGAAGTCAGGGTGGGGTCAAAAAAATCATCTAAATCTTTAATATTCCCCTGGAGCTCCACCAAATCCATCATCAGCAAATGGAAAGCACACGGCACCACAACAAACCTGCCCACCAAAACTCATGGACCGGGCAAGGAGGGCATTCATCCGAGAGGCAGCACAGAGACAAAAGGTAACCCTGGAGGAGCTGCAGAGTTCCACAGCAGAGACTGGAGTATCTGTCCAAAGGACCACGATAAGCTCCACAGAGCTGGGTTTTCTGGAAGAGCGGCCAGAAAAAAGCCATTACTTAGTGTTAAAAATAAAAAGGCATGGTTTAAGTTTGCCAAAAGGCACGTGGGCAACTCCCCTGATTTATGGAGGAAGGTCCTCTGGTCAGATGGGAATACAATGGAACTTTTCAGCCACCAAGGAAAACACTGGTGCAAACCCAACACATCACATCACCCCCAGAACACCATCCCCACAGTGAAACGTGGTGGTGGCAGCATCATGCTGTGGGGATGTTTTTCAGCAGCAGGGACTGGGAAACTGGTCCAAGTTGAAGGAAGGATTTATGGTGCTAAATATGAACCTGGGTCAGTCTGCCTGTGATCTGAAACTGGGACGGAGGTTCACCTTCAGCAGGACAATGATACTGCTACAGGAACACTGGAGTGGTTTAAAGGGAAACATTTAAATATGTTGGAATGGCCTAGTCAAAGTCCAGAACTCAATCCAATTGAGAATCTGTGGATAACAAGCAAAAAAACATCCAACATGAAGGAGCTGGAGCAGTTTAGACTTGGGCAAAAATCCCAGTGGCAAGATGTGGCGAGCTCATAGAGACTTATCCAACGGGACGTGCAGCTGGAATTACTGCAGAAGGAGGATCTACAAAGTGCTGATTTTAGGGGGTGAACAGCTAAGTAGCTAAGGCTTTCTGTTATTTGGTCCTATTTGTTGTTTGCATCACATTAAAAAAAAATATACATCTTCAAAGTTGTAGTAATGTTCTATAAATGAAATGGTGCAAACTGTCAAAAAATCAATTTTAATTCCAGGCTGTGAGGCAACAACACATGAAAAATGCCCAGGAGATGAATACTTTTGCAAGGCATATATTAAATAGTTCTGTGTGTTTTTACCTTCCCGCTGCAAGCAAGTCATAATCGTCTCTCTTCCAACCAAACTGCAACAGAAACACAGAGTTTAGGACAAAACGGGTCAAACAACCATCTGACAAACTCCATCCAGTTATTAATATTCCCGAATGTTTAAGGAATCAACGTAAATCTTTTACCACAAATAGCTCTTAGGCGCCTGGAACCAAACTTTGGACAAACATCTGAGTCATCTAAGTCTACATTCTTAGCACTAAATTCAGATTTTTGTTCTGTTTTCTACATCTTTCACTGAAAGCTCCAAATATGGCAAGACATGAGTGTCTCTGCGTTGTCCTGTGATGGACGTGCAACCTATCCAAGGTGAGCCTCTACTGTTACTCACTGACCTCTGATCGGCACCAGCAACCCTGAAAGTATTAAGCAGGTTAGAAAATGAATGAATGGATGTTTGTAATGCTACATTTGACTATGCTAGTGTACATTAGGCTATGCTATGATATGATTTGAAACGTGATGTCACTGTATGCAATCTGCATGCATCTGATAATATAGCAGATGACATAAAAATATATGAGTTATGCTATGAAATGTTATGTTCTGATATACAAAGCAGGACCAAGTCATGAGGTTCTATGCTACGCTGCATCAAGCTATGGAACAGTATGTTGTTCTTGTCGTTTGAGGTTGGAAATTTTGAGCTATAAGATATAAAAATAAAACAAACGTCCACGAGTTCAACCCCAGGCTCAGATTCAATATGGCTGCCGCACACAGAGATGCTAAGGCAGTAAAGTGTTTATCTGTACCTCACATGGGTTTTATTACATCAAACCATCAGCACACGTAGCCCCATACAACCTCTATTAGCGAGCATGTTCCTTTAGCTTTAAATGCATGAAACGGACAGAAATACCTTGTTTTTGGGCCTGTACCGCTAACAGCAGATAGCCTGGTCACTGAGCGCCGTTGTAAGCAGATCCCACAGATGCTCAACTCAGTGATGTCATTGCCAGATCAGATGTTATACGTGTTATGCCATATAACACACAAATGCACTGTGTTTTTATTTTGGGGTCCTAAATTAAATTTCAGAGATTGTAAGATGTTCTTTAATTGTTTTCTGTGCTTTATAAAGCCCATAAATCTGCAGAAAGCAGCTATTTGTATGTCAAATCCCCTCAGATAGTCACTGCAGATGATTCCGGCTGAGTGAAACAACAGCAGCAGGGGTGGGACAACAATTCACTCCCTGACGGATACTAGCAGCCAGCTGTACCGTGTGCATGAGCGGCCCCAGCGTCACAGCGCTGTCCACGCAGCGTCCCGTCACCACGATGTCGGCTCCCAGCTCCAGGCAGCGGCGGATTGGCTCAGCCCTGGACACAGAGAGGGATGTCAGCTGCAGGTGGAATCTACAGGCTCAACTCAGTCAGCGGGATGTTAAAGATCTTATATTCAAATATTTAAGTTCACTAATGATTCCAAAGTTATAAGATTTAAATCAGGTTTTGTCAGAAAACTTGTAAAATAATTTTATTCCAAGTAACTGAAGTTTGTGATTGGCCTTCCATACATAAATAATATATTCTAACTTTCACTGCTGGGTTTTAACCCCAGAAATCGGACTTTCCGGTCCTCATATACATGAGCTGTCTGGTCGCTGTCTGGTCCATGTGTGGTCGCTGTGTGGTCCCTGTGTGGCCGCTGTCTGGTCCCTGTGTGGCCGCTGTCTGGTCCCTGTGTGGCCGCTGGGCCTGGTCCCTGTGTGGTCCCTGTGTGGTCGCTGTCTGGTCCCTGTGTGGCCGCTGTCTGGTCCCTGTGTGGCCGCTGTCTGGTCCCTGTGTGGTCCCTGTGTGGTCGCTGTCTGGTCCATGTGTGGTCCCAGTGTGGCTGCTGTCCGGTCCCTCTGTGGTCGCTGTCTGGTCAATGTGTGGTCCATCTGTGGTCCCTGTGTGGTCGCTGTGTGGTCCCTGTGTGGTCGCTGTGTGGTCCCTGTGTGGTCGCTGGCTGTTCGCTGTCTGGTCCCTGTGTGGTCGCTGGCTGTTCGCTGTCTGGTCCCTGTGTGGTCGCTGGCTGTTCGCTGTCTGGTCCCTGTGTGGTCGCTGTGTGGTCCCTGTGTGGCCGCTGTCTGGTCCCTGTGTGGCCGCTGTCTGGTCCCTGTGTGGTCCCTGTGTGGTCGCTGTCTGGTCCATGTGTGGCTGCTGTCCGGTCCCTCTGTGGTCGCTGTCTGGTCAATGTGTGGTCCATCTGTGGTCCCTGTGTGGTCGCTGTGTGGTCCCTGTGTGGTCGCTGTGTGGTCCCTGTGTGGTCGCTGGCTGTTCGCTGTCTGGTCCCTGTGTGGTCGCTGGCTGTTCGCTGTCTGGTCCCTGTGTGGTCGCTGGCTGTTCGCTGTCTGGTCCCTGTGTGGTCGCTGGCTGTTCGCTGTCTGGTCCCTGTGTGGTCGCTGGCTGTTCGCTGTCTGGTCCCTGTGCGGTCGCTGTCTGGTCCCTGTGCGGTCGCTGTCTGGTCCCTGTGCGGTCGCTGTCTGGTCCCTGTGCGGTCGCTGTCTGGTCCATGTGTGGTCCCTGTATGGTCCCTGTGTGGTTGTAGTCTGGTCCCTGTGTGGTCCCTGTGTGGCCGCTGTCCGGTCCCTCTGTGGTTGTTGTCTGGTCCCTGTGTGGTCGCTGTCTGGTCGCTGTCTGGTCCCTGTGTGGTCGCTGTGTGGTCGCTGTGTGGTCACTGTGTGGTCGCTGTCTGGTCCCTGTGTGGTCGCTGTCTGGTCCATGTGTGGTCCCTGTGTGGTCGCTGGCTGGTCCCTGTCTGTGTGGTCGCTGTCTGGTCCATGTGTGGTCCCTGTGTGGTTGTTGTCTGGTCTCTGTGTGGTCGCTGGCTGGTCCCTGTGTGGTCCCTCTGTGGTCGCTGTCTGGTCAATGTGTGGTCCATCTGTGGTCCCTGTGTGGTCGCTGGCTGGTCCCTGTGTGGACGCTGTGCGGTCGCTGTCTGGTCCCTGTGTGGTCGCTGTCTGGTCCCTGTGTGGTCCCTGTGTGGTTGTTGTCTGGTCCCTGTGTGGTCGCTGGCTGTTCGCTGTCTGGTCCCTGTGTGGTCGCTGTCTGGTCCATGTGTGGTCCCTGTGTGGTTGTTGTCTGGTCCCTGTGTGGTCGCTGGCTGGTCGCTGGCTGGTCCCTGTGTGGTCGCTGTCTGGTCCCTGTGTGGTCGCTGTCTGGTCCCTGTGTGGTCGCTGTCTGGTCAATGTGTGGTCCATATGTGGTCCCTGTGTGGTTGCTGTCTGGTCCCTGTGTGGTCGCTGGCTGGTCCCTGTGTGGCCGCTGTCCGGTCCCTGTGTGGTCCCTGTGTGGTCCCTGTGTGGTCGCTGGCTGTTCGCTGTCTGGTCCCTGTGTGGTCGCTGTCTGGTCCCTGTGTGGTCGCTGTCTGGTCCCTGTGTGGTCGCTGGGCTGGTCCCTGTGTGGTCGCTGTCTGGTCAATGTGTGGTCCATCTGTGGTCCCTGTGTGGTCGCTGTCTGGTCCCTGTGTGGTCCCTGTCTGGTCAATGTGTGGTCGCTGTCTGGTCATGTTTTGGTCCCCTCTGTGGTCCCTGTGTGGTCGCTGGTTGGTCCCTGTGGGGTCGCTGTCTGGTCCCTGTGTGGTCGCTGTCTGGTCCCTGTGTGGTCGCTGTCTGGTCCCTGTGTGGTCGCTGTCTGGTCAATGTGTGGTCCATCTGTGGTCCCTGTGTGGTCGCTGTCTTGGTCCCTGTGTGGTCGCTGTCTGGTCCCTGTGTGGTCGCTGTCTGGTCCCTGTGTGGTCGCTGTCTGGTCAATGTGTGGTCCATCTGTGGTCCCTGTGAGGTTGCTGTCTGGTCCCTGTGTAGTCGCTGGCTGGTCCCTGTGTGGACGCTGTGTGGTCGCTGTGTGGTCCCTGTATGGTCGCTGTGTGGTCGCTGTCTGGTCGCTGTCTGGTCCCTGTGTGGTCGCTGGCTGATCGCTGTCTGGTCGCTGTCTGGTCCCTGTGTGGTTGCTGTCTGGTCACTGTGTTGTCCCTATGTTCATACCCGAGGTAGGCATTCATGCTGTGCAGAGTTTTAGGCAGTGGTTGTCTGCCGCCACCGTCGGCCATCTTTACTTCAGACAGGAGGCTCCTCTGCAGAAAAGGAGAGCTCAGATGAACTAAAACTCTATTTAATAATGAAAACATTTTATATAAATAGAGGAGGGGTCGTACGATGGGCATGAGGTCATCACCGGTCACCACAGCAACCTTCAATTCCAGCCCCGCCTTTTTGATGACTTCCTGTATGGCCTCGGCGCAGGCCAGCGGGTTCACTCCTCCTGCATTGCTGACGACACGGATGCCTGAGGACCAGAGAGGCCTGCATTGGCAGTTGCCATGGAGACGGAGTACATCTGCTGTTGGGTTGTAGACTTACCTTTCCTGTGGATGTCATTGATGAACGGAGCCAGAGCCACCTGGACAAAGTCTGGAGCATAACCCAGGTTCTGCAGAAGGATTTAATCAACATTAAAGCAGTGATAACAGCACCCTCTAGAGGCTCTGAGCTGCCCCTGCAGATGACAATCTCTTGTATTCAGCTCTAGGTCTAATTAACTGATAAAACTTTAACATTTACTTCAATTCTGTTACAGTATACAGCTTAGAGATCACAACAACCATCTGAAATTATAATAAATATCATTACCGAAAAAAAATACTAATAAAGAAAAAAAAGATTAAAATAAAAAAAATACTAAAAATATAAAAATGAAGCACCATTAAAATAAAAATAGTTATGACAAAAAGTAGAGATAAAAAGCAAGAAATGATGATACAGGAATAGACAAAATTGAAAAAATACAACAAGCTAAAAATGAAACAATAAAAAGTTATAACAATAAAATAAAAACAGAAGACAAAACATTTCTACAAAGTCAATATAAATAGATGTTTGAAAATACATCTATTATTACGGAAGCTTGTCTAATTGGGTTTAGAGAGGGCCATGTTTACAGAGTGAGATCTGGAAAAATTTGAGTTGGAAATCAATATTTTGATCAGTCGACACCTGCTGTTGAACCTATGAGACTCACGGGCATCTTCGACCTGGCGGCGGTGAGCAGAGACATGGTGATCTCACTGAGGTAGTCAAACACCAGGAAGTCCAGCTTCCCGCTGTAGATCAGCTGAGGGGCTGAAAGCAAGAACATGGACAGGTTAGAGAGTCTGAACTGAGCAGCACCGCAGGGTATCAACACTGGTGTCAATTCTGGATCAGACCGTTTTAAAATGCGATCATAGGGTCAAAGGTGTGAAGTGGGTTAGGTTGCAGCATGAATTAGAAGGTTGCCATGGTAACTGGTAAGAACAGAGTAAATACATGTTGATTTTTATCCCAGGATGAATACAGATGTTCTGTGAAGGACTCCGAGGTTTGTTCTAGAACAATGGAGAACAAACAGCATCATGAAGACCAAGCCAACCCAGCAGACAGGTCAGGGAGAAGGTTCTGGGTATTTTAAAGCAGGGTTAGGTTCTACAACAATATCCCAAGATTTGAACATCTCACAGAGCTCTGTGCAGTCCACCATCTGAACATGGAGAGAGGATGGACCAACTGCAGACCTACCAAGACATGGACGTCCACCTAGAATGACAGGCTGGGCAAGGAGAGCATTAATCAGAGAAGCAGATAAGAGGGCCACGGTACCTCTGGAAGAGCTGCAGAGGTCCACAGCTCGTGTAGCAGGACAAGTTGTACACTTTACTCGTGTAGAAAGAAAGCCATGAGAAGCCATGTTTGAAGTTTCCCATAATCCATGAAGGAGACACAGTAAAAATGTGGAGGAAGCTGCTCTGGTGAAGCTGAAGGTTTTGACCTTCATGGCAGAAATCTAGCGCTACCTTGACATTTATAGATGAAACATGAGATGGCAGCATTATGCTGTGGGACATACAAGGAAGGGGGGTTGGTTCTGGAAGAACCCCGACCGAGAGGCTGTACAGATCCTCAACATACAGCCAGAGCTACAGTGGAAAGGCCTAGTCAAAGTAATCAGTCTGTCACATAAAACCTCACACAATGTTTAAGGGTGTGAATACTTTTGCTAGGCAGTGTGCAACCAGAAAATATCCTCAAAGAACTGGGCCCCTTGTTGTTCCGAGGAGGCCCTCAATGGACCTTTTTACCTGATGTGGTCGTGTCCCCCCAGAACCCGGAGGCGCAGCCGATCCGGACCGTTTTACAGCTACTGTAACACCTGGAACCGCCTCTGCTGTTCTGGTGGGCCAAACCCAGGCGCAGAAAGTTGGCTCTATAACACAAACTGACGCACTTTTCTGCGCTTCCTCTGCGCCACAGCCGCTCCGAGGCCGAGCGGGACAAACGGAGGAACCGAGGAAACCCAGACATGGTTCGTACAACGGCTTATTTTAGCATGAGGAGAGAAAAGAGAGGAGAAAAGTCCAAACTTCTGTTTCTGTACGAGGAGTTCAAGGTGCGCTGGTGCGTCAACAAAAACAGTCCCACTGGAAACCCAACACGAAAGTTCCGCTTTCGAGTACCTGAGCGTTACTTCTTTCTTTCTTTCTTTCTTTCTTTCTTTCTTTTCTTTCTTTCTTTCTTTCTTTCTTCTTCTTCTTTCTTTTCTTTCTTTCTTTCTCTTCTTTCTTCTTTCTTTCTTTCTTTTCTTTCTTTTCTTTTCTTTTCTTTCTTTCTTTTCTTCTTTCTATTATTGGCGGATCGCAAGCAACTTTAAGGTGCATACCGCCACCTACTGTACATGAGTGTGTAGCAACACTACTTTACATCTATTAAATTCTATTTTTTAATTTTGTATTCTGAAGATAAATAAATAATGCTTTCCTTAATCTGTAAATATCCATTATGTTTCCTTCATTTCCCAATATTCCTTTAAGACTCCATTCTTGTCCTGTCCTTCCAACCATTCTTCTCAATTTCTCCCTTTCAGGTTCATATGTCTTACAGTTCATCAATACATGTTCTACATTTTCTTTCTCTCCACATCTTTCACATTTATCATTATTTTTCCTCCCTATTAAATATAGAATGTCATTTAAATAGGTATGACCTACTCTTAATCTGATCATTATTATTTATTCCCCTCTGTTTCTCTCATTAATATTTTTAATTTGTGAGCATTACTTTAGCGATCCTGACGTTTTTATCAAGAGAAAATATGATTTACACTGAAAGTAATGATCATGCACTTAAAACCTCCTGTAAGGAGAAGTTTAAATCTATTTTCTACCGTCGAAAAAACACGAAAGCCATAACATTTCTAGGTTGCCATCCTTGTTATTTTTATTTCAGTTTTAGTGTTGAACCCCAACTAGCGCTTTGTTGCAGATTTTTATTTTATTTTACTCTTTTACGTATTTAAAAATCCCCAAAATCCAGCTTTATTTCTAATTAATTTATTTATTATTTATGCAAGTAGCAATAATAAAATGTGATTTCTTTGTTGGAAACTGGATGATTTATGTGAGTTGTTCTGTTGGTTCTGCCATTTTAAAGCTATCTTACAACCTGTCATTTAGACAAGGTCAGAACCAAATGTTTTCTTCTACATGACTCTGGATGGTGATTTTGAAGCTTAAAGATGAGTCTGGATAAAAAACAGGATTTGAATGTGCCTTTGTTCAGCCTTGGTTCTGAGAAATTTTCTTGGCCCATTCTTAAAAGAAAAACTCCTTTACTATGATGCTGACGTCACCATGCCTCACTGTAATGTTGAAAAAAGGTTCTATTAATTTCAGAGACTCCAAACAGGATTTTGCCGAATGATTGTTTGAGTTTAAGTTTTTCCGATAGCATCAGCCACAATCTTTGTGAAGCCATCATCAGTCTGGGAAGTTTCTGAAGGTATTGTTCAGCTTGGTGGTTTTCATGTCTTGTCTTTGGTGTCCTGTAAATGCTTCAGATTGTGTTTGCATTTCCATGCCATTCTACACCACAGGTTCATTTGCTATCTTTGCATACATGCTGGGTTGTTTTACCTTAGGATGAGCACCATCGTCTGCAATTGGGTCTGGATTTCAGACTAAATGACAGCTGAGAACGGCAATGAGATTTAAATAATCGGCCCAGTGGGATTAAGTTACATGTGAACATTTGATCAGGTCTGTTTCTCTGTGTTTGTTTAAGACACACCTGCTTTAGGAATATATCTCGAGTAATCACTCAATTCTCTGACAGTCAGAACCCGCAAAACGAAAAATTTGGAAGAAGGACAAGGAAAAACCACTGGCAAGGTCCAAATTATCAGGTACATTTATAGAATTTTTTCAGATATTTTATTCATACGTTGTTGCTACTGGAAAGTTTTTCTTTAGAATGTCCTGGATTATTTATGGATTTGATTATTTACTTGATATATTTCTGGCAATAAAGAGAGTGATCTGTTTCAGTCATTTATTTCTTCATTGAGTCGACTATGTAGGAAACACTTTTATAAAATTGTCTAGATTTACCTTTCCATGCAGTTATCATAACAACCCATTTTATTCGACAGATATTCCTTTTTAAAGAGCAAAAAGTTTCTTCAGCTTTGGAAGAATTTCAGCTAGATCTTCTTTCCAATCACTGAGGTTTGCTGATTTTTGCTCCTGCACATAAACAAATGTCTCCTTTGGTCTAACAAAGCATTTTCAATAACGTTTCATTGGGAACTTGAGTGGGGCCATTGCGATTGCGGTCCTATTGTTTTGTTAGTACAGCGTCCTGTCTTAGTAGAGGTACTGTGGGTCAATAATTGTGATTCTGAGAAAACAAAGTATTTCTATGATATATTCCTGCCATTCCCTTCTGTATAGTATGACATTAGGACAGATTGGTTGAGTAAAACAATCAACCTTTTGAAAGAATTATTACATTTGGAGACTGCTTAGATGATAACATATTTTTATAGAAGACTAAGATTTTACATTTATTGTTCCCTTGAGGACCTTTTCCTTCTCCTTTTCTCTGTTTTTCTTTATTTTTTTAACGAGCTGGACTCCTATCCTTCCTGACTGCCGAAAGTAGCTGATTTAAACATTCATAACTTTGTATACTGTATATTTAATGGTCTCCTACCTTAAGGACCATTAAGTATACCGGATCCTGTATTATCTTCTGCTATTTTATTATTCTATATATGCATTGTTTGCAAGTGCTGAGGTTGAATGTATGCATTTTTATGCAACTTGGTAGGAAACCCGGACTATCAACAGCATATGGGATAATATGAAAATGTTACAGACTAAGAATGATGTATTTTTGAAGGTTCTATGATGTGGCAGGTTTCCACAGGCCAAGTCCTTCAGCTCTCCTTTCACAGATCCGTATTGTTGGCTGCTGAGTATGTTTATATACAACACTGGTAGAAACCTGACTATCATCAGTATATGTAATACCATGAATATGTTACAGACTTAAAAGGAAAATTAATTAGTGATGGTTTAACTTTTCTTCTTTTTTGCTCTTTTTCATAGGCCATGTCCTTAAACTCTTCCTTGTCCTTCAGTGACAACTCCTCGAACATCCCCTTTTACTTAGCATGTGAGCACTCAATTCCCAGAAAAGCGATATTCACTGTGTACAGCATTATAAACGCCCTCCTCCTCTTCCCACTCTACGTCATCGTTTTCCACATGGGGATCCAGAGATGGAGGCATCAGCGCTTGGAACCTACAAGGATGACTATGAGCCCATCCAACTTCTTTACCCTTAACATGATGATTTCAGAGATTATTTGTGTTCTGGGATCAGTTTTCTTTACTCTAGGCCTTTACATTAGAAGTCAGCTTTTGTACCTGTTGGGTGTGTTTTTGTTCGGTATCATTTTACCTGGACAAAGTCTTTTTCATGTCCTCACCTGTGTTGATCGCTATCTAGCTGTTGTTCACCCCATCATCTACATGCAGAAAAGAGAAACACATGGGGTCAAAATTAGAAACATCAGCAACATTTGTGTTTGGCTGCTATGCTTTGGATGGGTGGGGGTGATGAAGTTATACTTGCCAAACTTTCCAGCTGTCCCTTTTTTCTCCATTTTAGCGATCAGCATATGTGTTATGTTTTTCTGCTGCTTTTCTGTTCTCTGGGGTCTAAGTCACCCAGCACCAGGGGAGGTGGGAGATCATAAGAGAAAGGTTGACCAAACCAAGCAGAGGGCCTTTATCATGATCTTGGCCATAACTGTCACTTTAGTGTTGAGATCAGCTGGACTCCTGGTGAGTTTTGGTTTAAAAAATGTGGGCTCACTGGACCAGAGAAGGTTTTGTGGATTGCTGGATTTTGGAATCTTCCTGACCTTTCCCAGTAGTCTGGTTCTGCCTCTTCTGTTTCTGCACAGAGCAGGAAAGCTAACATGCAGGAGATAAACTAGTGTGTTAGGAGGAACAGTTTGGATGACAACTTTCCGGACAGGAGAAAACCAATCTATTGTTTTGTTGCAAGTTGGTCCAAAATTAACCAACCAGGAAGATTTCAAGTACTGAATTAACTAAAGTAAAGAAGGACATATATCAAAGAGCAAAGATTTCAGCTTATTTGTCATTGATTGCACCATTTGTAAAACATTTTTAGTTCCATATGCTTGGATCCTTGTTCAGTCAGTACCCTGTAAACTAGTTCCTAGTGCCTGTTTTAGCAGGATGGTGCATTATATGTTGCTTTTGGAATAATTATTGGGATCCAATTAAGATAATTTTATTTTGTACTGATTTGTAATTAGCGTATTGCTTTGTTCGCTCCTTATTTAACGTAAATAAGTGTTGCGTCATTTTCCAGTTGTTTGTAGCAATTGCGCGATAGAAGATGGGTAGGTTAATTTGCATTTAAGCAGTCTGTCATATATTGTTAATGTTGGTGAGTTTTTCTGTAACAATGCTGGCCTGAAAATAAAAGAAGAAGCTTCCGCCATTTTGGATTTGTGTTCATTACGTTTGGTTCCCACCTCCATGGCCGCTCGACCAGCAAGACAACCATATAACAACACACACCTCCAACTAACATAAAAGAACTTCAATTGAAAAAAACCTTGCTATCTGCCACTATTTTTCTAACTTCCTGTCAGAGCTAGTTGTGCTGCAGCGCTAACACAAGCTGAATGTAAAAAGGAAAAATGTTGCCGGCCTCCTCTAAAACAGTCCTCTATGTAAAAACAACAGTTAAACAATCCAACAATATGTTTATTGCTCTGATTTTCTAACTCTCTGTCGCAGCTAGTAAAGTAAAAACTGCTGAGTTTCAACTTGTCTGTATTGTTTTGTCTTATTTTTCTCTTTCTTCCTACAGTATTTTGTTAGTAACACTCTCTATGTATTCAGGTAATAGAAAAGACGTTGAATTTTCAAGAAATACCCATTTTAAATGCACTTATAAAACAACAAAAACAGTTAAACCTTAAATTATTACTATTCCTTTTGGGTTAAGGCGTAATGTAATGTTTTAATTTCACCAACGTTTCCTCTGAGTGGAAGTAGTGATATTAATGGTTTAGAGCGATCCAACAAGCTCCCGACTTGAATCTGATAGAGAATCTGTGCAGGGAGCCAACAAATTAATGATCAAAATACCAGTCTAAACATTAAAAAGACTGGTCAGCAATTATAGGAAGGGGCTGACTGTGATGAAGGCTACATGAGTGAATGAAGAACCTGTTAAGTTTTGAACTGACAGAAAAATTGAAACCACAGTACCATCTTCTGGTGAAATGTGAGTAGTGCAAATGGACGCCATATGTTTCAGACTGATTTATTTGCAATAAATAAAAATTTATGTAACCTTTTCTTTCCACCTTACAATCAATATGTGTTACTTTGTGTTGTTCTGTCACATGAAATCCCAGTGAAACACCCCGAATGTTTGGGTTTCATGTGACAAAATGGGAAAATCATCAAGCAATGGGCAAGCCACTCTGTTTGGCAACACCTTTGTACATCAGAGAAACCAAGACATTTACCTGGAGGTAATAAGTGTGAAGCCAAAACCAACTAGTTTGTTGTGTTCATTATGTTGCCAGCAGGTGGCGTTAGTACAGAGATATGATTGCACAGATATGTAAGAAATGAGCTTCAAGGCTGCTGTGCTTTGCTGCTGTTTTACCTTACAATAAGTGCTGCTAGTTAATTTTTCTGCTGCTACTTAAATCATATCATCTTTTTTAAAGAAACTGTTAGTTAAATTAAAAAGATATAATCAGTGAACTTTTGAGTTTTTATTTGTTTTCGACCAAGAAGTGAAGTACGACCACTGCAGCAACCACATGCAGGAAGCTCTAATGAACTTCACTCCGTCATTGTCTCTGAGCCTCCTGGTCCAAGCTTGGATTTAAATATTTTCTCATGAGTGGTTCTGAAACTTTTAAATACATGCAAACCACTTTCTGCTGTGAATTCTGCAGAGGCAAAGAGAATAAATGATACAACAGGAGAAAGTAGGGTGCACTCTGTGGAAATTACTAACAGGATACAACTGCATCCGTTTAGAAAAATAATGGCAAAGTTTGACTTCTTTTTAACTTCTGTATTTATTTCTATTTCACTGAGTTAACAGAGGCAGCACTTTCAGTTTAAATTGTATTTATTGGATGCAAAGGTTGCTCTTTGTCTTGTTGAGGTCTTTGGACTGATAAAAAAAACGTATCTATCCTGTAAATCATCTAATGATTGAGACACTGATTCATTTTAAAACATTTACATCCATCTTTATACGCATTAAACAGCTATCAGCAATAGCTGTGATGATATTTTCTTATTATGGACGGACTGCCGTAGTGGTGAAATTTCATAATTACTTGGAAAGAACGTTTTGTATAAAAATAAGAAATAAAAGGCCGTGTATATAGAAAGCGTCAATTTGCTTTAAATGGTCCCTGCTTTAAGAGAAGTTCTCCATCTATGGCCACAGAGAGGACAATAAATAGTGAGCTTGTGTAAACAGCAAAAAGACCGCTCGTGCGTCATTTGAACTCCGGACTGCAAACAGCCTCCAGTAGATTGGAATGGATGACATTTCTTTAAGACTGGAGCGCTGAGAAGGACCAAACCTGGCTGAAGAGGTGTGTGTTTTTAACAAATCTGAAGCTTTTCACTTTAAATTTGATCAAAATTGTTCTATATTTTAATTTTTCTCCTCGAGTCACAGAAATAATTTAAATGTATTTTCAGTACTAAGTGGTAATAATGCTTAGTGTGGACGGTATGATGCTGAGGGGTTAAAGACGCTGGCTCTCAGCCTCTCCAGTTGTCTTTGGACCATCAGTCTTCAGTCCTGAAGTGCTCATCACTGCATTAGTTTATGTACTCCCAGTAAAACTACAATCCACTTGTCTAAAAGTTCTTAGGAAGGAAAAGTAGTATGTACTTGTTAAGTGGAAAAAAATCAGTACATGGTGTCAAATGTTTTTTCAATTAAAAACCAGAACAAACTGAGTCCATCTGAGTCAACAGAAGCACCTTTCACTTCAGGTCCAGCTACAGGCCGTTTGGGGTACATCTCTAGCAGCTGGACCTTGACTGGGCCATTTTTACTCTAATATTCTCAGCTGGATTTAGATCTGGACTTTCTGGTCATTCTTACATATAAATATGCTCTTATCTCATCTATCCAGTGTATTTCTGGGTGCATGTTTAGGGCAGCTGTCCTGCTGGGAGGTGAACCTCCTCCCCAGTCTTTTTCAGGTAGTAACATGTTTTCTGATCTGTCTACTATGTTCCTTGGGCTTAATGAATCTGGTTGTTCTCTAACAAACCTTCACAGAACAGCTGGGTTTAAGTTGATCTTAAACTAGACACAGAATGACACAGAAACATCTGAGGGCAGCTGAAAATGTGTCCCCGCAAAGTTAGTTTTATAGAGCAAAAAACATAAAAAACAAAAAATACTCGACTGTTTATGTTTTCTGGCCAACACTACCACAAAAGTACTAACATATCCACACTGTCAATCTGAAAACAGTCAGAAAAACCTCTCCCTTCTCCAGCTCTCCGTCACCTAGCAACAACCTTCTTAAAGCTACAAGCACTTGTTTTTACTTAGCCCTTCAACATGAAAGAAATGAAACTATGACTGTGGAAATAATAACATCGTAAACACTAATCAGATTATAATTATGCAGAACATAACATATTTAAATGCAGTTAAATCATGAAAATGTTAATCACTAATTATTAACTAAACTAAAATTACCAATAATTACACAGCCTATCTTACTGCACCTACACTTTAGCTTCTGATTTTTTATGTATTTTGTACCAATCTGGGTTTTTTGGGTATATTTGATTAGAAAATCAGCCTGATCCTTCTTGGAAAAATTATAGAAGGATGAAATCTGGCAATTTTTTACCGTGAGTATAGATCAGGGCTGCATGGTATCAGGACAGCATGTCCCCGCGATGCTACAGCTGAATCTTCAGATGCTGATACCAGTTATGATTAACCCTCATTTTCCTGGGTGTTTACCCTCATCTTCATCGCCACCATTTCTGTGACCAACTACTACATATAGTTTGGGCATCAAGGGCAGTTAGAGCTCATCTGGCCAAATGTAATCACTGATTTGCACAGAGTGAATGTTTGATATCCAACCAAATACTGCATCCAAGCAGTCCTTTGTGAGGTGATATTACTACCACTGAAGTAGAGATGATGATTGTGATTCAATATTTAGTGCAGCTCTACTAGACAGGGGATATGAATGGTTTACAGAGTATGAGGTTCAGTGCTGGTTAAAATGTTTTCAGAGTCGTGTTCTCTATCATTTAAACTCTCTTCTATGTTTTCAGTTAATATTTCTTTCCTTCTCATCTTCAGACATCTGTGGAAATGGTGCTGCCCTCCAACGTTTCCTCCAACTCCTCCCTCTATCCTCAGCTTGAGAAATGTTTGAACCCTGAGATAATGTCGATCATGTCAAGCCTGTTAGTTGTTTATGTTTTAGTGATGCCTCTTTTCATCTGGCTCCGTTGTGGTTGTTTGGCCACGATGGATAGGAAAGAAGGTTGCAGATCTCCTTGCACAACATGAGCCACAGTTGGCACTTCGGCACCTACAATGTGGTGGTCCTGTGACCTACTTAATAGCTTGGGACCTTCTTCTTTGTTTTTGGTGTCCTCACTGAGAAACCAGGTGTAGTGATGGCAGGAGCAGCATGTATGGCATTTTCCATACCAGGGCAGACTCTGTTTCACCTCCTCACCTTGTTGGGGCGGCTACCTTGCGTGTTGTCCACCCTACATCTTCTACCTGTGCCTTAAAGGGTCAGGAGGCATCAGACTCAGAAACATCACCGTCGGATGTGTTTGGCTGATTTCCATTGTAGTAATGATGTTTAATAGTGCAGTTTGGGTGTTTCCTTGCCATCATCAATGGACTGCTTCTGTCCTTCACATCTGTACTTTTCTTCTTCTGCAGTGTGTCTGTTCTCCCTGCCCCGTTCCCTGATACGTCCAGGGGCGCCTGGCAAGGGGGCAGGACCAGAGAGAGGACTGACCAATCAAGGCAAAGAGCTTTCTGCACCATTATCATCATCACAGGAACTCTTTTCCTCAGGTTTATAAGCAGTCTGATTACTTCTATAATACAAAATATTTCAGAACAGTTTGGACATGTTTATTCAGCTCAGCTGTCTGTTTATTTGACATGTTTATTGTCTGATAGGGTGGTCTTCATTGTGGTTCTTTGTGCCCAACAGTCTGGTGTTACCTCTGCTCTTTCTGCAGCGGGTAGGAAAACTACATGTCTGTGGTGTAAAGGTCAGATGAAACAGCAGGAGCTTACTTTAATTACAATATTGGCTCAAATATAAGGTAATATGTTTTCTTTGGAGATCAAATTCTGCAGCGTGAGAGTTTCATCCTTTAAATGAAGACACCATTAATGTCTGAACACATCCTGTTCCTTTAACTGTGAGGTCAATCAGTTGCTTCAGTTTCCTGGTCCACTTTCAACTGAGTTAGATCATTACAACCTCCTCCAGAGACTTCATACAAACTTTAAAGTCTAAAAGTCTTAAAAGGAGGCTGTCAACATTATTATTGCAGAAATGAACCCTTGAGAGGTGTTTAACCGAAAAGGACAGTAATAAAAAGGTTAAAAGTCAAGAAAAGTTTCCTGTAGACTCCAGTTATAGATTATGTGAATTATAGATCAATGACGCTATGTGAAGTGATATTTTACACTTTCACTTTTTAATTTTAATTTTTGTATTTCATTTTTTCACTTTTTTATTTTTGAATTTTGGAATGGTGAGAGGAGGACGTTTATGGGTGTAATTTAAATAAAAAAATAAAACAGGCTGCTGCTGCTTTGCTCTATTTAATTGTGGATTTGTTCTGATCTGTTCTGTTCTTTATATTTTTCTTCTGCAAATATATATTTGGGCTTTTTTGTTAATTCCAACAGCTTTTTCGAGTGATCCTAGAAAAAAAACTATTTTTTCACACCAACAAAGACATAATCATGGCACAGTTTGCTAAACTGTGTTGGGGCTTTAACTAGATATGTGTTCTTTGGTCAGGAGAGAGTAACAAACAAACCAGATGGTTCTGGTTTAATAACCAAGGACAATAATTTGGAAAAACAGCTCATAAGTATGGTGGAGGCTCTGTGATGCTGTGGGCCTGTTCCTCTTTAAAGGCCCTGGGAAGCTTGTTAGAGTGCATGACACCCTGGGCACTTGGAAACACCAGGACAATTCAAATACAAATCTGGTGGCTTCTGACATTAAAGTGAAAATGGGTCATCACCCTCACACCAGAACACATTTTGGGGATCTCACTGTTTTTTATGTAGCTTCCTTTATGAAATGATGCAGATGAACTGAAATGTCTCTTCCCTATCATGAAGTATGTTTCTTGGCCACAAACCCAGAGAAAATCTTAGAGAGCAACAAGACAGGATGTCTACGAGGTGGATTATGTGGAGATAATTTATTAAAAGTTCTTTACTCTATGTATGAATAAATGATGTTAGACCCTCTTCTGCAGGCTGGGATTGGTTACCTGTTCAGTTCCCTTTGCAGAGCCTACACATAGGATGGGATGTACAGCCGGTAAACAGAACTGTTCCAGAGCCCCTCATATCATCCACAACGCCCCACAGGACAAACCCAAAGGTCCCTCACCCCCATTAGGTGATGGAGCTGATGAAAGGAGCCCAGAGAGGTGGATCTGATATGTAGTCCAACAGAAGATCTCCATACTGGTTAATACTAAGAACATTTTTATTTTTCCAATTCATGAGGATAGTTTTCTTAGTGATACATAAGGCAGTAAAAACCATGTGAGCTGAATTTGTCTTCATGGTGACATCATTTCAGTCGCCCAACACACAAACTCAGAGAGAAGGTGAAATTTTACATCTCAAACACTTTGACAAGTCTTCACATATTCGGCACCAGAACCTCTGAACAGGCGTACATAACCATAGTGCATGGATGTAATTGTCAGGTAAATTGCCTGTGCAGTGCAAGCAAGTATTAGACGGTGCAAAACCCATCCTGAACATCCGTTAACCTGTATAGTGTAGTTTATGAAGGATTTTATGTTGTATTAAACTAGTCAATTTAAAAGTTCTTAAACATATCTGAGCCCAGAATGTGGGAGTGTGTTCAGTCTTCATGGACCTCCTGTGATCCACTATGACTTCCTTGATTATGTTGGTGTTCAGGATGAGGTTGTTCCTGGAGCACCACTGAGTCAGGTTGGGGGCTTTCCAAAGACATTTAGTGATGGAGGAGTCCAGAGATCTAAACCTGTCAGATGACGGTTTATTTGGGATCATTGAGAATAAGTAATTGATTTTTGGCAGGACCATCATTTTTATAGAAGCAACCCTGCCCATGAGATATGGGTAGAGATTTCCATCTAGCAAGGTCATCTTCCACTTTTTTTAAAAGCTGGATGTGGTTTAATTTTTTTAAGTCTGCCAATCTAGGAGAAACATTAATACATATGTACTACTGACTGTAGTTGTATATTAAGGGAATTGTGGAAAGAACAGTTAATTGGAAGAACTGTTGATTTTAACCATTTTATAGAATAATCCGAAATTCTTGAGAAAAAATTTATCAATCCAATTACCTGAGTGAATGCTGGAGAAAAGTAATGCATCATCTGCATAAAGATTGATTTAATGTTCAATATTCATGCATTTTATGCCTTTAATATCTTTAGTTTGCCTGATTACTGCTGCTAGAGGTTCACTAAAAATAGCAAATACTGAGGGGGAAAGTGGCCTGCCTGGTGCCCCTCTGAAGATAGAAGCTGGAAGATGTTTGGTTATTTGTTCCCGATACATTCTGGTGGGGAACTATATAATATTTTTACCAGTTTATGAAAGAGTTTCCAAAATTAAATTTCCTCAACGTTGCAAACAAGAGTTTCCAGTTAACGCTTATCAAATGCTTTTTCTTCATCTAGAGATACTATATTAGTCTCAATATTTTTACTGTAGGAACAGTGTATTGAACTAAGTAATATGGAATGAAAATCTTTTCACAGCATCACTGTTCATTTGTCAATGAACTCAGAGATTCTAATACATGAACAACATGTTTCAAATCCCAGGTCATTCTTTTCACTGTCAGGATCAAACATGATGCAGATGTTAGACGATCTTAGCTGCGTTGAAGTTCCAGGTGGATTTCACAGATATCTGCTGACAGAGGATCTTCCTCTCTGATGCTTTATCCAGACCCTGAGCTGGGACCTGGGATGTCTTGAGGCCCACTGCAGCCCTGGAACCCAGATTCAGAGGACCAATCTCAGATCTTTGATCCAGCTCTGGTGGGAGCTCTGGGTCACCACAGAGAGGTCATGTGACATCATTGTGACGCGTGTTCTCCACAGTGCTTCTGACAGATTGATGACCCTGCTGATGACCTTTCAGGCTGTATTATTGCTCATTTAACAGTATAATGTTATATAACTGAACATACTCATGCTCTGGGGGAGGCGAGGGAAACACATTATATTGCTTCATTTCACACAGACTAATGTTTTCAAGCCTTTATTTCTGTTAATTATGATTTTCTGCCTCGAGCCAATGAAAACACTTTTAAAATTAGAATATTACATCACGCTAATTAAAAAATCATTTTAATACAGAAATGTGGGCTTAATGAAAAGTCTGTTTAAATCCTCATTTGAACTCATATTCAAATTTACTGAGATGTGCCTGCAGTATGAAAAACCTTTTTATTTAGTCCAGTCTCTAACAGAGCCTCCATGGTACAACTGACAATAAGAATAGATGTTAAATAAATGCAGATGCCATTTAACATTTCGGGGCTATAAGTCTAAGCAACCTCTCTATGTCTGCAGCTGCCTCGTTACTTTTTAACAGAATATATGATCACATAGGGTTTAAAGCTGAAGGAGAGACATCCTGCTCCAGCGAGGTCCTAAGTTTGAATCAGTGTTTCTGTGCTCTGCTGATGATGCCTTTTCACTGGCCTCGTTAAGATTAAGATACTCAGAGTTGATTGAACTTAAGGATATCAGCTGTTCTGAAGCTGAGTTTTCCCAACCAAAGGTGAGTCAACTTAAGACAGATAAGATAAATGCTTGCTATCATTGTACCAACATAAAGTGTGTAGAAGTACAATGAAGTTAGTGAACCCATGTAAGGTGCATGGAGGAATTGATCAGAATTATTGCACTGTTTGACCATGACCGCAAAACTCTGTGCCTGTGACCCGAGGGCAGCAGCTCAAACACCCGGTGTTCTGGGCATGTACCGTCCCTCAGAACGCTGCATGTCCTCTTCAGACAACGAGTTCTGAAAAGGTTCTACAGGGAAGGAAGATGGTGACCGATAATATTCTGGGCGCTGTTGATAGAGAGACAAATGAGTCAGATGTTCTGCAACTACATTTCCAGTACCCTCCAGAACACAGAACTTAGTCAAATCAACACAAAGTCCATGGATCCATGGATTCATGACATTAAAGGAACTGTTGGGTCTTCTGGCGGTTTTGTAACAATTATATATTAAATTAGATGTTATTTCTAATTGTGTAAAATGATACTGTCATAACAGAATCATTCATTTTAAGGCTTTGGTATGTGAAAAACTATGAAGGGCTCAGTCTGTGCCTCCAGGCTCCCAGGTTACATGTAACTCAGAAAGGTATCTCACTGGATTCAGATGTATGTTCTGTGTGAACATATGAAAAGCAATCACTGGCTGTCAAGGCAGAGTCCTCATGGAGTTGAAGCTAAAACATGTTCCCACCCACAGGTGGAGGAGGTCACAGGTGTTCCTCATCACATGGTTGAGGCTTTATTTGAATCAGCAGCTGCTGAGGTTTACAGGCCATTTGAAACTGGTCATCCATCAGCTTTGATTGACCGTTGAAGAGAACAAGCAAATGTCAGGTGCTTCTAGTTACCATTTATAACTGTAGTTTGTTTTTCCTTGAAAGAAACTTTGAGATTCAAATAAAGACCATCCCCTTTGGTTTGGGACTGGTGTCATTTGAAGCCATGAATAAGACTTGAATATTTGGTCATTACTGGTTTGGTGAGGTTTGTTCTCATGCAAACTACTTGTGCTGCAAAGTTTTCCAAAGATTTTATAAATCGAAACACTAAATATCTTGACGGGATGAAAGTGTGTGGCATTATTTTGAACCCTAACAAACAAGAGAAACCTTCACTTTGGCAAAAGACAGAAAGCTCTGCTCAGAAGCTTTGCTTTTCATATATTTAGACAGTTATATTTGTTTCTCCATCCCTCCATCTCCTGCAGTTATTGGGCCAGACGCAGGGTACGCTCTGGATAGCGTACCCTGACCCGCTGCCTCAGGAGAGCCCGCAGCATCATCAGGGACCCCTCACACCCTGGTCACCATCTTTTTGAACTGCTCCCCTCTGGGAGGCGTTTCAGGGCAATAAGGACAAAACAACAAACAGACTGAAAAACAAGCTTCTTTCCTAGAGCTGTTGTTGCCCTGACCGCCTCATGTACTCATGTACACTGTTAAATGACATAAACACTAAAATACATTCCGATGCAATTTTTTCTTTTCATTATGCTACCTTCACGTGCAATAACCTTAAATATTCCTCTCTCTCCTATATATATAATATATAATATATATCTTAGGGTATATCTATATATCTTGATTATATATATGTAGTAATATCGGAATACTCTATATAGTGCCAATATCTGTTTTTCCAACGGCACAGCCCTTTTTAACTTTTTTTGTATTTATATTTCCTAAAATTTGCACTACTTGCCTGCACTGTATTTGTTCTGGTTTTTTTTGAAATTTCGTTGCGACCCATGTGACACATGACAAAATAAAGAATTCTGATTCTGATTCTGATTCTGATAGATAGCGTGTCCTGGCCTCCTCACGGTTAGGGACGTGCCTGGAACACATCCCAGGGTAAGGCGTCCAGGAGGCATCCGTTATAGATGCCCGAGGGGGGGGCCCCCCCCCACCTCAACTAGCTCCTCTTGATGTGGAGGAGCAGCGGCTCTACTCCGAGCCCCTCCCGGATGTGGCCAAGCTTCCTCACCCATCTCTAAAGAGATGACCCGGCCACCCTACAGAGGAAGCTAATTTCAGCCGCTTGTATCCGGGATCTCGTATTTTCTCGGTCATGACCCAAAGTTCATGGAACATAGGTTCGGTTAGGAACGTAGACCGCGACCGGTAACATCGAGAGCTTCGCTTCCGGCTCAGCTCTCTCTTCACCGCAACGGAGCACAGTGCCCCCATTACTGGCGAGCGCCCACCGTGCATCGTCTGTCCATCTCCTGCTCCATTCTTCCCTCACTTGTGAACAAGACCCCGAGATACTTGAACTCCTCCACTTGAGGCAGGGACTCCCTCCAACCTAAGGGACAAGCCATCCGTTTTCCAGGCGAATACCATGGCCTCTGACTTGGAGGAGCTGATCTTCATCCCAGCCGGCTTCACACTCAGCTGTGAACCTGCACCAGCGCGTGCTGTACGCTTTGGCTAGAGGGGGCCAGCAGGACCACGTCATCTCAAAAAGAGAACGAAATCCACTGGTCCCAAACAGACCCCTTCCGGCCTTTGCTGCGTCTAGAAATCCAGTCCATAAAAGTTATGAACAGGACGCGGTGACAAAGGGCAGCCCTGCCGGAGTCCAACATGCACCGGGAACAGGTCAGATTTAGTGCCGGCAATGCAGACCAAAGCTCCTCTCCAATACCCTGGCGTAGGCCTGACCAAGGGAGACTGAGGAGTGTGATCCCCCTGTAGTTGGAACACACCCTCCGGTCACCCTTCTTATGAAGGGGACCACCACCCCAGGCTGCCAGTCCAGCGGCACTGTCCCCAACCGCCACGCAATGTTGAAGAGGCGTGTCAACCATGGACAGGGCCCCACAACATCCAGAGATTTGAGGTAATCAGGCGGAATCTCATCCACCCCCGAAGCCCTGCCACCGCAGAGCTTTTTTAACCACCTCTTCGATTTCAGCCTGGGGTGATGAAAGAGTCCAACCCTGAGTCCCCTAGCCTCTGTTTCCTCACGCCTGAATGCGTGATGGCAGGATTGAGGAGATCCTCAATAACATACCCTTCCACCGCCTGATAATGTCCCCAGTCTAGGTCAGCAGCCTCCCACCCCCACTGTAAACAGTGTTGGCGAAGCACTGCTTCCCCCTCCTGAGGCGCCGGACGATTTGCCAGAATCGCTTCGAGGCCAACCGGTAGTCCTTCTCCATGGCCTCACCAAATTTTTTGCCTCTGCCACAGCCCGGGACGCGGCACGCTTGGGCTCACCGTACCCGTCAGCCGCGTCAGGAGTCCCACAAGCCAACCACAGCGTGTGTCCACCACCGGGTTCTGGGATTGCCGCCGCGACAGGCACCGCAGACCTTATGGCCGCAGCTATGGGCAGCAGCATCGACAATAGATGCGGAGAACATGGTCCACTCGGACTCTATGTCTCCAACATCCCCCGGAATCTGGGTCAAAGCTCTCCCTGAGGTGGGAGTTGAATAAATTCCTGGCCGAGGGCTCTGCCAGACGTTCCCAGCAGACCCTCACTATGCGCTTGGGCCTGCCAAGTCTGTCCGGCTTTCTCCTCCTCCAGCGGATCCAACTCACCACCAGGTGGTGATCAGTGGACAGCTCAGCCCCTCTCTTCACCCGAGTGTCCAAAACATGCGGCCGAAGGTCTAATGATACGACAACAAAGTCGATCATTGACCTCCTGCCTAGGGTGTCCTGGTGCCAAGTGCATGATGGACACCCTTATGGTTGAACATGTTGTTCATTATGGACAACCCGTGACTAGCACAGAAGTCCAATAACAAAGCACCACTCAGATTCAGATTGGGGAGGCCATTCCTCCCGATCACGCCTCTCCAGGTGTCACTGTCGTTTCCCACGTGGGCGTTGAAGTCCCCCAGCAGAATAATGGAGTCCCCGGGAGGGGCACTATCCAGCACCCACGACAAGGACACCAAGAAGGCCGGGTACTCTGCACTACCGCTCAGCCCGTGGGCCGAAATGACAGTCAGAGACCTATCCCCAACCCGAAGGCGCAGGGATGCGACCCTCTCATCCACTGGGGTAAACCCCAACACGAGACGGCTGAGCTGGGGGGCAACAAGCAAACCCACCCCAGCCCGCCGCCTCTCCCCGTGGGCCACTCCAGAGTAGAAGAGAGTCCAGCCTCTCTTGAGGAGATGGGTTCCAGAGCCTACGCTGTGCGTGGAGGCGAGCCCGACTATTTCTAGTTGATTTCTCTTGACCTCCCGCACAAGGTCAGGCTCCTTCCCCCCCAGCGAGGTGACATTCCACGTCCCTAGAGCCAGCCTAAGCATCCGGGGATCGGGCCGCTGAGGTCTCCACCTTCGTCCGCCGCCCAATCCTCTTTGCACCGGTCCCTCACGGTTACCCCTGCAGGTGGTGGGCCCACTGGGGGATGGCCTCGCATCTCTCGTTCGGGCTTGGCCCGGCCGGGTCCCTCGAGGAGCAACTCGGCCACCAGGCGCTCTCCGGCGAGTCCCGACCGCAGGCCTGGCTCCAGGGTGGGACCTTGGCTCCGCCGCACTGGGCGAGGTCACGTGCCTCGATATATTAATCCTCATGAAGGATTCTTGAACCACTCTTTGTCTGACCTGTCACCTAGAGCCTGTTTGCCATGGGAGACCCTACCAGGGGCATTTAAGCCCTAGACAACATAGCCTCTAGGATCATTCGAGCACTCAAATCCCTCCACCACGTTAAGGTGGCGGTTCAAGGAGGGGCTTATATTGTTATATTTTGTTATTTAGTCCCTTCCCCCATGGTTTTCTTTAGCAATCAGTTTCACCTGTTCCTCAGCCTCCCCTTACCTGGTCCACACCTGATTCTATTCCCACTGATTGCCTGCCTCTCCTTCCTTTGTTCCACCCTTACTTCCCTCAGTTTAAAAGCTCATTGTTTTCCATTTCCATTCGCTGGTTCTAATGGCTTTATGTTTCCTCGTGGGAAAACTCATGTAAGTTTTGGGATTGACTCATGTAAAGCTTTAAGAAACCTTTTGATTAAAGAAAGAAGCTTGCTCTCATCATGCTGCTGCCCAGTGGTTGTCTGCATTTTGGTCCCCTACAGCCACAGACCGTGACAGTTTTTAATGCATTGACATGCAACCTTAACACCTTTTTAGTCAGCTTTAGCCTTTTAACCAAATGTCTTCCAGAAAAAGGTAACCTGAGGCAAAGGTCTGACTGGGAGGATTTCCATCAGGAACCGAAAACTGAACTTGTCAATATCTTATTGGATCTTGATGTTTTTGGTATCAAAGTTTAGTAGGACCTTGTAGCCACAGGCACCCTGGAGCAGATTGACATAAGTGAGGCTGCCATATAATTGGTGCCATCGAGCCCTCTGACCACCATCAAGGGATTCAAACCGGCATCACACTGATTACAGGACAGACCCCTACCAGCTGAACCACCATTGGCCTGATGGTGTTCATGTTCATTTCCTTATTCTTCTATGCATTCTCCTCACTTCCCCCTCTGTATTTAAGCTCTCTGGTTGTTATCATGCTTTATTGGTTCCTTCCGTTGACTTCATGCTCTTCGTTGCTTCGTTGTCATCCGTGCTTCCAATGCTACCTGTTTCACCTTTTTGAGAAAGACCTGTTTTGTATTTTTTTACCATAAAAATATTGAACCAGATTTTCATACTGCTCTGCGATGAGCTTGGTATGGAATCACTCCTTCTCCAACACAATCATCTACACCTCTTACACTCCCCTTAATGTGTTCTTCCAATTCCTGCTCTTCTTCACTTACAAAATAGTGATCGAGGAGCTTCAGTATGGAAGTAAAATAGTCTCATTAGAATCAGACATTAGACATTGAATTTATAACACTGATTTTTTCCCTGTGCAATTATGTATGTGATTTTTTTGGTACTTAAAATTCACGAAATTCTACAAAAAATTCGGCTGCAAAAATTTGCCTGCAAATGTGTTGACCTTCTGGTGACTCAAGCCAAAGCAATCAGCACTAGATCGATTCAAGCGGCTGATAATGCATCTTAACGTTGGATGCCACCCGAGTTACTCACCTCTGAGTCAAGTCAACCCTGAGTTAAGCACAACCACGAGTATATAAGAAGACCTTATCAATGGAAGGCAGATAACATGGTTCAATCTAACCTCAAATATAGCAAATGTGAAAAAGGCAGAGGCCAGACAAACAGGTGGGAGTCCACCACTACCACCACCCTCATAGGCAGAACAAATGGCAAACACCCCTCAGGACACAAACCATAATATTAGAGTTTAGTTCTTGAAATAACTGAGATGTACTATCATCCTTTTTCCAGCGTTGGCTCTATGAAACCCACCCATCCATCTTAAACAGTAGTTGACACTGATTCTCTTGTAGATGTACAAGTTGTGACTACTATCACTTTTAACAGAAACCGCATGTTGAGTAGAGAGGTTTTATTAATAGCTGAACTGAGAACATACAGCAGGGAACACAGGCAGGGTAACAGAGACATGGAACAGGGAAGTCAGCAGTTGGATGCAGTTGGCAACAGTGAAGACCAGAAGTTATAAATACTGGGGTAGGGAGGAGAATCAGAAGGAACTGGGAGCAGCTGGTAAGAGATAAGGCAAGGCAGCTGATGGAGGGAGGCTAATTAACTCAGATGAGCAGGGAATCCAACGGAATAACAAAATAACTAACTAAAGAACATAAACAGAGAGGAGCCAGATCTACAAGGAAATACAAACTAAAACATCTAACACAGGAATCCAAGGAAGTAATCTACACACAAGAATTAATGATGAATCTAATAAACAAGAATGAACTGAAATAACATCAACTGAAGTAGAGAAAACAGGAACTCAGAATCTAAACCAGACTCTAAACCTCATGTAGCTGGAACCCCCCACCCCCCCCAAAAAAAAACAAGCTAATGAACTGGTTCACTTGTCTGGGGTAAATGTACAATTTAACACTTTTATGTTTGACTGATGGTCTACTGACTTCTGTCCCAAAGCTCCTCAATGCAGTTGTAAGCAGTCTTTATAGTTCACACGTGTTTTCATAATGGATCAGAGTACACCCAACTACACCCATCAATCATTATAGGATGAGGATGAAGGCACTTGGTCTGCTGCCTCAGAGAGAGAGCAGACACCGATGCTTATTGAGGTCTGGCTCTTAAAAGTGTAATGTAACAGTTGATTATGTTTTATAGTGTGTAGCAGAATGACAGCTGGACATTTTTCTCTAACTGACAATGATGGTCATTCAGGTGAAGAGGGTCCATTCACCTCTGGAGCACAACTTGTCTCTGTAAGTCGTTCAACCTTGGCTCATGACCTAATATGAAACTGAGACGTTTTTCTGTCCCTCAAGCTCCGTGTGAAACAGCTATAAAAGGTGTACTTACAACACAACAAAGAAACACGAGCAATCAAAAAAGAAGGCCTAAAAATGCAGCTGCAGAAAACACAAATTGAAATACAACTGCAGGAGCACCACTTAAATGTGGGTGAGGTGCCCACAGAGGTGGATGATTTTATTTGTTTGAACAAAATATGGTGAAAGCAGAGGCTGGGGAATTGGGGTTGGACTCTTTCATCACCCAGGCTGAAGTCACCAAGTTGGTTAAAAAGCTACGCGGTGGCAGGGCTTCGGGGGTGGATGAGATCCGCCCTGAGTACCTCAAGTCTCTGGATGTTGTGGGGCTGTCATGGTTGACAGGCCTCTTCAACATTGCATGGCGGTCGGTGACAGTGCCTCTGGCCTGGCAGACCAGGGTGGTGGACCCCTTCATAAGAAGGGTGACTGGAGGGTGTGTTCCAACTACAGGGGTATCACACTCCTCAGTCTCCCTGGAAAGGCCTATGCCAGGGTACTGGAGAGAAGAGTCTGGCCGATAGTCAAACCTCGGCTTTAAGAGGAAGAGTGTGGCTTTTGTCCCCGCCGTGGAACACTGAACCAGCTTTACACCCTCTGCAGGGTACTCGAGCGTTCATGGGAGTTACCCAATTGGTCCACGTGTGTTTTGTGGACCTGGAGAAGGCATTCGACTGTGTCCCTCGTGGTGCCCTGTGCGGGGTGCTCCAGGAGTATGGAGTCAGGGGCCCTTTATTAGGGGCCATCCGGTCTCTGTACGAGCAGAGCAGGAGTTTGGTCCGCATTGCCGGCAATAAGTCGGACCTGTTCCAGGTGCATGTTGGACTCCGGCAGGGCTACTCTGTTGCCGGTCCTGTTCATAACTTTTATGGAGACAATTTCGTCTCTTCTTTTTATAGATGACGTGATCCTGCTAGCCCCCTCTAGCCAAGACCTACAGCATGCGCTGGGGTGGTTTGCAGCCGAGTGTGAAGCGGCTGGGATGAAGATCAGCTCCTCCAAGTCGGAGGCCATGGTACTCGACCGGAAAAGGGTGGCTTGGAGGGGAGTTGGAGGGGAGTTCCTGCCTCAAGTGGAGGAGTCTAATATCTTGGGGTCTTGTTCACGAGTGAAGGAAGAATGGAGCGGGAGATCGACAAGCAGATCGGTGCGGCTGCCGCAGTAATGGAGGCGCTGTGCTGGTCCGTTGTGGTGAAGAGAGAACTGAGTTGAAAAGCGAAGCTCTCGATTTACCGGTCGGTCTACGTTCCTACCCTCACTTATGGCCATAAACTTTGGGTCATGACCAAAAGAACGAGATCCCGGATACAAGCGGCTGAAATGAGCTTCCATCGTAGGGTGGCCGGGCACTCCCTTAGAGATAGGGTGAGGAGCTCGGCCATCCAGGAGGAGCTCGGAGTAGAGCCGCTGCTCCTCCACATCGAGAGGAGCCAATTGAGGTGGCTTGGGCATCTATACCAGATGCCTTCTGGACGCCTCTCTTGGTACTCGATTGGTAAATCAGAAATGATTATAATACATCGCATCTCTAACTGCTCGGCCGTCTCTCGTGTCAACGGTGTGGTCCACATCTGGAACAATTTGTTCATAAACAGGACAGTTTTCGCCTCTTATAGTCACTACATTGTGTAGAATCATACAAGCAACTACTATGTCACAGACCCATTGTGGGCAAAGGCACTGAAACTGGGCCATCAGGATCCCTATTGTCATCTCAGTCCTAGCTCGTGTCCTGCTGTGAACCATGTTTAACGGCGCGGCTGGCCAGGCTCAGGCTAAGGGTAAGGGGTCAGCGAACAGCGCTAACAGGGGTAACCGTGTATATAGCTCAAACATATAAATCAGTGTGAATCAGTGGCATGTAAAAATGCAATTAGCTTCATATGGGAAAGTGTGATAAACTGTGTTGGCTTAAGAAAACAACACTCACAGAGCAATTCACTAAAGAACCATGCATGCAAACCAGAGCAGGTCCATTTGTCTGATTAATTTAGCCTCACAAAAAAAGATTTGCACCGCAATTTGCAAAGGTAAGCAAGTAGGCAAAACAATGCATGAAAAACTGTTTGTGTTTAACATTCAGAAGGTCAATCGGTACAATTATAGAACATTTCTACAGACATGACTTCACATCCAGAGATTTAAAATGATCTCAGATAAATAGTTATCTCCACATCACAGGTACAGTACTTCAGATATTTGATGTCCAGTGTTTTTTCGTCATTGCTGAGTTGTAAAGATACAATTAATTCTTGATTAGGCAGGTGACTAGGCAGGTGAGAAATGGGCCACAGTATCTCAGATCCTCCACCATATGTAACAGGGGGCTTTCCCCACATATTTATACCATTTCCACTTGTAATGTTTCTTCCTTAAAAACTCAATCTTAGTCTCATCTAACCAAAGTGCACTGGTCCATTTAAACTCCTGTAAACATTGATCAAACTTCAGACATTTACGAAAAGCTTTTTTCATGGAGTGTTTCTGAAACAACCAGTTGGCATGCAGCTAGGTGGTGGGTGTTGTGGAGACTTGGCAACCCTGAAATGCCACCCTTTTCTGTAGTTCTCCATTAACTTTACTCTGAATCTAATTAACCTGGGTCCTCATCCAGCCTTGTCACAGCTCCGGTTCTTATATGTTCAAATATTGCTCTGTCTGGACAAAGTTAAAAGCAGGAATGGATAGGCCACTGCTTCTCCCTGTTCCATTTCTGACACCTTTTAACTTTGTTTTACAGACGAGTTTGGGTGAGCACCTATTTTTATCACAATTTCATGATTGGATGACTCATAGATTGGCACAAATTGGTCTTTCTCAGTTTGAAGAGTGGCTATGAAAAACGGCACCTTGTCATTTATCTTCCAGGGAGTCATGGACAGTTGATGAAAAGTGCCCTGACAGTTTAGTATATAAAACAAATACTATGGAACCAAGGATGTGGTCAACAAAAATGGTTGCTTATTACTTCTAAATGTGAAATGTATTTGATATACACTGAATACATTTGCTGTGATTATTTCTCCATTTTTTAGTGTGAGTTTGTTTTACAGAAATAGTGTATTTTATTTTAACACAGACAAGGTTTAATTGGTATAAATTAATATGGAAGACACTTTAGTTTTCAGCAACTGTTAAAGTAATGGACTACTTCTTCAGCCACATTCCCTCTGATTTATTCTTTTGTGTACCGTTAGACAATTAGAATCAAAACTCAGGACTCAGATAAAATATAAAACAATGATTGATTTACAATAAGAGAACAGTGTGACAGGGAGACTTCAGAAGGGGCTTCAGCCCCCTCTGGGAAAAGACAGAAGTGTAGTTAGATGAAGCAGGAAAAAATGAAGTGAATATGAATCTCTGAATCCAGAAAGACAGAGCAGCTGAATTATCATTGGGAGGTAGTTCAAGGGAGAAGACAAGATCCTGGTAACAATAAGGAAATGCGGACCTTCCATTTGAAGGTCGGGTTCCTGAATAACTGTCAGAGGTTTGTGATCCGAGCGAACAGGTGACAGCTGGTATGCGTAGGAGTTGCTGCGAAGACTGAGAGAGGATTTCCGGAGACATCTATCTGGGAGAGTTTGGTAGAAGCATCTCGGAATAACATGGAAGCTTCCAGAAGAGATTCCTTCTGAGAGGCACAAAAAAAAGAGTTTAAGTCTTCCAGCTGCACCATAAATCCCTAGCAGCTGATTGCAGACAGGTGTGTAAAGCTGCAGTCAGCAGCTGAGCCCTCCAGTGGAGATCCTCTATTCGGAAAGAACCTCACACCACTCACACTCACATACAGTCAGGGACCTCCTTGAATGATGAAGACTGCCCTGTAGGTGGTTGTCGGTATCCTTTTGATTTCGCACCTACACAAACACCACCCTGATGGATACTTCTCTGACAGGACACCTGTGAGCTGATTATTATATAAGTGATGAGAAAACCCAATGAGCTAATGTGTGTTTGTTCTTGTTTACTCTTTCTGGAGAAAAAGATACACATATGTGCTCAGATACAAGTGGCTTCCAGCCGGGGATTTTACTTAATTAAGCCACCTTTTATTATCTGAATCACCTGAATATTATATACCGTAGATCTATATCTATATCTTTATCTTTCTATAGAAAAATGACAAAATCACACTTTAACAATGAAATAAGAACCATAAAATACTTAATAGATGCTTTGTTGTACGTTTCTATCCAGAATACCTAAATCTGTGCTAAAAACTGACCATCAAACAATTAGTCTGACAAGAGAAACTTCCATGAAATACAGGCTGGCTGCTGGACATTCAACACCTGAGTGTCAACCATAGTGGTACTTCTAGCCCTCCCTCTGACTTCTTTGATCACTATAGTGTTTTTGAGAAATGGTACCCTGGTCTCTCTTGCACCTGTTAAGGTTCCTCCTGGAAGCTTACTGGTTCCTCTCCATGAAAAAGCTCAAGCTGCCACACCGAACTTCGTTACCTCCTCCAAGCCTGGATCATCACCTTCACCAGTAAGCCTTGATAATCGATCTTATTTTACCATTCTCCCTTATTCATTTACTCACCACTCCCTTCTCTTTCCTCCAGTGGTTTGCATTCCCGAACCGCTGGGGCCCCTTTTGGATCCAGCCCAAGACAAATTCTTTATTGTAATGATCAGTTTAAACTTGACTCTCCTGGGTATTTCTGCATGTGAGTCAGGAAACCTCCCAAAACCATGACAACAGCTTAGTCTCCAAGTTAATTCATCTGAGTACTCCCAGGAAGTGCATTCGTTTTTGGGCTTACTTGATCACCACTGTGGTGTTAACGCACATGGAAAGGTTCTGACATGTAAGTCTCCAAAGATGTCCAATCGGGGACTGTCTCCATGCTGTCGCCACTGATGTGGACTGGGGCCAGGACAATCTTGATCTTCCCGCAATTCATGACCACCTGTTTGGTTTTTCTGGTAGTACGTGACCGGTTGTTAATGGCACACCACTCTACCAACCCTTACACCCCTTCCCTGTGTGCGGACGCGTCATCACCAATTATAAGTCATACAAGAATAGTGTCATCTGTGAATTTGGTGATGGTGTTGGTGGGGAAACAGGATAAAGTCAAGGGTGTAAATGACGATTAGTAGTGGGCTCAGCACGCAGCCCGGGGGGAGCCAGTAACAATCATCAGGCTGGAACAACTGTGTCCATCAATCCTTACAGACTAATAAGCTACAACATTTTCCTTCTGTGCATCAGGTAATACCAGCTCTCTAAACATTATCCATACTGCTTCATCTGCAGACTGACCTTTAAAGTATATCATATCGCTCCTTAAGGACCCCATACCTTGACCAGCGGTCCCTCTGGACCAGAGCAAGCTGGTCATAGTTCTACAGTGGGTCTATTTAACAGGACCTCACCAATCAGTGCTTTGCAACAAGGAATAACAATCAGCTGCATTTATTTATTTAACTTTATTCAACCAGAAAAAATCCCATAGATATTAAAACCTTTTTTTCAAGCGTGTCCTGGTCAACAGTTAAAAGAAAAACAACAAACTACTAGAAAAAGTTACATGTTATAGAATTAACCTCTAAAACTTTTAGTTTGGAAGTAAAATCATTCAGTGAAACAAGATCAGGCTATTTCAGAATTTTCTGAGGCAAGTTCCAGGAGAAGGGAGCTGAGTAAACAAAAGCCTTCTTGTCCCATTCAGTCCATGAAAAAGGGACAGAAAGTAGCAGCAAATTGTTTGAGGGAAAGGTGTACGAGTCCACATTTCTCAGTGCAAGTGCAGAACAGATATAGTCCGGGAGCAGTCCAAGTAATGCCTTGTAAATAAAAATTGACCAGTGGGTATTCCTTCGAGCAGCCAAACCAGGCCATCCCACCTGTGAGTATAAATCACATTTGGAGCGTTATAAACCAAGAACTATCAGCTCTAAAGACAGCATTGATGAAATCCGTGTCCGTGTGCCAGTCCGTGAGGCAGACACGCTGTCTACTTTTAGGGCTTGGCTTAAAACTTTCCTTTTTGATAAAGCTTATAGTTAGAGTGGCTTAGTTTATCAGGGAGGGAGCCTTCCTCCCTGGATGAAGTAAGGTGGAGTCAGGTTTAGCCTAAACCGGCTCAGTTATGGTTGAGGTGCAAACACACCCTCCATTTCTGCTACCTGTATGACCCCCTCTCTTTTCCAATGGTTATAATCAGTCTGACAGAGAGAGGTATCCCAATCGTTGTGGTTTTTAGTATACCAATGACCATCAGTGGGACCCTTTGTGGGGTGCCTTGAAACGACATTGTTGAAAATAAGCGCCGTTTAACTAAATAATCTGAACTGAAACTTTCTGTGTAGTTATGCTGCTATAGGCTTAGGCTGCTGGAGGACATAATGACCACTTTCACCCTCTTCGCTACATTCTCACACTACTCTTCAATTTTGCATTATTTGCTGTTATTTCAGCTGTTAACTTTGTTCTCTCTCTTTTCTCTTCCTAGAAGCTACACCTGGCCTGACTCTGTGTCTACCTGTGACACCTTTCTGGAGAGGGGCATCGTCCGAGCTTCTGCTGGCAACAACTTAATGCTCACCCTCTACAAATGATCCACATGGCCCTGTCTTTCAGTGTTTAACCCTTTCTCTCTCCTAGACATGGCGATTGACTGAGCTTTTACTGTAACTAACTCTATATGCTCTCTTTCAGACTCTAACCTTGAAAACTGGCTCAGAGTTTATCTGTTTTTTCTTTCTAGGTGAAACGACTAAAGGAGCTACATCCATTAACATTTACTTTTCCTTCCCATAGAAAGTACTCCTGGATCAGTGCTTCTTTGTTCTCTTTGTGTCTCTGCTCTGTTCTCTCTAACCCCCAGTCGGTCGTGGCAGATGGCCGCTCACACTGAGCCTGGTTCTGCTGGAGGTTTCTTCCTGTTAAAAGGGAGTTTTTCCTCTCCACTGTCGCTACATGCATGCTCAGTATGAGGGATTGCTGCAAAGTCAACGCCAGTGACTGTCCACTGTCTCTACATGCTCATCTGGGAGGAGTGAATGCTGTAAGTCACTGACTGGATGCAATCTGCTGGGTTTCCTTAGATAGACAAACTTTTTATCCAATTTGAATAAATAACAGAATCTGGCTGCACTGTTCATTGATTAAGATTAATTGGAATGTATGTACCTGACTTTTGTGAAGTGCCTTGAGACAACATGTGTTGTGAATTGGCGCTATATAAATAAAACTGAATTGAATTGAATGAAATCCCAATACAATGGGAGCAACTTCCTGTTGAATGCCACCTCTATCCTTATCACTCTTAGGTGCATCCATAAAGCATAAGGTGCGGCTATGGACACAAACCCTCTCCACAGAGACAGTGAGATGAAATATCTGTAAACCCAGTAGATCTGTAACTCAGAGTTCATTCAAGACATAAATTTAACTACACACAGAGATACAAAAAGAGACAGAAAGACCTTGTGACCACAGATACAAAATGCATCATCATGTGGAACATCTGTTCACCAGATATGACCATCAGAACCATAATGGGCATGGACCGATGGCTGGTTGGATGGATCGATGGCTTGTGGGACGGACGGATGGACCGATGGATGGCCCGCCAAAACAACTTTTAGCCAACAGGATTAGGAATAAATTCTTGGAACAGAAAAAGCTTTTTACATTTGTTTTCTTGTTCATACTTATCAAGAAAGATCCTTTTCCAGGCTGTATAGGAACCCTTGAAACATGAAGGAAATGACATGATGCAAAGAGCCTGTCATTTTCCCTCCCATTGGGCCAAAGCAACGCAGGGCCCGTCAGTAACTCATTGTTACTCAAACACGACATCTGTTCAAGTCGGACGAGCAGCTGGGTGCAAACATTTACAACTACAACGAATCAAAATACCACGCACAAGGTCGGGCTATTTCATTAATTATTAATTTTGACAAAATAAACACATTCTGTGGAGATTATTTAAAAATAATTAATTGTGAAGGTGAATGAGTTCAATTTTTACTGGTTTTAAGTTGACATAACTTAGAGAATACAGTCAAAGATAAAGATTGCTTAAACTTTCACCTTATTTTATTACTCTCTGATTATCTCTGGATCACTGTTTGTGTTTTCTGTTCCTTCTAACATAGTCTTCAGCGTCTTTATATCCCTGTAATAGTTTCAGATTGAAGTCCTGCAGTTTCAGAAAGAGGCATAAAAGGTTTTATGAAAGGGTTTCTATGAGACTGTTATATGGATATATCGATGGACATTTGACCTTTGTTATGGATGTTGATAGAAAGTAAACTTCTAGAAGAACTGCTCTGAGACTAGCGCTGTGATTGTCATTCTGTTGAGGATTGTAGATTAGTAGATAACCAACGTATTTGCTAACTAAATAAGGAAAAATGTATTTACTTCTCTGCAGATGTCGGGAATATTTCAAGCCAAATTATTCTTTAAATTAAATAAATGGTGAAATATCTAAAGAATGAAGCAGAACTAAGATATATATTAGGGTTAAAGTTAACCTTAGTCAGATGTCCATAAACCTTTACATTAAAGGATGAGACTAATTTCATAGGAACAATATCATAATGTTGGGACCTTTCACAATAAAAGTCCATATTAAACCCTTTGTCATGTCATCAGAAACAATGAATGTTTTAGGAAATCAATTTACAAAAAGCTGCCCTTAGCTTTTACTGCTGCAGGAAAACACTGACTCTAAATAACAAACTAGAATAATTCAAACAACGTTGAGATTTTATCTTACAGGTAAAACAGTTAACTCATTCTATACCTTCTACTTCTCAGGTTTCATTCATCAGTCATGCTGATCAACTCCTCTTCCAACATCTCCCCATCATCCCCACCTGTCTGCTCATTTAATACATCCCTCTATCCTGTCGTCTTCTCTTGCTTGAGCGACACCAAAAACAGCGTCCACTTCCTCCTCTACACCCTAATCAACCTCCTCCTCATCCTCCCTCCATACTTCTTCATCCTCAGGTTGGGTTTCCAGAAATGGAGATATAACAGGCCAGCCTCAGGACAAACCAGCCACACTGATGTCTTCACCTACTGCATGGCTTCCATGGAGACTCTGGTTGTTCTCGGTCTGATTCTTCACTGTAGTGCCATCTACACCTGCAGTACAACCATCATGGTGTTAGGTTATTACTGCATCTGCATTGGTTCCTCTGCACAGACCTTCTTTCACTGCCTGACCTGTGTAGAGCGTTATCTGGCTGTTGTTCACCCCATCATCTACATGAAGCTTAAAAGGTCACATGGGGTCAGAATCAGAAACATCTGCATTGTTTTGGCTTGGCTGCTGAGCCTTGAAACGGCTGGTTTTGTAGCCATGTTTTTCCCAATCTTCCCGATCACAGTGTACTTTTCCATCTTTTCCTTGATTATTATCGTTGTGTGTTTCTGCAGCCTTGCTGTCTTCTGTGTTCTGATCTGGTCTGGAATGAGGAGAGATCGGACTAAATGGAGGGCGTTCCACACCATCGTGGCCATAACAGGAACACTGCTGCTGAGATTTTATGGGCAGATATCCATCATGATCCTATCTAGTTCAGCACAAGTCAAAGAGTTGGATTTTTGTAAAAAAGTCTGTTATGGGTTCTGGTTTTATTTGCCAAGCAGTCTGGTTCTACCCTTATTGTTTCTGCACAGGAATGGGAAGCTAACATGTCAGAAGCGCAGCTTGAATTGAGGTACGTTGGAGCTGATTACATCCAGTCTGGATGCAAAAACATCTAAAACCGTTCCTCTATATTAAGGCGGCAGTTCTTTGGAGAGGCAAAAACATAGGATATAATTTCATTAAAATAGAACCCAGTTGGCAATACAATTTTTGAGACTAATTTGTTTGTAAGAAGTCAAGATTATTCTTTGAAGATGGCTATAAGCTTGACTTTCAGGGGAAAATTGCCTATTTTGACTGCAGGTGAAATGCAAAGTGATGGAAATTAACCTAAATTTAAAATATTCTGGCAATGTTGTTGTTACTTCTCATTCACTCACTGCACCTCTTTGTCCTCTGGATGGGTTTCCAGTAATGGAGTAATGGCAGTGGCAGTTTGGGACATGTTTTAGGTGTGTTGACCATCAACAGCAGTGGTTGCATCTATAGTTAGCATTATGTGTTTTATGCATGAAGAGGTTTTATGAATTTAATATTTGCCTCGGTGAGGGTTAGTTGTCAAATAGTACTCCTGGAAGAGTTAGCCTAAAGTTTTATTTAGTGGACAAAATTCACAAACAGCTGCCATGGTGAATTATTTGAGACATTTGATAAATGAACAAAAAGACCAAGTAATAAGACATAACTGAATAAAATCCCAAATAAATAAGACCTCTTCAGACATTGTAAAATACCAGACCGTCTTCAAGCCACCTTTGGTCATCCACAACAGATCAAGTAAACCAGCCACGGCCCACAATGATGGGTGTTTAAAAGCAATGCAAACAGCCAAACCAAAGACGGTGTCCAGTTTGACTCAGAGGCAGCGATGCAGAGCTCCATGTTTAAAATGTTTGTTAAAAATGCTGCTCATACTTTTTTTTTTAAATAATTCTGCTTCTGCTCTTTCAGTCCCAATAGAAACAGAACACATTTGATTTAAATGGTGAGTCATTAGTCATTTTGTAACATGCAAATAACACATATGTGATATATAACCAGGCTCCATGCCGTTCTGTGCAAAAGCCTGTTAAAGTTTCTCCTTCCTCTGTCTGGAAGAAACTCTGCTGGTAAGGTTTGTGTCTTTTAAATACAGTTTTATGTCATTTTTACGTATTTCCTTAAATTGTAGAAACTTTCAGGTTCTAGTTTTTCTTTACTTTTATCAATGATGTAACCACTGAAGATGGTTGGACTGAATTGAAGGCGATTTAACTGGACTCTATTAAAATGAACTGGACTGAGCTTTTTGTCTCAAACTGGTTTCAGTACCTGGGTCCACCTTCAGATGACTTATTTTTAATGAGCTGTGTGAGGGGATCAGAACTGAACTGAACTGCATGAAGTGCCTTCAATCAAACTATGTATTAATGAGCTACTTTTGTTATGGTGACAAATATATGAGGTATTCCTGAACCAGTCTGACCAGTATAGACACCTTTCTGTTACAAATGGTCGGATATGCCTTCATTTACATTTGGTTACAGCTGTTGATCATTGATGTATCTTCTCTGAGATTAAGGGCAGGTAAAGGTTCTTGGCTTAAGGATAAATCCTAAATAACTGCTTTAGATGAGTTGTGATGATCCCCCATGTTGCCTTTAAAATGCTCTTGATTCTTTTAAAACATGTTCATTTATAATTATCATTTTGTTATATATATTTCTGTTGGTTTCTAAAGGTAAACAAAGGAATTTCATTTTTCATTGAATATTCTGGGTTTGTAAACTAATTAGAAATAAATAGTGCCGAAAATGTCTTTTACCAGAGAACAAATATGGAAAAAACAAACATGCTAATTCCTCGGCGTTAACACTGCAGGTTTGGTGAAGGTTGCCGTTCAGATTGATGGTTTTGAGCAATTATTGTCTAGATGTAAACAGTGATCACGCCTCTGTCCCACAATCATTGAAGACAAATTCAAAATATATTTCTTCACTGGTTTTGGATCTTTTGCTGCTAACAAGTCCCCTAAAGAGAGAAAACTTTTTAGCAACTTCTTACACAGCTACAACCCTGTAGTGTTTGAGTGAGAAGAAGCTGGCACTTACAGTGTATGTGGGCAAGAATATCACGTTAATATTAGGCTTTTGCCAGCAACTTTAAAGAAGTTCATAAAGAAGAATTGGGTACACAAGTTTTAATTTATTTGTATTTATTTGTATGCATGTACACTAAACAAAATATAAACGCAACACTTCCTTTCTCGCTCCGCTGGAGACAGGGGTATACGCAGGTGTGTATAAACCAGCCCTCTGAATGGAAAAAGAGGCCTCAACTTATCAGTACACAACCTTATACAGTATAGAGACGTTATCTAGCCAAGAAGTGGGATTCTCAGGCATGTGTTTTGCACAAAGTAGAGCCTGGTCCACGCTCAAGAGGTTCTGGAACATTCGTTGAGAGCGGCACTTTAATCTCCTTTTTTGATGTTCAACTAGCTGTTATTTTGTCTTTCTCAGCAACAGTATTAATTACGGTTCATCTCACTAAGAGCAGAATTGACAGGGTCACAAAGTCACAGACAGGCCACTATTGAATCTTTTCATGACTTAAAAAATATGATCAAACAGCATGCAGTAACTTACTAACAATAAAACCAAGCCTCAACTTTAACTAATAAAACATTTAAAATAAACAGAAACAAGCTGCAAAACCTCTGTGTGCATAACCCAAATTTTGTAAAAGATTTTTCAGATTTTATTGCGGGGTATCATTATTATTGCGGGTTATTTGTGGGTATCAAATCTACTCTTCTCAAATCTGTCCGCTTTACAACCATCTTCCACGCCGGTCTTCAGGGCCTCATCGAGGGTTCCAGCGGTTCTTGCGCCGCTCTTCAGGGTTTCATCATGGGATCCATAGCCGTTCTCTAGGGTTCTGTCATGGGTTCCACGGCCAATCTCCAGGGTTCAATCCAAGGTTCAAGTCTCCAGAGCTCCTTTGTGGGTTCAGGTCTCCTGTCCAACCTCTCAGTCATCTACCTTTAAGGGTTCTTCGTAGGTTCTTCTGGTCCTTTACACCCTGTGGCCGACCTCCAGACAGGGTTCCAAGAGGGTCCTCTATGCTCTGCGGCTGACCTCCAGACTCTCTGCATTACCATCGACCTCTCAGGTCCCTGCTATTTTGTTGCTGGCTTCCAGATTGCCCTCAGGATGACCTCCCAAATGTTCGATTTAACTCTGTGCGTCTTCGGGATGACTTCCTGGCTGTCCACCTGAACTCTGTTTTGTGTTTTTTTGGTTTTCTCCCTCCTTCTGAGGCCCCATCTGGCAGCCCGGTTCGGGTTGTTTTGTTCTTAGCACATGGTCTTGCAAAACTGTAGTCGAACACTTTCTAACTCGAAGGTAAAATGCTATGTGTCAATAAACATTATAAAAATTTAAAGGTGTTCTTTAATGTTAGTTTCTCAAGACATCCAGGTTTATCTCCAAGGTGGTAACTGACCCATTCTGTACCCTCCTCTTCTCAGGTTTCATTCATCAGTCATGCTGATCAACTCCTCTTCCAACATCTCCCCATCATCCCCGCCTGCCTGCTCATTTAATACTTCCTTCTATCCTGTCGTCTTCTCTTGCTTGAGCGACACCAAACACAGCATCCACCTCTACCTCTACACCCTAACCAAGCTGCTCATCATCCTCCCTCTGTACCTCTTCATCCTCTGGATGGGTTTCCAGAGATGGAGATATAATTCAGGACAAACCAGCCACACCGATGTCTTCACCTACTACATGGCTGCTGTGGAGATTCTGACCGTTTTTGGTCTGTTTTCTTACTGTAATGCCATCTACACCTGCAGTACAACCATCATGGTGTTAGGTTATTACTGCGCCTGCACTGTTTCTACTGCACAGACCTTCTTTCACTGTTTGACCTGCATGGAGCGTTATCTGGCTGTTGTTCACCCCATCATCTACATGAAGCTTAAAAGTTCACATGGGGTCAGAATCAGAAACATCTGCATTGTTTTAGCTTGGCTTCTGAGCCTTGGGTCGGGTGGTTTTTTAGCCATGTTTTTCCCAATCTTCCCGATCTCAGTGTACTTTTCTATCTTTGTCTTCATCATCATGATCATGTGTTTCTGCAGCCTTGCTGTCTTCTGTGTCTTGATGTGCTCAGGAATGAGAAGAGATCGGACTAAATGGAGGGCGTTCCACACCATCGTGGCCATAACAGGAACACTGGTGCTGAGATTTTATGGGCAGATTGTATTCATGCTCATTTTTAATTCTATACCAGGAACACAGTTGTATTATTGTGAAGTCTATTTTTCTGGGACTTGGTTGTGTTTACCAAGTAATCTAGTTATACCTTTATTGTTTCTGCACAGGAATGGGAAGCTAACATGTCATAAACGTAACTTAGTTTGAGTTATGTGAGACCTAGAGGTGTTCTAAGACATTTCTTCAACTGTAAGTCAAGTCTCAAGTCCCTAATTACTAAAATTAGATATTCTTGCAAAACATTCTGTAATGTCTGTAGATTATAGTTTAATATCACTACCATGTTTGTCTCTGACAGATTATTTACAAGCAGAGATTGATGGAAGACCTTAATTAGGGAATCACAACTACACGTGAAAACCCGGTAAAAACAATCATGGATGATAACTCTAGCCTAGCTATGCCCAGGAGCGTCTTTTGATTATTATCAGTTTATTTTAACGTGTCCTATCCGACAGAGTAATACTCAAAACAGTTGCCTGAGTGCGAAGAAGAAGCCCAACATATTAAGTTTTACATGAGAGGGAGCAGCCAAAGACCCAACCTGGCACAAAAACAGGCGCATACAGTCACAATCATGGGTTCCCACCATCACGTGTACACATAAAACCACTCACACACACACATCCAATGTAAAGACAGACGACAATGGATGCCCACTCACACTCCCCATATATACTCTATACTCCCAAGTCCAAGTACCGATACCGCAACCAGCCCCCGGACTCAGGAGGTGGTCCCCTTTATTCTGGGGTGGAGACAGGCAGACAGCCCAAGCCACCAGACTAGGGCAGACACCGCCCAAACTTGAATGACCTCTGCACCCCTGGCGCTCGCTGCGATGGCAAGTAAAGGGCCCCACGCCACCTCCCCCCAGCCTCCATCCCCAAGCAGAAGCTGGGTGGTGTATTTATGTTGCCATTCTCTGAGGTGTCTCCACCTGCTGGTGGTAATCAGGCATTGCAACATTTTTCTTTGAAATCCCAGAGACAGTGTTGTTGCAGATTTCTTTAAAAACAGAGGAAAAAAGGCTAAGTAAAATGTCCCTAGCAGTGTAGGCAGAGTCTGAGTCGGTACCACAGAACCAAAGAAGGGTCAGCATATGACTGAGTGGTAGTCATGAACAGCACCTCTTATTAATTTATGTTGAAGGTCTCAATCATACCCTCATTTTCAAATAATTCTGCTTCTTTTTCAGTCAAAGGGAGAATAAATCTGATTTACACTGTGGGTCATTATCTATTTTATTTCATGCAAATAACATGATCCATTTCAATGGCCCATTCAAGCAGGCACACCTGTCTCTCTGTGTCAGTCTCTGCAGAAACCAGTTAGAGATTAAACATCCTCCTTTACCTGATTAAAAGAGATAGCTAAAACTCTAGGATTACAATTATTACTAATATTATTTTTAAATATATAATGATTGGACTAAAATATAAGGCAGTTTATGCTGACTGTAGAAACATCTATTAAATCAAATTAGTAATTTGATTTTAAGTTTTATTTTTTTTGTTTTGTTATAAGATATTTTTCATTTGTGCTGTTTTAATTTTAATGTTAATTAACCTTAACTGTAATACTGGAATAGCTGGAAGTGAAATGGTTAAGCAGATGTTACCTTCAGCTACCAGGAAGAGCCTGCAGAAACTGTTTCTGTTTCTTTGTCTCTTTTAATAAAAACAAACCATGCATGCAAATGTGATACACTGCAAAATTGTGCAGTAATTTCTTATGTATTTTAAATTTTTATTGTATTATTTTGCCTTTTATTTATTTACTTATTAATTAAATAATCAACCAATTAATGTTTTAAATATGTAATAGCATATACAGAATGTTCAATAAAAGAAGAGAAGAAAAAAAGCTATAAAAGAACAATAGTGACAAAACATTGGTGTACATATTCAAATGGTGGGGAGAAATATTAATTTACGTATATGGACCCACCCTTTTACCAGACCCTTCTGATACACTGTTCCTGTTTACGAGAAGAAACTGTTGCTACAACCTTTGTATTTTCTTTTAATATTATCTACATACTCCTGAAAAACAACCCCACAGCATAATCCTCTCTCTTCCAAACTTTCCACTTGGCACAAAACAGTCAGGGAAGCACAGTTCTCCTGGTAAGCTACAAATCCTTGGTTCTCAAACATAAATAACATTAATGGTAATGTTGCATCACTTTATTGGTCATGGTTTTTAACCATCTTTGATTCATTGGTCCATATTGTATATAGTTGGTCTTCCTTTTGCTTTCATTCTGGTTGGTAGTCTTAGTTGGATTGTTGTAGTATAGTAAAGAGTTTGTTGATTGAAATATGTTTGACTTTGAGTTGACTCAGTTTTGTTAAGAAATTCTTGTATTTTAAGAAATTGCGTGAATTTATTCCATGTGTGTTCAGAGTTTTGCTGTTCAGTAATGTCAGAGCTTGGCTCACACCTTTCACTTTTGTCCTAATACCACCGCCATACTGGGCTGGTATTCACAGGACAATCCTTATTACCGAATTATTATTAAATAAAATAAATAATAATATAATAATAAATAAATAATATAATCATAATAATAACTAGAACTGCAAGCAGTTATGATCGGGTTCCAAGCCCCTCCCAGCAACTCCACCCACTTCCAGACTACCACGTCACACGCCCACATGACCCCAGTTTCCAAAGGGTCAGGTCAGATCTTGGTTGCAGAAGCACTCAGACCTCACAGGCTTAGTGGCACGCAGCGCAAATGCACTAAACCCAGCGGCAAGCACAGCGCAAACCGCGTCCTGTTTGAAAGTCCCTTGAGGGATATTAGCAGCTATGAGGAAGAAGGCGAGGGGGTTTAGTTTAGGGTTAGGGTTCTGATACTTGTGCCAGAAAAAAAAAACCCAAATAAAACAGAGGTTACAACTGTTATTGAACCCCAAACCAAAATACTGACTGGAATTAGTGGTTCTGAACACTACGAATGCAATACACCTTTTGGCCACTAGCATCATTTTGGGGGCACTATTTCTTGCGCGGGCAGCAGACAGCGAGCTTTCTGCAGAATCTATATTTCATCAAAAAAATTACCAGGGCTGCTTCATTAAAAATGTCCAAAATATTCTCATAACTGTCTATATCTGCAATAATATGCATTGTTTATAATGTCCCTAGATGTAATGGGTTTCATAAAATTAACTTGTTCAAACCTGTTAAGCCTGTTCCCTGCTCCGCTGGGTGCAGGCGAAGGCCATGCCTTGCACCCGCAGGCTTGGAACCCTAATTACACCAGTATGAAAATCCAAAGGAAGCTTCAGTGCTGTGCCATGGATACCAACATTGGGACAAAAGATCAGAATGATCCATCACGCCAAAGGCTGCTGTGAGGTCCAACAAAATCAGAACCACAGGGGACATTTGATCGACAGACATAAATATTTTATTATGTACTTTTAATAAAGCAGTCCTTCAAGCGGCCTTGAAACGAAGCCAGACTGAAAATTTTCAAAGCTGCCATTACTCTTTAAAAAGTGTTGAAATGAAATAAAAAAATTTTAAAACCTAAGAAAGAAAAAAAATTTTTGAAATTGGTCTAAAATTAGATAAAACCGAGGGATCAAAGTTTTGGAGGACCAGTCCTGCTGTAATTAAGAATATATAAAGATATAAATAAATACTCAAAAAATGCAGTAAATAAATAAATGTAGGCAGTAATGAAATTATTCAATGAGACATAAATTAATATATCTAATTTAATTAGCTTCTTTATTTATTCACCTTTGTAATAATTACCTTATTTTAGTTCTATATTGTCTGTTGAATTTTTCCTTTATATTTTTTTACTCTATTTTTTCCATTCAGCAATGGCGAACTCAGCAGGCATCAGCAGCTTCCCAAGCTCCATACATACCGTCCTGCACCACACAGCGCGCCATGATGGCAAGGCAGCGACCTGAGCTTCCTGGTCTCTGACCTCCAACGGTGTCTGACCTCTTAAGGGAAGCACATATCACAGGATGCATGAGCTCAGCCACAAACAGTTGCAATTCAAAGGAGGAATAAGTCATAGCAGGCACAAGTCTACATTTAAACATGTCTGTGTAAATAGTGGTAATCCGTCCATCTCGTCCAATCAAACATGGAGACTTAAAAAGGCAACAGTCATTTGGGAGGAACTCTGAAAACGCACTGTAGTCACCTGGTTTCAGCCACATTTCCACCAACAAAAAGAAATCTTGGAAGTGAGAATGAAAAAAGTGACTTAGTATAAAAGTTTTATTAATTAGTGATCTAGTATTAAACCGAGCGATGCCAATGGAGCAATGGTCAGCCTGCTAGGAGACACCACTGAGTGGGCAGAGGTTCTACCGGATCTCCCCCTTCTGCAGATCTTTATATGTCGGACTGCGAGGAAGTCTGAGTTGACCAGTTGTAGCAGCGGTGGGAATACTCTGCAAGGCGATCTAGATAAAAGTGGGTGAACGCCCGAGAAATCCTGAAAGATGAACCACAGAAAGTGTTTCTAAAGGATGAATCCAGGAGAGCCCGTAGTCTTAGAAGTCGTCCACCTCTTTCCTCATATCTTCGGCGGCAAGAGCTGCAAGGCACGCCATACATAGGAGGGTATGGAGTTTAGGTGAGGTGCCAGCGTTTTTGACTGTCCATAAAAGTCAAATATTGGAAGCTCTTCCACCATCACATGGATGTTTAGAAAAGGCAGACAAAATGAACAGTGATAGCATCCAAAGAGCTGAGATAACACCCTAGGAGGAAGGAGCAGGAGAAACATAGAAACCTGCACACAGCTTTGTATGCATAACAATTACCCTTTATTTATAATTGTTGACCTTTGTTGATTAGAGAAAAGCATCAAAAATATTTTAAACTCGTACATCTATTTCTTTTCTATAAAAATCACTCAATCTGTTTTGTGTTTAATTTTTCCACTTTGAAAAATGAATGGTTGAAATGCATTCTTAAAGGCCACAAACGGTGCGACAGTCGTACCCGTGATGAGTGCTTGTAAAGTTTTCACCTGCCGTCTATCTTTTTTTTTTTTTCTTTTTTCTTTTTCTTTTTCTTTTTTTTTC